>JANAVB010032616.1:18865089-19117362 GCA_029216955.1 Iris pallida | reverse complement strand
TGGACAAAATAGTAAATAATTAATTAATTATTTTTCCAGAAACTGTTGCTTGCTATTTTTGAATTTTTATATATTTTTTAAGTGCTGTAAAAATCTGGAAAAATTATATTTAAATACTATATTATTTGGACAATTTATTATAATTTTTCCAGTATTTAATAAGTGCTTTTGGTATTTATAAAAATAGGAAAATAGAACTCATTTTCAGTATTATGTTTGCTGATTTTTAATAATTATTTATGAGGGTTTATAAATCCCAGAAAAATTAGTATAAATTCTATAATTAACAATGATCACTTTGGTACTTTATTTATGTAAAATTGAGCTTTGTCTATCTAAAAAAAATTGTTGGATATAGTGTACAGTTTGATTTATTTATTGAATAATTACGACTTGCAACTTTTTTGTTATTTTGAGTTATAGTCGTATTAAACCTCACCCCGCACTAGTATAAGACCCTAGAAAGTTAGTTAGAGTATTGTGTCACCTCACATTGGTCTCCTATGCTAAAGTCATCATTTAGCTAGGTGTCCAGTCAGAACGTCGTGTTACACCACTATTGTCTTAGTGTTTAACTTAGTATAAAAACTAAGTTATGTGTTATTTCTACAGTGACGAGTTACCAGGCATCTATAGCATTTTTATCGCTGCTTTGCTTTGCTAAAGATAAGTACTTCTACAAACTTTACATACTGCTATAACCATAAACTGTGATTTCCAACCATGTTAAATGCTGATCCTTGGGGGTAGCAAGTTAAAACTTCACATGTTGTATTACTTTCAGTCTCTACCATGCTTAGGACAGTTTTTCTATCTCTCACATGTTTAAACAATGGGTTAAGGGAAAACTGTTAGTAGTGTACGTGATCATGCCCCCCTTCTCCGTATGTATTTACCGAGCACTGTTATATTCTATATATAACTTTGTCGTATGTCTGCTCCCGCGTTTGTGTATGGACATACACCGATGCCGTTAAGGGTACGTATGTACGTTTCAGAAAATTGATATGTACCACTGTACATCCTGATTACCTATTGACTGATCACTCACCTACTACAGTTTTAAACTTTAAAACAAATAATTATTGCCATGATAAAATATATCTAAAACTGGATAAACATGATATGTCATTTCTTTTCATCACATGATCAGTATTATATGTTTGTTAGATTCAGTACTTGCTCCTGTCCTGACAGGTTAACGTTGTAGGTATACTTACTGAGGAGGAGTTGCTCTGTGATTCATATTATGGAGTTACTGCCGGGACCAGGCTTTGCCCTACGAGGATGTACCTACGGGGAACCTCGTCTAGTTGTCTATTTACTTTAGACTTTTGAGAGTAGTCATGTATTAGACTATGTATTTTGTAACTGGACCTGTATCCAGTTTTACATTTCGGACTTGTACTTGGACTTACTATTATATGAGATGACTTTTGTGTTTGGAGCATTTATGACTCTTCTTTACATATAGAACTGTTAGCACATTTTAGAATTATCATGTTATCTCTAGAACAGCTTACTGTGCTTTATCTCAAACATAGGCTGGACATGACTCGGCCCGGCCCAACAATTTGGGTAGCGGGTCGTGATAAGACTATATGATCTGCATTTGTTTGATGGTATCCCATGTCAGTAACAGCCTTTCTGAATCTGTCAAATCAGGCTCGAGGAGATTGCTTGAGCCCGTATAGCGACTTCTTTAGTTTACACACTTTTCCACGCGACGTCCCTCCGTCTGATTCTGTTGCGTAGCATCCTGGCGAGAGCTCCATGTACACTTCTTCTTGCAGGTCCCCGTGGAGAAAGGCATTCTTCATATCTAATCGGTATAGCTTCCACCCATATTTTGCTGCAATGGAGACCAGAGTTATTACCGTGCTCATTTTTGCTACTGGAACAAACGTCTCATCATAGTCGATGCCATATGATAGTGTGTATACTTTTGCAACCAACCTCGCCTTGTACCGCTCTACTTTTCCTTCTGGCATCTTCTTCACTGTATACACCCATTTACATCCCACAGTTTTCTTTCCTTTGGGTAACGGAACCAGCTCCCATGTCTTATTTTTCTCTAGTGTCCCAAGTTCTTCCATCATTGCAGCTTTTCACCTTGGATCTTTCTTTGCTTCCTGCCAACACTTAGGCAAAGAAGTAGAGTCTAACGATGCAATGAAGGCTCGATAATTTGGAGAAATGTTAGAATAAAACAAGAAATTGGCAATGCCATGTTCATAATCATCATAACGACTAGGAGCCTTACCTGCATTGATGCGAGAAGATCTCCTTAATGGAGCAATAGGTGGTGGAGAGATCATACTATCCAAGTCAGAAAGATCCGCATCAGAATCAGAGTGATTCAGTACGAAGGCAACATCTTCAAGAGTTGGGGCAGGAGTAGACGAGGGACTTGGTACAGTAGGCAATGGGCACGGCACAGTACTGGACTTTTGTTGTCTCCTTCTATAGACTTGGAGCTCCTTTTCCCTTGTCTCTCCCTGCGTAACATATGTATCTTCTTCTTCATTCTCCGTATCAGAGTCACTGTTATCTCCCTCTTTTGTCCAATTTTTCACGATCGGACACGGGACCGATCCGACTACCACGTTTGGACTTATTATCTCCCCCTCATGTTTTTTTTGACCCTCCTCGTCACTGAATCATGGTTTCGCCCCTGCTGCTATATGTTATCTTGTGGCCACCTCCACGTAGCTACTTTCTAACATTTAAGAACACGATCAATATGTACTTTGGATACAACACGTTATGTCAAGATGAAGTTTCATTCACGTTACCTATCAACTATCAGACTTTTACATATGCAAATTAGTTATGAATGAAATTTGGCTGGAATATCCTTCATCCCATCCTTTGTCCAAAAAAAAATGGTCATTAGTGATGCACCGATACTTTATAGAGAATCAATTTATGATTCAAAATGGATCAATTGTATCTGACAAATACCATTGATCCTTCTTGCAAGGATCCTACTGTTGGATTATTCAATAATATGGGCCACACATGTAAAATTAATTGTGTTGGGCTATCTAAATAATTAAGCCAAATTAAAATAGTCTATTTGGAAATTGGCTTAAGGGTATAATTGTCATGGAATTAATGTGTAGATACCGGAGATAATTCTAATTTGTTGAGGGGCCAAATTAGAAATATCAACACATATATAAATATGTGTATTCATTGGGGTTATGGTCCCCAACTTATACGGCCACCAAAGAGAAGGTTCTCTCTTTTTCTCTTTTGCATCCTCATCAACAGAAAGAGAGAGACAAAGGATTCGGATTCACCTTTGTCATTAAGGGTCGTAGCAAGTTGGAAGATCGAACCCCATAAAAGGACGACCGCTTCAAGATCCATCAAGCCTAGCAATGGATTCAGGTACGCTTTCGCAATTTTATTTATGTTCTTCATCTCATGAATCGACATGGCACAATAAACAAACTAACAAGTGGTATCAGAGCCTCCTTGTTTGATTTATGAGATTGAAGGTTTAGATTTAATTTTTGTTGTTATTTAGGAACCCTAGATCGTAAGATCTAATTTAATTTAGGGTTTTGATTGTTCGATCAAATTTTTTATGATCCAGAGTAATATGGCCTTTTGTTGCAAATGTTCTTTAATATTGTTTTAAATAAATAAAAAATAACAATCATCCGATTTAAGTTTGGATGGGATCGGCATATAAGCATTGGTTCTGTGAAAGTTTGCATATCAGAAGTTCTCAGGTGAAAAGCTTCTGAATTGCTAATAAGTGAATATGGAGGATGGGATCGGCTAAGCTTTTATATGCAAACTTATGCATATGGATATATAACTTTGCATATATGTATTAAATATGCAGAGGTTCTCAGGTGAAAAGCTTCTGAATATGGGATCAGTACAATATTCTTCTAATAAGTTTGCATATTTTTACGTGTATTCTCTGGATCAGTACAATATTCTCTGTATCTAAATATTGTATAAAATAATGGCATTGGATGATTACCTTCTCTAAGGTTTATTAGAAGAATATTATCTTCTCTGGATATATATTATATATATATATATATATATATATATATATATATATATATAAAAATATATATATATATATATATATATATATATATATATATATATATATATATATATATATATATATATATATATATATATATATAGATAATTTTTTGTGTAATCTTTATAGATTATCTGATGTAATCTTTTGATGCACATATTCAGTACAATCTAATCGATTGATTATTTATTAATTTAAATATGCATGTACATAAGATTTTGGATATGATTCAGTTTTGTAAAATTTAGTCAACATTCAATTTTTTTTTGGTACCTTTTATGACTAGCAATAGTTGTCTAATATTCCAAAATAGATCCATTGAAACAAGATGTCGCCAAAGTGACATCTCTTGCGTAGATAGTCTATGAGGGATGTTTGATGTTTATGTGTGTACATTCATGCGGGTATTAGCCGGCCCAAAGGAAGGTTAATACTTGGCCGAATTGCACACATACTTTTGGTGATAAATGTGTGACAATTATACGGTTTACATGTGAATAATAACCCGATCCAAAGATAGGCTTATTATTTGACATGACTTATTGTCAACGTTCGATCACTACACCAAGAGTACCACTTGCAGTTAATATCACTGTCCAAAGACTTGATATTAATGATGTACTAGGTATCTTGAGATGGGGTTCACCATTATTTGAATTTGTTTGACTATATTTTACTCTTTGGTTATTAATTAGAGAATATTTGTTTATTTATTTTTGTTCTCTTTTCAGTTAATGTTGTTATAATATCTGCCAATACGAATTCAATTTTCATGCTTAGTGGGATAAATTTTAAGGACAAAAAGAAAAAAAATACAGAAGCTGCTGAGGGCTTGGCCCAAAAGAAACAACAATATAAAACTAAGGGTTGTTTCTTTTGTGACAAGTCAGGACACATAAGAAAAAGTACATTTCTCAATTTGGTCTGTTCTGAGGTTAATTTAGCTTCAGTACCTAGAAACACATGGTGGTTAGATTCTGGTGCTACTACCCACATTAGTGTTTCTAGACAAGATTGTCTGAGCTACCGAAAGCCAATTGATGGTGAAAGATACATCTATGTGGGTGACGGCAAGTCGGTAGAAGTGGAAGCAATAGAACATTTTAGGTTATTATTGGGAACCGATTATTATTTGGATTTGATAGACACTTTTATTGTACCGTCTTTTAGACGGAATTTAATTTCAGTTTCCTTACTGGACAAATCTGGTTATCATTGTTCATTTGGAAATAATAAGTTTAGTCTATCTTTAAATTCAAATATTATTGGTAGTGGTTCCCTTAATGTTTATGATAACCTATATTCACTTGAAACTATTGCATCTTACAATAAAACCTTGTATGTGGAGTCACGTGGTACTAAACGCAAAATTAATAATAAAAATTCAGCCTCATTATGGCACAAGCGATTAGGTCACATATCTAGAAATAGAGTTGAACGACTTGTGTCTGATAGGATTTTGGATTCCCTTGATTTCACAGACTTTAATGTCTGTGTTGAATGTGTAAAGGAAAAACAGACCAAAACAAAGAGATTAGGTGCCAATAGGTCTACAGAAGTCTTAGAATTGATTCATACTGATATCTGTGGACCATTCCCTTCGGCTTCTTGGAATGGTCAAGAATATTTTATATCATTCATAGACGACTATTCTAGATACAGCTACCTATATCTCATTCATGAGAAATCACAGTCTTTGGACGTATTCAAATCATTTAAAGCTGAAGTTGAGAACCAACTCAACAGAAGAATTAAAGTCGTCAGGTCTGACCGTGGTGGAGAATACTACGGTATATCTGATGGATCAGGTGAACAACGTCCAGGACCGTTTGCTAAATTCCTAGAGGAATGTGGAATCGTCCCACAGTACACCATGCCAGGATCACCTAGCATGAATGGTGTAGCTGAAAGACGAAATATGACTCTTAAGGATATGGTAAGGAGTATGATTAGTTATTCTACCTTACCAGAGTCACTCTGGGGTGAAGCACTTAAAATAGCAGCTTACATTCTGAATAGAGTGCCAACTAAAGCGGCTGCAAAAACACCTTATGAGCTTTGGACAGGCAGAAAACCTAGTTTGAAGCATTTACATATTTGGGGTTGTCCAGCTGAGGCAAGGCCTTATAGGCCATATGAAAAGAAATTGGACCCCAAAACTGTAAACAGCTACTTTATTGGCTATGCGGAGCGATCAAGGGGTTATAAATTTTACGATCCCACAAAAGGATAATTTTTGAGACGGAAACTGCTATATTTTTTGAGGATGTTGAGTTTGGGGGAAGAAATAAAGTTAGGGACATTATATTTGAGGAGGAATCGGTTACGATCCCTACTATCACTTTTGACGATGTGCAGGTTTCTGTACCTGTCATTGATCAAGAAGTGAATCCGGAACCTCAACAAGACAATGTTGATTTACCTCTACAAGTCGATGTTGAGCTACCTCAACAAGACAACATAGAGGCACCCCCCATTCAAGATGAGGCAGTTGTTCCTGAGGAACAAACTCAACAACCTCAAGAATTGATGCCATTAAGACGGTCCACTAGAGAAAGGAGAAATGCAATTTCGGATGATTTTATCATATTTCTCCAGGAACATGAGGTAGACCATGGAATATTGGAAGATGATCCAATCAACTTTCGTCAGGCCATGAAAAGTTCCAATTCTCAAAAGTGGATTGATGCAATGAATGAGGAGTATAAGTCCATGCAAGACAATAAAGTTTGGGAACTTGTCCCATTACCAAAAGATGTGAAGCCCATTAGTTGTAAATGGATATTTAAAACCAAGAAGGATTCGAAGGATAATGTGGAGAAGTAGAAAGCACGTCTTGTAGCTAAAGGCTTTACTTAAAAGGAAGAGATTGATTTTAAAGAGACTTTCTCTCCGGTTTCTTCGAAAGACTCTTTTAGAACAATCATGGCACTTGTTGCACATTTTGGTCTTGAGTTACATCAAATGGATGTCAAAACGACGTTTCTCAATGGTAACATTGACGAAACTATTTATATGGTGCAGCCAGAAAACTTTGTGTCGGGAGATCCAAAGAATATGGTTTGTAAATTGACAAAATCCATTTATGGACTCAAGCAAGCTTCTCGTCGGTGGTACTATAAATTTCACCAAGTTGTTACCTCGTTTGGTTTTGAGGTTAACGTTGTTGAAGATTGTGTGTATCACAAATTCAGTGGGAGTAAAATTATTTTTCTGGTTTTGTATGTTGATGACATACTGCTTGCCACAAATGATATAGGCATATTGCATGACACTAAAAAATTTCTATCAAATAACTTTGAGATGAAAGATCTTGATGACGCCTCTTTTGTATTAGAAATTCAAATACATCGAGATCGTTCTCGAGGTATTCTTGGATTATCACAAAAGAGCTATATCGATAAAGTGCTTAAAAGATTTGGCATGCAAGGATGCAAACCAGGTGACACCCTAGTCGCTAAAGGAGACAAGTTCAGTCTCAATCAGTGCCCTAAAATAGTCTTGAAATTAAGGAAATGCAATTGATCCCCTATTCATCAGCTGTGGGAAGTCTAATGTATGCTCAGGTATGTACGCGTCCGGATATTGCGTACATAGTTGGAATTCTAGGCAAATATTTAAGTAACCCTGGGATGGATCATTGGAAAGCAGCCAAACGGGTCATGAGATACTTACAGAGAACAAAGGATTACATGCTCACTTATAGGAGATCGGATCAGCTGGAGATCATAGGGTATTCCGACTCCGATTTTGCTGGATGCCAAGACAGCAGGAGATCCACGTCAGGTTATATTTACATGTTAGCTGGAGGAGCTATATCTTGGAAGAGTGTCAAACAAACACTCATAGCTTCGTCCACTATGGCAGCAGAGTTTATAGCATGTTTTGAGGCATCTAATCATGGAATATGGTTGCGAAATTTTGTCACTGGGCTGCGCATTCTGGAGGGTGTTAAAAGACCACTTAAGTTATATTGTGACAATAAATCAGCAGTACTATATTCTAATAACAACAGGAGCTCGTATAAGTCAAAGCATATTGACATAAAGTTTCGAGTTGTGAAGGAGAGAATTCAGAATGGTGAAGTGTTCATAGAGCACATTAGGACAAACTCCATGTTAGCGGATCCGCTCACAAAGGGTTACCACCCAAGGTCTTTCATGAGCATACTGCTCATATGGGTGTTATCTCATTTGATGATATGTCAGTTTAGTGGGAGTTTGTATTTTATGTATTTGAGTGCTATTTGGTTTTGGACACATTTATGTATTAAAGTATTTTGGATATTTATCTGATCAGATATATGGAAATTCAGTTCATTCTGTTTTCATTATGTTAAAGTATTGATCTCATTAAAGTTAAGGAGGACCAGTTGAAAATAGACATGTATTGATCACATTGCGTGTAATTTTCATGCTACGCATCCATGATTGATCTATGTCGTTTAGCTATATTGGTATATGTGACCATTAATGGTTTAGTTACGTTATATGTGACGAATGTCGCTTTGATCCTATGTTGATATGGTTAATGGACGAGATTGTCCGGATATACACTAAGGATTAAGATAGCAATTTATAAGCTCACTAAGGTTAACACAATTATAATGTTACATATGTGGCCCAGTGGGAGATTGTTGGATTATTCAATAATATGGGACCACACATGTAAAATTAATTGTGTTGGGCTATCTAAATAATTAAGCCAAATTAAAGTGGTCTATTTGGAAATTGGTTTAATGGTATAATTGTCATGGAATTAATGTGTAGATACCGGAGATAATTCTAATTTGATGAGGGGCCAAATTAGAAATATCAACACATATATAAATATGTGTATTCATTAGGGTTATGGTCCCCAACTTATACGGCCACCAAAGAGAAGGTTCTCTCTTTTTCTCTTCTGCATCCCCATCAACAGAAAGAGAGAGACAAAGGATTCGGATTCACCTTTGTCATTAAGGGTCGTAACAAGTTGGAAGATCGAACCCCATAAAAGGACGACCGCTTCAAGATCCATCAAGCCTAGCAATGGATTCAGGTACGCTTCCGCAATTTTATTTATGTTCTTCATCTCATGAATCGAAAGGGCACAATAAAAAAACTAACACCTACTTCCTCCCTCCTGAGTCTTATTATTCCCTCCCGTCAAATTGCAAAGTAAAATTCAAATATTTAATTCATCAACCAAGAAAAGTTTTAATTGGCTACTGCAGAACCTAAGAAAAGGTTAAGATAAGTCATTCCTTAGAGCATCATTAGTAGTTGGGACTCTCCAATGCAATTTGGAGCCCAAAATTTCAAAAAAAAGGTAAATGTAGAATGGGTTGGATTTGTATGAGAATAGTAGGAAATGATAAAGTGAGCTCCGGTCCCAAAAATTGTGTGGTCAAAAATTAATGTAGGAAAAAAATAATATAAAGTTTAGAATCTAGAAAGTTGGGCTCCAAATTCGAACTTACTATTCTACAAAACGAGTTTCTACAATCTAGAATCTAGAAATTGGGAGGCCCAACCCTTAGCACCCATGGATGGGTTGGGACCGAAATTGTAGAAATTGGGACTAGGGATGAGACTTATTATTCTACAAAATGAGCTCCTACATTCTAAATCTAGAATCTAGAAAATGGGATGGGCCTTACTAATGATGCTCTTATTAGCCTTGTTGAAAGAAGTTCTGGAACCACATTCCAAATGTAATCAATAAAAGATCTGTATCATCAAACTTTTTAGATATTATTATGTATCATATAATATACAGAGCCAAGAATTTAGAAATATCAGCTTGGAACCTACTTGAGATCTTTACGGAGAAAGATTTAAACCTGAACCTGATACTTTTGAAATTCGAAGATTCTTATAGCAAGTTGGCATAGTGAACCTTTTTTGTCCCCTTCACTATGTCACAAGTTGGCATGGTGAACCTGAACATCAGCAAGTTGGTGCACCTTTGGATATTATTCCCACTGTGAAGAGTCATGAAAGCAGCTCCTCTGGTGTAGGAAGTAAGAAGCAAAGAGTGCTCACTTGGAAACACTAATTTCCTGTGAACTTTCTTATATAGAAATCATAGAAAATCATAATATCCTGGTATATGAAATAACTGCTTACAAGATATAAGAGACCATCATTATTTACAGCACCATACCGATAGTTCCAGTCCATTACAATTTCTTCTCAAAGGTATCAACTAACGATAAGTTTTGAAGTGCAATCTACTCTCGGTTTTTATGAAACAAGTGCAAAATCCTACTGTTGTCATAATAAAATGAATCAATGTTTCAACAATGAATTCTAAGTGAAGAGGCCTATCTTTCCATCACACTTTCAGAGGCTGATGATCTTGATGAAAATCTTGTCAAGGTCAACTAGTACGAAACTTAAAAGTTCCTAAGGTGTGGCAGATTTCGATTCAGAAGTATAAAATGAACTAATCATACACTTGGAACACTCAACAATAAAACTTTATTAATACAAAACCAGTATACAAGGTGATACAAACTCCCAAAATAAGGGAACTACTAGCAAACACTCGCACAAGGACACTCACATTAATACAAACACTCACTCACACTAGCACCTAGGTGGCAAGCTCCTTGCTTTGCTAGCTTGGTGCTTGGTTTCCGAATGGGAGAGGTCACCCCCTATTTATAGGGGAGGAGTGATGGCAATGGAAATCTCTAGAAGAGTAGGGGGTTTGGAAGGAAGGCGGAAGAATAAAGAGGTGTAGAAGATCTCAATGTTTGCCATGACATGGAGAGGGTTCTAGAGCAAGAATTAAAAATAGGATGGAAATATCTAGACCGCACAAGAAGAAGACGGTGAAGAGATTTCTAGATGGATAGAAGGGTGAAGATTATTCTAGAAGGAGAAGAAAAACGAAATTGCTGTGGCCATTTCAGCATCTCATGAACAAATTGGTCCTTTAGACACACTCCCATCCGATTTAGAATCTCGACTATTCATGTCTAGAGAAGAAGGGACAGCTGATTCTTCCCTTTCTATCTCTAATAGTTAATATCAGAATCAATCCATCAACCAAATTGGAGGAACCCAGAGGCGGTCTAAATTCGCATTTATCTATCTATCTTTCTATCTATCTATCTATCTATAATGGAATTTCTCCATACCATCCAATTGAAAGTTCCAATTTGGTGGCATGCCACACAACTGAAGAAGCAACTTGTCTGCTTTAGTTGTCCATATCCAAGCAACTAGCATACGATATGTTTACCTCATGGCGGCACTTCAACCTCTTGGCTGTAAAGAAGACCGTAGCTTGTACTTACGATCTAATCAAACCAACATCCTAGTCCAAGGGGTCAAGATGCCGATTTCCAAATGTGTTTGATCCTCTAAAGGGAAGAGGGTGGAAGGGGTCTATCCATGACGTTATGTATGATATGTTGGAGGATGAAACAATGAGAATCTGTCGATGTAGGCTTGTGTTCATGGGGGTCATCACCCAACCATCAATTGCAATTGGTGAAGAATCAGATGAGGAAGGTATGCTTACTAGATAACGGATAACCTGTTTGATATGTTCAGATAAGATATGATGCAATTATTGTGGAAAAGGGGGAAGAAAGAATAAATTTTACAATACAAAAGAATTGGAAACATATAGCTGTTCCTCTTCCTCTTTGGCATGTACCCATATAAGTTAGCTTCAATGGAGATAAGATACGCAAATCTCCACATACCAACCATCCATGGGAATATCCTATGTATGTACCAAGAGGCGTATCTTCTATCTTCCCTTTTTAGGATGTTTGGTTAATTTTACTTAAATATAAGGTAATATAGCTCAGGCAAAACTTATCATTTATAATCTATCTATTTTGGATTTAAGTGAACTAAGCCGATTCTTCGTGCTGGGATATACTCTATAGCAATCAACCTGAGTTCAAATAGCAACAGATGAGTACTTGTTCTTATTTTGTGTATGTGCGCATGTACACTAGCATTTATAATCTGTCTATTTAGGATGTGTGCATTTATCAAGACAATATTGCAAATCCAGAATCAAACAACTTTCTATGCCTTCTTCTTGTATAGGTAACTATGTATAAGCCCTGTTGAGAATCAATAAGGGACTTTTAGTCCCACATCGGAATATCGAGTATGTAGAGGAGCTAGACTCCCTATAAGTAGTGAAGTAGTTCATCAATAAAAATTATCCAACCATTATTTTCAACATGGTATCAGAGCCATAACCCTCTCTCTCTCTCCACAAAAAAAAAAACAAAAAAAAATTTCCCCCCTCGCCGACACCCCCCCTCGCCGACCCCCCCCCCCCTCGCCGACACCCCCCTCGCCGACCCCGCCCTCGCCGACCTGTAACGCCCCAGAACCAGAACACTGGAGAGCGGGGGCGTACATAGCCAGCTACGTATAACGGAATGGAATTCACGCCGCTATACGGTCACGGCTGTCTAGATATGTGAGGGTTTTACTACAATCCATCCGTCTCTTAAGGTCATAAAATAGCCTATTGTCTCAATCTCAACCAACTAATAATAGTTACAAGATGTCAGACCACCAAATACACAATAGTAAGGCGTCCCATACATTACATATTTGGAATGATCATGAAGCTAGTCGTTACAAAATGTGAGGACTAGCAAGAGTTCAGTCATACATGATCAACCCCCGGGATTTGTCAATCACGTTACAGCCCGTAGGCAGACAATAAGTAAAAGCTGTAATCGAGCTAACACTTGCTCGTCGGCTAAACGCCTCAAAAGAATAATTTACAATATTACAGTGGGAGAACAAAAAGAAATCCACTCGATGTCCTGGTTACGCCTGGTGACCACCATCGGGCTGGAAAGCAGGAAGATCCTTTGGTGCTGCTCCGGTATCTGGCCATACAAAACCAGCTGGGTCAGACCCCAGAAAGAGCAAGTGCCACAAAGGAGGCTTCACTTAAGGACTAAAACCAACAAATCATTAGCATTCAACATGTAAGAAAACAACAATAAGTAACACAGATTGAGGTTTGTGCAATACCAATGCACTTGCCCCAATTAGAGAGAAAATAATTAAGTGAAGCATCATTGACATAAGATAACTGGAGAATCATGCTAAAATAAAATATAGCTGGACAATATATGAAGAGAAGACGAAGATACTATTCCGGAAGCCAGGTTACAATTCTTAAACCAAACAAGGACCGAGATTGTAACCCTTCGCCTGAACAGAACTTAGTCTCTGATCATTTATTGCTAAAGGTGACAATCATTAAGGTGAAAAGGAGAGAGTACAATGATAAAAGTGACAATGAATAGTACAATACGCTAGAGTGATAATAGAGTACAGTCATTATAGTAACAATCTGGAGTGACCATCATTCAATCATTCTGGTACAATCTTTCAATCAATCACTTCTAGACAATACTATACGGGACTAGACTCCATCCAATCAATCACGACCAATCATTGCCTACGGCTTTCTACATTAACTAACTAGGGTTATCACAATCCTAGTTACTAGCAAGATGCAATGAGATGCTCCAAGTAGTCACAGGCCCTGCAGCTACCCAGGTTATCCAGGCAATTGTTATAGTGACAATTTAGAGAGTTCAATCATTAAGGCGACAATCAGAGAGAGTACAATACACTAGAGTGAAAATGGAGTACAATCATTATAGTGACAATGGAGGGTGCCCCATATGACAGTGGGCTAAAAATGTGCCCTACTCGTCGGCAGGCTACAAGTCCAAACATTTGCGACCGGAATAACGGGGTCGCCTGTAACTGGGGAACATCTCTTCATGTCTAGTGAATTATTCTAGTCATTAACCTTAGTCCATTTCAGTAGGTACTCCCGACCGTGGTACTCAGGAGTCCCCTCCTAGACATGGTGCAAGACAGGACTGGATTATTTGTACAAGCACAATCGCCCACGGTGTCCAGGTTACTTATACAAGTCATGTCATGTCAGGTAGCCGTCGCAACAGCTTATCAAGATATATCATGTCAGGTTATCATGTCAAGTTTACTGGTCAAGAGTGCACCACGACGGGCCACTATCAGGTCATGTCATGTTCAATTATCACTTCCAAACATATTAAATAAATTCGTAATTATCTAGTTCAGGACAAAAGGCGTAAGGATATAAAATGGGCATAAAAATATATAATAAAGGTAAAGGTGCACGCCATAGGAACTCAAGTTACACAAGGGGTTACAAGACATGGGCAAATAGTAATAAAACAACAGTACACAGAGCTATAGGAGAGCCATGCGGCTCAGGCATAGGCGGCCAGGAATGATCTCATGCGGCTGGGAAGAGAACAGTCCATGCGGCTGAATAGGGTCAGACACATGCGGCTAAAAGAGAAAGGCTTATGCGGTTGAAGAGTATCAGTCATATGCGGCCAGCGGTAAGGGAGGGGCGTATGCGGCTCAGCCAGAACATTCCATGCGGCTAGGAAGATTGGCGCTATACGGTTACAAGGGGAACAACGCCAT
Organism: Iris pallida; assembly: GCA_029216955.1. Taxonomy (NCBI): domain Eukaryota; kingdom Viridiplantae; phylum Streptophyta; class Magnoliopsida; order Asparagales; family Iridaceae; genus Iris; species Iris pallida. The sequence continues at coordinate 19,102,812 of JANAVB010032616.1, read as the reverse complement.
GCGGCTCACAGGGGAAGGGCTCTCATGCGGCTGGAACGGATTCGGGTTCATGCGACCCACAGAGCAAAGGGCTATGCGGCTGAACCGAGTCGAGTCCCATGCGGCCAGGGGATAAAGGAATTTTATGCGGCTGAGAAGGAACTTCTCATGCGGCTGGACTGGGAAGCTCAGTCATGCGGCTTAAGTAAGAAGGACTACATGCGGCTGGAAGGAATACTTGCCACATGAACTTGTCATGCGGTCAAGTGCTGCCATGCGGCTCAGGGCTGTGCTTCTTCTCCAATATTTTCGAGAAGAAGTACACCATGAACCCATGCTTCCAAGCTCCATGAAACCTTCGTCCAGAGTCCAAATCCGAACTTCCATAGGTCAAAACGGGGCAGAATGAAATGCTCTACAACATAGAACCATCAAAAGTTGGAAATAACAATGCTAAATAGATTAAAATCCAAAAAATCCGAAAATACTATAAGCTTAGATCTACACAAATTTAACCATGGAAATTGAAAACACCAAGTACTAAAGAGTATTAGAATCTCGAGAGGAAGAGAATGGAACAATAAAACGGAGTTCCTTCGCGAAGCAAGCTGCACTTGCCTAGACTCTCTTCTTGGTAGGTGAGGAGTTAACGGAGGAAAGAAGAAGAGTAATGAAGAGAGAGAAGGAAGTGGGGGTTAATAAATGGTAGTGGTGGTGGTAGGTAGGTGGTTCTCCTATTGGTTCATGATGAACCAAGGCAAAACCAAGCCAAGTCGAACCAGCCCAGGGATAAACCAAGCCAAGATAAACCAAGGTGAACCAAGTCAAAGCCAATAAACTCTCTCTAGCAATTTAAACCAAATGAATCATGAAATAAACCAAGCTTCACTAATCCAAAAAAAATAAAAATAAACCAATGAACCATTAAAACCAATTAAACTATCAATGCCAATAAAACCAAGCCAATGTAAAATAAACCAAGATAACTAATCATGACTAAATAAAATATGGGTCCAAAACACGTATACGTATACTAAATACGTATCACGAATTTGGGACATTACACGACCCTCCCCCCTCTCGCCGACCTACACCAGCAGCCCCCCCCTCGCGACCACCAGCAGCCCCCCCGACCATCAGCAGCCCCCCCCTCCGACCACCACCAGCAGCACCCCCCCTTCCCGATCTCCAGCAGTCCCCCCTTCCCAAACCCTAACCCTAGCCACCACCATGTCTAACCCTAGCCTTTCCATCTCCTACAAACCCTAGCCGTCCTCTTTTTTTCTGAAAAAAACGGCACATTTCGAAGACAGACGGCTGCCAAATGTTTTATTTGCACCAACTCTGTTCCTCACTTACGCCGTTTGGAACTAACAAATACTTTCTTTGTTATTCCTTTTTCACATCGGGATCTATACAGAGACTGATCATGTCTTCTCTGGTGTCCTGACGTGTTCACTTTACATGCGCGTGCCGGTGCTGGCCAAGTTAGTAGCGCATTCGTAAAGTCTGTGGCGTCGAAGAAGACGACGTAGACGACGAAGACGACGAAGATGACGAAGTTGGGTGAGTTGCAGACTCCGCAGTTGCAGACTCCGACGTCGAAGACGACGGATAGGGTTCCCAGTTGAAGAAGCCATGGATTCGATCAGTGGCAAACTGACGGCCGAAGAGATGAAGGCCTTGGTTGATGATATCTTATCAAAGAGATTAACCGAGGCAACCCCACGTATGATCCATACTGATGTGAATCCGTCACCTTACAAAATGGGGAAGCTGGAGAAGCTGGAGACGAAGTTGGAAGGAACATCCAACTACTTGAAGTGGTCGCGGCAGGCGATGCGGACGCTGAAGGGACGTGGCTTGGTTGGCTATGTCACTGGCCAAGCCAAGGCGCCAGCAGATCACTCCGCAAAGGAGTTTGCTGTTTGGAAGATTGTCAACAACGTAGTGGCTGTGTGGTTGACTGCCTCATTAGCCGACCAGGTGTCGGGCAATGTCGAGGCAATGGAGGCTGCTGCTGATATATGGCGGACTCTAAAAGATATGTACTCCGGCTCGGGCAATCCTATGCGGGTCTTTCAACTGCAAGATGAACTCGATAGGGTGGTCCAAGACGAACGTACCATCTCTGAGTACGCAGCCCTGTTGAAGAAGTACTGGTCTGATCTGGATCATTATGATCCTCTTGGGATGGAAGATGCACAAGTCGAACCAGCATTCGCAAAGTACTTTCAGACGTTCCTGGCTTATATTTCGCGGCAGCGTATGATGAAATTCCTGAAGGGACTCCACCCTGTGTTTGAGCAGAGACGGAATATCCTCCTATCCCAACCCACGCTTTCGACCTTGGAAGAAGCTATAGCCGTCATGACACAGGAAGAAGCTCGACTGAAGTTGATGCCCAACAAGGGCTCCTACCAGGGGGAGCAAGCCGAGGTTGAAAAGTCTGCCCTTGCTGTCTTCAAACAACCTCCATCTGTGGGTGGTATTTGTCACAATTGTAGTGACTCCGGACTTTACATCCGATTTTGTCTAAAACCTTTGCGAAATCAGTCTAATGATCGAGGACGGGGTCGTGGAGGCTGACGTGGTAGTAGAGGAGGATATGATGGTAGAAGGGGAGGACACAAAGCAAATCTGACGGAGGAAGGGGGCGAGAATCAACTGGCTGAAATAACCCCGCTTGAGCGGGAGCTCCTTGAGAAGTTGCGAGGCACAAAGTTGGGTTCGGCCGACAGTCCTGGGACGTCTTCTACCTCGGGGGATCACATCACTTGCTTTGCCCAAACCAGCACCGGTAATCCTGCACGTGCTCTTGCATCTGTCCATCAGCCAGGATGGATTATGGACTCTGGGGCATCTCGCCATGTCACGGGATTTCGTGGTGCGTTTCAGGACTATACTCACCTACTTTTGCCGGAGAGTATTCAGACCGCTGATGGTACATCCAGTCCTGTAATGGGTAAAGGCACTGTCGCATGCATCCCTTCCATCACTCTAACCAATGTCTTACATGTTCCGTCTTTTCCTGTCAATCTTCTATCAATTAGTGCCATTATACTTGATCTTAACTGTACTGTTTCCTTTGACATTCCTACGGTGACTTCTCAGGAGAAGGGGACAGGACGATGACTTGGGACTGGCACATGGCATAAGGGGCTGTGGTATTTAGACAGGACTGGACTGGACAACGCATTGGCATCCTTGGTAGCGGACGCACAACTAGAAGCTTCCTGTCGTAGTATTGAAGCCGACTTGCTACTCCACCACCAGCGTGTCGGTCATTCCTCTTTTAAGGTTATTAGTCGAATGTATCCATCCTTATATCAAAGGGCTAATAAAGAGAAGTTATTTTGTAATGCTTGTGAGTTGGGAAAACATACCAGAAGCTCGTATGTGAGCTCGGGGAATAGGAGTTCGGCTGCTTTTGATATGATACATTCGGACGTATGGGGCCCTTGTCCTACAACCAGAATTAACGATTTTCGATGGTTCGTCACCTTTATTGACTGTTATACCCGCGTGACATGGGTCTAACTTATGAAGAATAAAAGTGACGTCCTTGAGGCCTTTCGGGACTTTCATCGCCGGGTGAAAACACAATATGGCGCTAAAATTAAGTATTTCCGGTCTGACAATGGGACGGAGTATACTAATAAGAGGGTTGCTGAGTATTTTTCCACTCATGGAATACTACATCAAACTTCATGTGCTTATACTCCGGCACAAAATGGTGTGGTTGAACGAAAGAACAGACACCTGCTGGAAGTCGCACGGACGATGATGCTGGCTATGAATGTTCCGAAACACTTATGGGGGCAGGCTATATTGACGGCCTCTTACCTCATCAACAGAATGCCATCTCAAGTATTGGACTGGAAGACACCGTTGGAGATGCTTACTGGGGCAACTACATACACTGTTCCACCGAAAGTTTTTGGATGTGTGTGCTTTGTCCAAGATAATAGGCTAGGCGTTGGCAAATTGGATCCTAGAGCAGTTAAGTGTGTCTTTGTCGGTTACACGACGACTCAGAAGGGATATGCCTGTTGGAGTCCAGTCGAGCGGAAGATGTTTGTAAGCATGGACGTTACATTCCGAGAACTCGAACCATACTATGGTTCGGATGAAGGTTCAGCATTTGGTGACACACCTAACACATATGGTGTTAGATGTGAGGGGGAGATAATAAGCCCAAATGTGGTCATCGGATCGGTTTCGTGTCCGGTTGTAGAAAACTGGACGAAAGGGGGAGAGCACAGTGACTCAGATACAGAGAATGAAGAAGAAGATACATATGTTACGCAGGAAGAGCAGCAGACAAGGGAAAAGGAGCTCCAAGTCTACAGAAGGAAACAACAGAAGTCCAGTACTGTGCCTATGCCGTGCCCTGTGCCTACTGTACCAAGTCCCTCGTCTACTCCTGCTCCAACTCTTGAAGATGTTGCCCCCGCACTGAATCATTCGAATTCTGATGCGGACCTCTCCGACTCGGATGGTATGATCTCTCCACCACCTATTGCTCCCTTAAGGAGATCTTCTCGCATCAATGCGGGTAAGGCTCCTGCTCGTTTTGATGATTACGAACATGACATTGTCAACTTCTTGTCTTATTCTAACATTTTTTCGAATTATCGAGCCTTCATTGCATCGTTAGACTCTACTTCGTTGCCCAAGTGTTGGCGGGAAGCAAAGAAAGATCCAAGGTGGAAAGCTGCAATGATGGAAGAACTTGGGGCACTAGAGAAAAATAAGACATGGGAGCTGGTTCCATTACCCAAAGGAAAGAAAGCTGTGGGATGCAAATGGGTGTACACAGTGAAAGAGACGCCAGAAGGAATAGTAGAGCGGTACAAGGCAAGGTTGGTTGCAAAATGATTCATACAGTCATATGGCATAGACTATGATGAGACGTTTGCCCCAGTAGCAAAAATGAGCACCGTGAGAACTCTGGTCTCCATTGCAGCGAACTATGGGTGGAAGCTATACCAGCTGGATGTGAAGAATGCCTTTCTTCATGGGGACCTGCAAGAAGAAGTATACATGGAACTCCTGCCAGGGTGCTACGCGACGGAATCAGACGGAGGGACGTCGCAAGGAAAGGTGTGTAAATTGAAGAAGTCGCTATACGGGCTCAAGCAATCTCCTCGAGCCTGGTTTGACAGATTCAGAAAGGCTGTTACAGGCATGGAATACCGTCAAACAAATGCAGATCATACGGTCTTCCTCCAGCATGCAAGAGGCCACATCACTATACTTGCTGTATATGTGGATGATATAGTGATCACAGGTGATGATGAAGTCGAGATCACTAAGCTGAAGTCAAAACTCGCGAAGGAGTTTGAGGTGAAGGATTTAGGAGCGATGAGGTACTTTCTAGGTATCGAAGTGTGTGAAGGCGAACAGGGAATTGTTCTATCACAAAGAAAATACGCACTAGATCTGCTGAAGGAGACAGGGATGCTGGAATGCAAAGCAGCTGTCACTCCAATTGACCAGAAGTGTAAGTTTGGAGCAGAAGCAGGAGAGCCTGTTGATCGTGAAAGATATCAAAGACTTGTAGGGAGATTGATTTATCTGGGACACACTCGCCCTGATATCTCATTTGCGGTGAGTGTAGTGAGTCGTTACATGCATGATCCAAGAAAGGGTCATATGGAAGCAGTATTTCAGATCTTGAGATATCTGAAAGGAACGCCGGGAAAGGGGCTATGGTTCAAGAAGAATGGACGCATAGAAGTTGAGGGATACTGTGATGCAGACTGGACGAGCTGCATAGACGACAGAAGGTCTACCACGGGATACTGTATTTTTGTAAGAGGAAATCTGGTCTCATGGAGAAGCAAGAAACAGTCAGTGGTAGCACGGTCGACAGCTGAAGCAGAATACAGTGCAATGGCTCTGGGAGTGTCAGAGTTGCTGTGGGTGAAAGCGTTGCTGACAGAGTTGAAGCTGGACAAGGGAGCACCATTACGTCTTCTGAGCGATAGTCAAACTGCAATAAGTATAGCTAACAATCCAGTTCAGCACGACAGAACGAAGCACATCGAGATTGATCGATTCTTCATCAAGGAGAAGCTAGAACAAGGGATACTGAAGATTGACCATGTCCGCTCAGAAGAACAAGTTGCAGACTGTCTGACTAAGGGTCTTAGTTCATTAAGTCTGACGAAGCTATGTAACAAGATGGGGATGATCAATATCTATCGCCCATCTTGAGGGGGAGTGTTGAGAATCAATAAGGGACTTTTAGTCCCACATCGGAATATCGAATATGTAGAGGAGCTAGACTCCCTATAAGTAGTGAAGCAGTCCATCAATAAAAATTATCCAACCATTATTTTCAACAAGCCCATTACACTGTTTAAAGCGAGTTGTGAGATTAATCTAAAATCAAGTATGACATTAATAGAATTCTCCATGAATGCAAGACATCTAGCAGCAGATAAAATGCTCCCCTGCTGCAGAAACCTCTTCCCTTGTATTGACTCGAGATTGGTGAAGATGTTATGGTATTCTTATTAAAATACATCTTAACTAAGCACAAGCTATGCACTGAATAAAAAACATCTAAAAAGAACATGAGAAGAAAAAAAATATATGGGCAGGTTGATGTTTATGAGTTAGATCGATATGCATCTGTCAGAATCCTACATGGTATTGTTAACGTGTTTGATCCACTTAAAAGGAAATTGCAGATCAAGTAGACAAGATAGTCTGTCATAAGGAATGTAAACTCATACGATCAAGCTTCAAGATAGACAATGCTAATATATTAAAACTAATTTAATAAATGAAATCAGATGGAATAAGTTATCTTAAGTATATTGTTTGTACTCAATAAGGCAGACAAGCTACTCGTTTCAGATATCTTGACTTAATATTTTACCTGAAAGGTCAGAGGGGGCATGTCAGGGTAGTGGACAACCTTGGTTGGGAGTTTTTCGTACCTGGAACTATGACAACAGGGGAGAAGCGGAGGGGGTGTCAGCAAAACCAAGTGCAATAGTGCATCAGATAATCTAGAGGGTCTTCGAACTTTGTTACATTTAGGAACTTTTTATGATCCTAAATGTTTGGCCATGGCACATACCAAATTGCAATTATCAGATTTGGGTCTTCAAACAAATTCTAGAGGTGCTTCATCTTATCACTGAGGCAAAAAAAAAAAGACCATTTGCCCCGGTTTCAGAATGGAATGAATTGGTAGTTTATACGGCCCTATGTTGCACGGACACAGATAAGACAAGACATGGTAAGGACACAGCGACATGGACACAACACTTATTTTGGTTTGTCCTAATGTCTTTCAGAGTGTTTGTGGTGCGTCCGATACGTGCTAGGTACAATTCAGACAAGCGACGGTCCAGATTTTTGTAGTATCCATGCTTCCTAGGTTATACCTTAATGAGGTGAGTTTACTCTACCAACCTTGTTGAAAAGTCTACAGATTTGACCCATGAGAGTGACAAAAAAAAGGCAAACTAAACTAGAACATGAAGGGAACTTTCTTCTTGCTCATAGTAGTACAGAAACATGAAGAGATTCAAACGAAACAGAAATGCAGTTTGGGACAAGGTATGGCAAAGTAATTTACGATCCATGCCTAGTGGTGTAGGCTACGGTATGAGGTACAATGTAAGATAAACTTAGTTAATCAGCACCTGTGATCAATATACATTAATAGTAGAATATAGATGCCATTGAGCTCAATGGAACGGTTATTTGGGGTTACAGTTCTGCTTCAATATTTGCTAAGGTGAGATGGGCTGTGGAAGTAAAATGAGAACTAGTGAGCTCCTCACCACGGTTACCATGACATTCTCATTCCCTGCTTGATTGTATCATCATTTCATTTTGCTCTGTAGTATGTCCAAATAGTTCCTGGTGTTGGAGTGGGTGGGGTTCCCAACCTATGTGGAGAAGACCCCGGAGTGCGACGAGCGCCGTTCGTATGTCGAAGAAGTTCGGGAAGTAGGCGACGCGGAGTCGCTACTGCTGCTGCTGCTCCTGAAGGAGTTTCTGGCCTGGGCCTGCCGAGTTCGGCCCGAACTCGGTCCCAGGCCGAGTTCTGGCCGAACTCGGTCTGGCTGCTCCAGGATTTGGCGAGTAGGTGCTGGATGCCCGACACAGAGTTCTGGCCGAACTCTGTGTCGTCGGGGCTGATGCGAGAATTTGGGTGACTTTTCACCACTTGATCTAATCCAACGGTCCAGGTTTGCTGCGGGATTAGGGAGTTATATTGGGATTTCCCAACCCTAATTCATAGTGCAATATATCGCAAAGGCAACACAACTTTGAGAGAGAAGGAGGCAAGAGTGCCATTACAAATTCGGAGAAGAAGACGGAGGATTGAAGGTCGCTATTCGAAGGAGATCGTGTTCGGGTAATCTCTACTCGTCGTTCTCGCTCTTCGTAGCCTTGTAATCATTGTTCTTATCTCTGAGTGTTGTGGGGATCCGATTTGGATCGGGAGGAGTTTGTAGAGGGTGTAATTCTTCTATTCCATTAGTGGAGGCTTCTCAGGGTTGGACTCCGATCGTCCCGTGGTTTTTTCCCGCAAGGGTTTTCCACGTCAAAAATTCTCTGTGTCAGCGTGGATTGTTTTGTGTGGTTGTTTTTGGGTTCGTGCGTTGTATTGCTCGGTCCTCTCGCAGGTACTCTCCGGTTTGGGGAAAGGTTTCCGTATTTCTTTCCCAACATAGTGGTATCAAAGCCAGGTTCTGGAATTCAGAAGGAGTGTCAGTAGTTGACAGAGAAACCAGAGAGGAGAGATGGACGCGAAGCCGGTGCGCATGGTAAATCTTAATGGCACAAACTATCATTATTGACGGAGCAAGATGAAGGATTTGCTATTTGTCAAGAAGCTGCATCTACTCGTGTTTGCATCCGAGAAGCCCAGTAATAAATCCGAGGAGGACTGGACATTCAAGCACATACAGGTGTGTGGGTATATACGGCAGTTTGTTGATGAGAACGTGTACAACCACGTTGCCAATATTGAGCACGCGAAGACGTTGTGGGATAAGCTGGAATCCTTGTATGCGAAGAAGACCGGGGTAAACAAGTTGTTCCTGATCCGAACGATGATGGGTCTGCGGTACAAGGATGGGACGTCTATTTCGGATCACTTGAGTGATTTTTAGGGCGTGGTTGACCAGCTATCTTCTATGGGAGTCAAGTTCGACGACGAAGTTCAGGGACTATGGCTGCTGTGTACATTGCCAGACTCGTGGGAGACCGTACGAGTATCTATGATCGCTTCTGCTCCAGAGGGCGTGGTCAGTCTGGAGTTTGCCAAGAGCGGGGTGTTTAATGAAGAGATGCGGAGACGATCTCAGGACACTTCATCCACATCCCACCACTCAGAGGCATTGGTTTCAGAGAGCCGCGGAAGGGGCAAAAGCAGGGGTCCAGGTGGTGGCAGAGACAAGAGCAGGGAGAAGTCCAAGGGTCGTTACGAGGACTCGGAGTGTTACCATTGCGGTAAGAAGGGCCATATCAAGCGGAATTGTTTCGCTTGGAAGAGAGAGAAGAAGGGCGACAAGGGGAAGCAAGAAGAGAACACTACAGCGACGGCCTCGGTGCATGGAGGCGATGTGATCGTCGTAGGTGATGAGGTCATTACTAACCTCGCCTGCGATGACAATTCTTGGCTGGTGGACTCAGGGGCTTCAGCACATGTATCTCACAACAGGGCACTGTTTGCCACTTCCACTACAGGCGACTGTGGAGTGTTGAAGATGGGCAACGGAGATGTGTCGAAGGCGGTTGCCGTTGGAGATGTAAATTTGAGAACGAAGACGGGTGCGGTTCTTGTTCTCAAGGATGTTCGTCATGTCCCTGATATCCGTTTCAACCTGGTGTCGGTTGGAAGGTTGGATGACGAGGGATTCTTCAGTCTCTTCGGGAACAGTCAGTGGAAGCTTTCCAGGGGTTCGATGGTGATTGCCAGAGGAAGTAAGAAGTCCGGTCTTTACTATATGGAGGGGAGCGCAGAGGAGGCACAGGAGGTGAACGCAGTCAGTGATGCGTCTACCGAGTTGTGGCACAGGCGGCTCGGCCATATCAGCGAGAAGGGGATGAGCTACTTGGTGAACAGGAAAGTGATTCCGGGGCTCAAGTCTACAAAGTTGGAGAAGTGCACGCACTGTTTAGCTGGAAAGCAAAATAGGGTGTCTTTCCAAAGTCATCCAAGTTCGAGGAAGCCGGCTTTGCTCGAGTTGATTCACTCGGATGTCTGCGGTCCTATGAAGGTAAAATCTCTTGGTGGTGCTTCTTACTTTGTGACTTTTATTGATGACTGTTCCAGGAAGGTTTGGGTCTATGCCTTAAAGACCAAGGATCAGGTGCTGCCTACTTTCAAGGAGTTTCAGGCCTCTGTTGAAAAGGAGACGGGCAAGAAGTTATTGTGTGTTCGGTCCGACAATGGCGGCGAATACATCGGTCCCTTTGATGCGTATTGCAGAGAGCAAGGGATACGACACCAGAAAACTCCGCCAAAGACACCTCAGCTCAATGGTGTAGCGGAGCGCATGAACAGGACACTGATGGAGAGGGTACGGTGTTTGCTGTCAGAAGCAAACTTGCCGGGCAGTTACTGGGGTGAGGCTCTTCTCACAGCTGCTTATGTTATTAATTTGTCTCCTAGTGCTCCTTTGCAGGGTGATGTGCCTGACAAAGTATGGTACGGCAAAGAGCCGTCATACAATCACCTGCGGGCGTTTGGTTGTAAGGCCTTCGTGCATGTACCGAAGGACGAGAGGACCAAACTTGAGCCGAAGACGAGGCGATGCGTCTTTGTCGGCTATGGTCGGGATGAGTTTGGCTATAGACTCTACGACCCAGTGGAAGGAAAGCTCTACAGAAGCAGGGATGTGGTATTCGTCGAGGATCAGACCATGACCAACACTCAGGATTCCGAGACGCCTTCTGAGGCTGAGGAATTGCCTGAGTTAGAGTCATTTCGCTTCGAGCAGTTTCCAGAGGACATCGCAGAGGATCCAATTACGGGGGAGCCAATACATGGAGGAGCTCCCAACCTTGATCATCAGCCTGCTGATGGTGGTCAGGGTGTCCCTCAGGAGGATGAGCATGCCAGGGAGGCAGTTCCTGAAGGGGAGGAGGTTGTCGGTATACAGCTAGCACCAGTGGTTCCTTTGAGGAGGAGTGACAGGGATCGTCGACCATCTACGAGATACTCACCAGATGAGTATGTGCTATTGACTGACGGGGGAGAGCCCGAAAGTTTTGCAGAGGCTATGGAAGACGAACACAGGCAGGAGTGGATGGTGGCTATGCAGGAGGAGATGAGTTCCTTGCACACCAATTCCACTTATGATCTGGTGCGGTTGCCAAAGGGCAAGAATGCTTTGAAGAATCGATGGGTGTTTAGAGTGAAGCAGACGGATGATGCTACTCGCCCTCGATACAAAGCGAGGCTGGTAGTTAAAGGCTACGGTCAGCGGAAAGGCGTGGATTATGATGAGATCTTTTCGCCTGTCGTCAAGCATTCGTCTATTCGGGTGGTGCTAGCATTAGCAGCCAGTCTCAACTTGGAGGTCGAGCAGATGGACGTGAAGACGGCATTCCTCCACGGTAATCTTGAGGAGGAGTTGTATATGGAGCAGCCAGAGGGATTCTGTGAGAAGGGCAAGTCACATTTGGTCTGCCGGTTGAGGAAGAGCTTGTATGGTCTGAAGTAGGCTCCGAGGCAGTGGTACAGGAAGTTCGAGTCGTTTATGGGAGAGCATGGTTATGCACGGACAACGTCGGATCACTGTGTATTTGTGAGATATTTTGCCGATGATGATTTCATCATTTTATTGCTCTATGTTGATGATATGCTATTTGTGGGTCGGAATGCCACTAGGATAGCGGAGCTGAAGCGCCAACTGGGCGCGGCCTTCTCTATGAAGGATTTAGGCGCATCGAAGACTATTCTTGGGATGGAGATCAGCCGAGAGAGAGAGTCCAAGCTGCTACACTTGTCCCAAACGAAGTACATTCACCGGGTACTTCAGCGTTTCGGGATGGACGGGTCGAAGAAAGTGAGTTCCCCCCTCGCAGCTCACTTTAAGCTCACTGAGGAACAGTGTCCATCTACCGAGGACAAAAAGGAAGATATGGAGCGGGTTCCATATGCTTCAGCTGTGGGGAGCCTTATGTATGCTATGGTGTGTACGAGGCCAGATATTGCTCATGCAGTTGGTACGGTTAGCAGGTATCTTTCAAATCCTGGAAGGGTACATTGGAGTGCGGTCAAGTGGATTCTACGATATCTTTAGGACACTGCTGGTTGGAGACTTTCCTTTGGTGGTGACGAGCCGAAGCTGGTTGGGTATACCGACGCTGATATGGCTGGAGATGTAGACACGAGGCGATCGACTTCGGGCTACGTGATGATGTTTGCGGGAGGAGCAGTGTCGTGGCAGTCGCAGTTGCAGAAGTGTGTTGTCTTGTCGACGACAGAGGCAGAGTACATTGCGACGACGGAGGCTTGCAAGGAGCTGTTGTGGATGAAGAAGCTGTTGCAGGAAATGGGACTGAAGCAAGAGCAGTATACTTTGCTTTGCGACAGTCAGAGTGCTATTCACCTTGTGAAGAATCAGACATTTCATAGCCGGTCCAAGCACATCGAGACTCGGTATCATTGGATACGGGATGTGGTTGAGAAAAAGGACGCGGAGCTTGAGAAGGTTCATACAGATGACAACGGAGCTGATATGTTCACGAAGATTCTACCAAGGGGGAAGTTTGAGTACTGCAGGCAGATCGTCGGGATGACGACATCCTCCCCATAGTTGTGAAAGGGGAGATTTGTTGGAGTGGGTGGGGTTTCCAACCTATGTGGAGAAGATCCCGGAGTGCGACGAGCGCCGTTCGTATGTCGAAGAAGTTCGGGAAGTAGGCGACGCGGAGTCGCTACTGCTGCTGCTGCTCCTGAAGGAGTTTCTGGCCTGGGCCTGCCGAGTTCGGCCCGAACTCGGTCCCAGACCGAGTTCTGGCCGAACTCGGTCTGGCTGCTCCAGGATTTGGCGAGTAGGTGCTGGATGCCCGACACAGATTTCTGGCCGAACTCTGTGTCGTCGGGGCTGATGCGGGAATTTGGGTGACTTTTCACCACTGGATCTAATCCAACGGTCCAGGTTTGCTGCGGAATTAGGGAGTTATATTGGCATTTCCCAACCCTAATTCATAGTGCAATATATCGCAAAGGCAATACAACTTTGAGAGAGAAGGAGGCAAGAGTGCCATTACAACTTCGGAGAAGAAGACGGAGGATTGAAGGTCGCTATTCGAAGGAGATCGTGTTCGGGTAATCTCTACTCGTCGTTCTCGCTCTTCGTAGCCTTGTAATCATTGTTCTTATCTCTGAGTGTTGTGGGGATCCGATTTGGATCGGGAGGAGTTTGTAGAGGGTGTAATTCTTCTATTCCATTAGTGGAGGCTTCTCAGGGTTGGACTCCGATCGTCCCGTGGTTTTTCCCCGCAAGGGTTTTCCACGTCAAAAATTCTCTGTGTCTGCGTGGATTGTTTTGTGTGGTTGTTTTTGGGTTCGTGCGTTGTATTGCTCGATCCTCTCGCAGGTACTCTCCGGTTTGGGGAAAGGTTTCCGCGTTTCTTTCCCAACACCTGGATCTTGCCATGCTACTATTTGGGCTCCATTTCACCTTGGCATGTTCCCTGACAAATGGGCAATTAAATAGAAAACATGATGGATTTTGAATATATACGCAAGAATGCAAATAAAAGAGGTTATGAAGCACAATTCACTGACCAGACCAAGGTTTCATGGTTACTCATGTAGAGTACCGTATCATATCAGTACTAGTATCCGTATCTGACACGTATCTGGGATGACACTTTCTCGATACTAATGTCGGATATGGTTCGGGCTTTTATAGGCTCTAAAGAGGCTCAAAATATGGTTGAAAGTGAATTGGCATAGTCGTGATTGTGCCAAACATAAGTGAGATATGAGAAACTTTTTATCTGTTGTTTCTTTTTTGAGACAGGATGAGATATGAAGATTTCAGCCAAATTTCATTCATATGCAAATAACAACTTTGGATCATACAACAACTAGGTACAAAAAGATCAAAGTTGAGAAGATAAAACCCGAAAATGAGTAACCAGGGAAGATAGGCAATTGAGCGCCCGCAGAAGCCTCCATAGACATATTTGCCTCCAAAGAGATGAGAAAAGTAACATTCTTTTGCAACAAATCTTGTGGAACTTTCTGAAACCTAGTTACTACGTAAAACATGCATAAATATCGATATTATTAATATCTAATATAATAAAATATGTTGGTAGATATGTAACTATGTGTATATATAAATGTATTAAGTCTATATCCAGATCCTATTTTTTTTTCTAAAAGTTGGTATTCAAATCGGTCTCCGAATCCATGCATGTGACATGTCTAGGCAATATAGAACCAGACAAACAAAATGATCACTTGATCATAGTTATGCTTGCTTTGTAATTATTCATTCTTACCAGTTAACTGAAACTTTAGATGACTTTTCTGTAAGTTACATAATTTGAGACATCAGTTATCTTCTAAACCTACACATTGTTTTTATGTGGGTGTGGAAAGTAACTAAGACTTGTTAAATCTGTTGCCAGAAGTTGAACTTCGCTATAAAAGATAAAATGCATCCTTATATTATTTTTTATTTTATTTTTTTGCATCCTTATATTATATACAATCAAGATTCTCTAACTATTTTTTGGGCCAAATTTATGAGGATACTAAAGAATCATGATTCTTCATAATCGAGGATTTTGTTCCTGTTGAAGTATAAGGTACTCTACTTATTTTGAAGAAGACACATCCGAGAAATTTAACTACATCCAACCCATGTACAAATCAAGGTTCAGAGACTCTGTTTCGGACCCTTCCTATGAGTATCGGCTTTGACTGATAACTAAAACCTTACTACAAATATTGAACCAAGGATTGGATAAGAAATTGATGCAACAGACAATTAACAAAACTATAGGATCCCATTTGACTCGACCAAACCTGAACACACATGCAGTTTTTATGTTCAGTAATCTTTCAGGGAAAAAAAAAAGAGCTCTCTAAATGAAATCTCCGATGATCTGGTTCATAAATGATCCGAAACTGCTAGATCCTCAATTGAGTTCGAGTTTGGATCCATCACAAAATCCGAAATACACTAAAACTCGTAAACCTTTGTTCTGTTCATATATTTGTGTCTGTATCGTGTCGTATTTGTGTTCGTGCAACATAACTCTTGATCCCTTGTAGCGGATTTGACTCGAGATATTTCCTACTTAAGACCAAGAAGAAGAAGAGAGAAAAAATCAGTGTCCCACCCATATCATGTTGTGTTGGACACATACCGAGCACGACATAAATACTCGATATACCAATATGAAACATCAATATCAACCAAGTGTCCATGTCCCCAGTGCTCAAAGCCAAATCCTCCACTTCCTTTTGCATGTCCATAAATCATATCGTATGGACAATACGATATGATACAGACGCGGTGACACGGATATGACACAGCACAAGGCGATATGGACACGGCACTGATTAGTATCATAATCTATGGTTGAACTAAAAATAACAGCACAACAAATTAGACTTAGCCCAAGGCCTGTAGTAGCCCACCAAGGCCCAGGTAGGTTTCTCAGTACAAATAGGGTTCCAACTATCATAAGTTACTAGGTTGCTGGAAGCGTATCGACGAGACAGCCGAATCTCGATTTGAACAACGGTGATCTTGATCATCCCAGCACGCTTTCGTGTTATCTTGAACAGCACATACTTGCAACAATTTCTACTGCTTATTCGGCATATCGTTCTGTTTTAACAGTTTCTATCACTGTCAATTTTTTTATAATAAGCTAGGCTGCTAGACTTGATGTTAGGAAATTAGTCTTCACTAACTTTGCACGAATTTTTTTTTTGAAGTTACTACAACACAATTTGTATTAGTACGAGCAATATATCTTGCCAATGTCAATATGTTCTTCATATGATTTATTTAGGTAAAATTTTCTTTTGTAAGAATAGAACCTTATACAATGACTCCATCATTGATATTATACTTGTCAATTGGGCCAGAACGGCTTAGTCTGACCCGAAAAAATGGCCCATGTGCTGGTTCGATCCAGCCCAGTATATCAGGACGTGTTCGATCTCATATCTTAGTCCATATGAGAGGTCCGACCCGAAGTCCAGGCCTGATCCGACCCGAGGTCCAGTCTGACCCTAAGCTAAAAGTTGGCTTATTAATTACCTAGATATAGTGAGAAATAATATTGTATTGGTCAATTAATCAACTAGATATAGTAAAAAATTATTTTCCAAATTAAAAGTGTTCTTTGTTTGATAGAAACTAATTAATCACCTAATATAGTGGAAAATAGAATTTTCAAGTTATAGTGATATATATATATTGGCTGATTTATTTTATTTGGTCCAGGTCCAACTCGAAGCTCACCATGCCGTGGGCTACATGTCAGACTAGGTTGAGATTTTTCATCCTTAGATCCGGCCCGCTATAGTCCATGGACCTAAGAGGTCCGATTTGGTCCACCCAAATTTCATGTCGGGCCGATCTAATCCGTCCTGTACAGTCCATGGGCCCAAGACGTCCGACCATGTCTGGTCCACCCAAATTTCATGCTGGATCGATCCGGCCCGGTCCACTTCACATTTCTAATTGACATTAAAGGTGGTGAAAGTTTTCAAGAAATTATTATTTGTGTGTCATGTCCTAATTGGTTGTGTGTCTTCCTGAGTTTGTCAAATGTTCGACAAGTCGCAACATTAACGACAACGCATAAATCATGTTCGTCAACCAAAGTTTGTTATGTGATCATAACCATAGTTTGTTAGTGGGAAAAAAATCGGACCGATATTCAAAAGAATTTGGCGAAGTGATTGTTCGTGAACCCTCTCTAATCCTCTACATAAACCTTGTTTTGCCACCTAATAATTTGTTCTTGGCATTCCAATTACAACTAAGTGTGGATTTTGCTCTCAAGATGATGATGTTTAGAGTTGATTCTTTTAGTCATCATCTGTTTGTTCTTGTTGGTTGGTGGTCACTCAAACGAGGACACTTGGAACTAAGCCAGCCTACCTCTATTTGGTGTAAGGTCCAAAGTCACTCCTTGGTTCTTGTCAGTCCAATTTGAAGAATTAAAGTCACTTGTGACATTAAAATTAGAAGGTGCTTTGCCTTTTTGGAAGATTATGCTTATATTGTCAATGTCGTCATGATATATACAAGAGAAAGTGAAAGAGAGAGAGAGAGACTTGCTCCCATTAAAATCTTTGGTTTTCATCCATGACTCGGTGAACATTAATAACCACCAGGTGTTGAACCATTCTGTGGCATGGCATGGCTTGACTTGTCTTCTTCCCAGGTCTAAAGGGAATTGTTGCGGAGCGCGTGCCGAATTTTGTTGCGTCGACAGATTAGATGTACAGGATAGTCGGATCCACTCGTCTCGCTTACCGGTTCCATCAAGATATCTACATCAGTCGAGTTAGGATCTCCTTAATAACGATGTTTCTATCGATTTTGGATAATTTTTGAACGAAAAAGTCCTCCAAGTCTGAAGGGTCGAAACCACGACTGACGTGTCCCCCCTTAGCTATGTTAACGTGGCACTGTTTCGGTTACAGTTTGTTAAGAACCACTCTTTTTGAACCAACCAGACATGAAATGTTTAGAAGACTCATGTTTGGTTTTTTTTTTTTTTTTGGTATATATATATATATATATATAGAGAGAGAGAGAGAGAGAGAGTTATTAGTTTTGACTCAAAACCCTATCCCACCTTCCAACCAGAATCTCGAGGGTTACTAGTTTTGACTCAATTTTTTCTTCGCACTTCGTCGAACCAAACAAACCGAAATAAATAAATTTCAAGTAAGTATGGCGGAGTCTAATTCATGTAATAGTTGGATGGCTGATGCATGAAGAACTGTACTGATGATTGTTGGCATCCTCCTTGTGATTTTTTTTTGCTTCTTCTTTCATGTGCTCAAGAACACCTTTTCTTCTGTCAAGAACAGGAATTAAATGACATTTTGTGATTATCCGATTAATCGGACTTGTTTAGTTTGGAAGTACCTCTTCCTTGGGTGAGCATTCGGTAGGTTCCGTTCCTCTGGAAAAAAGAAAATGAACAAAATCGAATCGTCTTAAATTTCGGTTTGATTCAGTTATTTCGGTTTGATTCAGTTATTTCGGTTGGACCAGACTTTATTTGATGGATTAGATTTTTGCCAAAGCCAACAAATTTTTTTTTTTAAGTACATTTAAGAAAGCCTATCTTTGTTCCTAATTTAACAAACAAAAATGTAAAAACTCAAAATATAAAAATATATTATAAAAATGATTATAAATGATTTAACTAAAATTGTATTAAAATTAGAATGAATAAAGAAAGAAAGAAAAAAAATCACATTTGAGTGTTGAAACAAAACTACTATATTGAAGATAAAGTTTGGGTAGATAAGAGGACAAATTATAAATTTAAAGATAGGGATAGAAAAAAAAAAAACTATAAAACAAGAAAACTTATAAAAAAATAATAATAAAATTCTAATTCGATTTTCGGTTCGATTCGGCTCCCAAATTTTAAATCCAAACTTTTAACCGAGAAAGCCGAAATTTCAAAAACTAAATTCGAAAACCTAACACTATTAGAAAACCGAACCGAATCGTTATTTCGATTCGATTTTTGGTTTTAAAATCGAGAAATACTCGCCCCTACTTCCTTCCTCCCAAACAATTTTAATATTTAATTTGATATGTTACTAAGAAGTTTTTTTTTTTGTAAAAAAAAATACATCTTCGTGGAAGTAGCAAGTTCCACCTAAGGGTGGAATTCATCATGTTTAATTACCAGAAAGCGAAAAAAGTGATCAATTGTCAATAAATAAATTAAGTAGAAAGAAAAAACTAATCAACACGCTAACAATGATAACTCGGTTGATGATTATGTAACTTTGCATCTTCAAATTATTCTTATTTATTCAACCAAAATAGCTGGGAATAAAATCTTCCGCTAGCACTTTAGGATTTGAGACTTTAGGATGTAGATAGTGCACCTAACACTTTATTAAATGCTTTCTATGCAATGTATGTGACACATGAGCTTCATTTTCTACACCCACTTGTTTGTTGTTATATAATTCTCATTTGTTAGATAATCAAATAAAAAAAAAAGAAGGAATAAATGAAAATTAATTGTTGTTAATTAATTAGGACAGTGGAAGTGATGTGGAGTCATCAACCCATAACCTTTTTGTTCATGTGTTTATTAAGTTGCTCATGATCATGATTCAACTAAGAGGATCATTCATTTTAGACCATATAGTATATAATATATTTTTCATTTATTTTAGTAGTAATTTAGTCTCAACGCCAAGTATAATATAAGTAGAAATTTAATTTTATAGTAGTTTAAAATAACAGAAAATTTATTGTAGCGGCGTATACTTTTTGGGAAAATGTACAAGACAAAAAAAATTTTGCATAATTTTTGTACATTATTAATAATGCATAAAGAAGGAAAATAACGCTATTAGTATTAGCATTTATTCCATAAAAATGCCATTTTTAGTGGTGTTTCAATTTTTTTTTTTTTTAAAACATCATTTCTAATGATGCTCCCTCCCTTTCTTTTTCTTTATATTTTTGTGGTTTTCCCTGTGGGTGGTTGACAGAGTGTTTTTTGTTTAAAATTCTATGCACACACGATAGAGGGCTCAAACTTTTCCGGTCCTTCCGAATGTGCGCTCCACTATCACTAGTCTAGAGAGTTCGGACTAAAAATGAATGTAAAAAGTATTCAAGAAGGATAGTTAGTAAAAATTATTTAATGGTGGTTGATGGAGTTAATAGGGTATTTAAGAAGGGTAGTTAGGTTTTTTTTATGCTTCCGGAATGTGAAAAGTATTGTGTTGTTTTTTGCAACAACTCTCTCAACTTATACCAAACAGTTAAAATGCATCCTTTAGAAATATTTGTTTTCAAAAAAAAAAATATATCTGTTAGTAACCGTTGCATTGCAAAAGCAACACAATTTCAGCAAAAACCCTAGCCAAAACCCTAAAACCTAAAACAACGAAACGCCATTACATATGGCATCATGTGCTTAAAAACGCCATTAGTAACATGTATACGTTATTAGTACTAGCATTTTTAGCCTAACGTTTTCTTACTTGATTTTTTTTTGGAAACGCTATCGGTGCTGATGTTCTGTACCCTTAGTCAAAAATTTACAAAACTTTGTCCGTCCTATACAATTTCTAAAAAATACATGATGCTAAAAAAATTATGTTGAGACAATATAAGTGAAGGAAAGTGTCCAAAAATAGGCCCGTGACCATTTTTGACTTTAATCGTATATTTGATTGGATTTTCATATATGGATTTCTAATATATGTAAGCTGAATCACCCTCGTCCGTGGAAGTAGACACATTGGCTGAACCACGTAAATCATTGTTTTTGTGGTTGTGAATTTTCTCTGAGGTATTCTCTGATCTCTTGGATTTATTTTCGATGTGTCCCAACAATAAGTCTATAACCATCCACCCTTCCTATGACTATTGAGAGTTTTTGTGTATTGATGGGTAACTTTTAACTTGGTATGAAAGTAATTCAGGTTCAAATTTTATCCACAGCAAACTTTAAGCGAATTAAAAAAAAAAAATTGCAACACAAATGCCTTATGACAAGTGGGCCAAGTGTGATAAAAGGGGGTTTGGATTTAGTAAAAATTCTTCAAAATAAAATTTGACAGAAACAATCAACTTGCAAATACAAAAAATATTTCTCTTTTTTTTCTCCAAATAATATATATAGGCTAATTCTTATGGATATATTTCAGTGGAGTCTGCAAAAACTGAAAAAAAAAAAAAAAAAAAAAAAAAAAAAATCATATAAAATTTTCTATTGTGAAAAAACAAAATTAGTCAATGGTGGTACAGGTCAAAGTAAAAGAAAAAGAAAAAAAACAAAGGTATTGCTATTGAATTGGTCATTTCTTAATATATAACAAAAACATTCCCGGAATCTAAAAATAATAAAAATCAAAATATAATTATTTTTCTCAGAAATATAATATTTTGAAAGTAATAGGCTGATATGATGGAACCCTAGATTCTCTTGGGAGGATTCTCTTTCTTTCTTTTTTCAACTTTTTCTTTTGTCTTTCTTTTTTTCCTTTCCCTTTCTCTTCTCTCTTACATCTTTTTCTAGTGCATTCTTTTTTGGTTGAGAAGATACAAATGTTAATTGGAGGAAGAAAAAAAAAAAGGTCATCCATGCACTGTGGAAAAGAATTATTAATCCAAGTTGTGGTTTCAAAATATTATCCCGAACATAAAGTATTTTATCAAATAAGACCATATTATCAAACATCTTTTAGTGTTGTTTTTCAAAATAGTAATACTAGTATTTTAAAAATCTGATCGGACCTACCGATTGAATCGATCAACATGTAAACCAGTAGATTTTTCGTGCTAGTTTAATACAGGTCCACTAATTTTTTCAGAAACTCGATCGACCAGACCAATCACACCATCGAACCGTCTGATCCGACTGAATTTTTAACCACACTGAATTTTCAACCACTTTGATCTGACTTTTAATTATTTATTTTTTTTGACTTTACATATAATCAAAGCTAATATGTTTGTTTTTTGATTAATTGTGCTATGGCAAACATGTAGAACTTCTAAAGATTAGTAGCCTATATAACTAGTTGAATTCAAATTAATCCACTGGTTAATAGGGGTGGGCATACGGTTCCAAGATCCGTGGTTCCAACCCGACCTGAATCGTAAAATGTCCAAACAAGTCGGTTCATAAAATTTGAAATTTAAACGGGACGGGCCGGGGCGGGTCGTGTGACACTAACGGGACGGAACGGGTCCTATTTTCAAAGTAAACGGGACCCCGGACCGACCAATTTCTAGGGGTATGTATTTTTTTTTATCAATTTTTGAATTTTTTGCTAATATAGTTTATAGATAATAGAATAAGTTATTGTTTAGTAAATAAATTCTAGAAATTTGAGAAGACATAAGACTTGTTTTGTTCTTATAGATAATAGAACATATGTAAATGTTTACTATTCTATAAATTTTTTAACTTTTTGGGACCCGTTTGGACCCGCGGGTCGGTCCGGTTCGAACCCGTTTCGAACGGGTCGAGCCCGTTCCGGTTCCAATATTTTTTGGTCTTGTCCCGTCCCGCCAATTAACGGGTTCGGTCCAGATTCATAAAATTTGAACCCGGTCCGACCCGTGCCCACCCTTGCTGGTTAAGCCAGTTTCATGCAACCCAGTGTCCTAACCGGATTGGTCTAATTTTTAAAACATTGAGTAATACAATAGTAATAAATAGAATGAAACGATGCAATAAGTTGTGCAAAATCTAAGTCTCAAGTAAAACGCGTAGCACATGATGGTGATGGATTTTTTTTAGGTTTAAAGTTTGTCAATAACTTATGTATCACGAGATTTACACTATGCTATCATATTACAACTTGATCCAAATTCTTTGTAAGGATGCCGAGTCCTCGATCATGCATTAAACTTTTGTAACTCAAACTGGAAGAAACGTTCCATTCAAACATTTCATTTGAAAATGTTCTGTACAAACTTCCTATTTGTTAGGGTTATTTAATTTTAAGGTCTTGTATAATGTTAAAATTTTAGGTTTATGTCTGTCTTCGTATTGCCGAGAAGAGTGTTTGCATCCGTCTAAAATGGAGATCTAACATAAATTTTGAATATTGTACGAGACCATAGGACTAAACGAAAACATGTTAGTTGTATGGGTTGGATTATTTAATTCTTCCATTATCATCGAGAATGAGACTTATGATGCGGTTGTTTGTTTCTATCCTGAAGTCAGCAGTCACACAAGTTTTCGGGACCCTTGAGTTGCATGTATTCAATAATATTGCAACAGGGACGAGAGATATTTGACGGTACACGATATCCATGAAGTCGTCTCCTTCGAAAATACAACCAAAAGGATTTGTGTGATTGTTGAGATCAGGATTGTAGCAAACAACATTGTCACAAATTTTATTCTCGATTGGTCATGACAAAACTAAATAATCCAACTCACACACACTCCACCATGCGAAACTAAATAATCCTATTTGTAAATGCAAGTCTCCGAGCCAACTATGCATAGAGTTGCAACATGCTTGCAACAATAAATATTATGACATTCTGATTTCAAACAACCAAAAGAAAAAACCTCAGCATCTAGGCCATATGTATATTCTCACGTATTTAAAAATAAAAAAAAATCTAACTAACAACTTTGCTATCTGATATTATCTAATTTACGTGCACATATATCTGTAGTAAATCCTAATAAAATGTATTCAATTCACACATATAATACACTATAATTAAAACTATTTTTTAACAATATCAGATAAAATAATTATTTTACATATGACACTCATGTGCACGTGAGTAGTTAATATAAATTCTGCACACATAAATATTAATGTAGTATAAAATATAATGGTCAAAAACAATATTTTTATATTGAATATATGTCGGAAGGAGCACTATACTAATCAAATATTTGTTGATTTGTTGGTCTCTTTGGTACACGACCCACTCACCATATAGTTGGGTGAGCTACATTTGTCCTTATGAAAAAGAGTGGAACTTGTCAAAGCTAACCCACTGTTGGGTTTTTTAGCCTTTTGTTTTGGTTTTTAGTCCCACATCGGCTAAAAAGGAATGTGTATCTCCATATATACGAGTCTTTGCTCTTTATGGAGATGCACATGTAGTGAACATGGGTGTGTGCCATGTGGGATTAATTATTAATGGTATAAAGGCTTAATCAACAATTAAGAAGCTGTAAGCTTTTTGCTCTTGGAAATTTATTTCCATGGAGCTAAGCTCCGTAGGAGCTTAGCGACTCGGACTCGGACTCGGACTCGGGCTCATGAGGCGTAATGTGGCGTTTTGTTGGCGCACTTTGCACTTAACGCAGCGTGCGCAGTGTACGCAGCGTGCGTAGAGTGCGTATGTGCGTATGGCTGGCTGCATATTAGAGCGGGAACAGTTGCAGCAGTTGCTGCACGTTCAGGAGTGGTTCAGCCACTACCCTGAAGTTCAGGCAACTGCTTGGCAACCGTCCCGTGGGCTATATATGCAGGTTCTCTCCTCTCTCTCAGTGTGGAAGAAATCAGAATTCTAGGGAGAAAACTCTAAGTGTTCTTTAACACAATAGAGTAGTGAGCGTGTTTTTTAACACAAACACTAGTACTTTTTAGTACGCGTGGGTTCTGTTACTTCAGAAACAGAGAGAGAAGAGTAGAGCCATTGCCAGAGGAGTTCGCCGTCTTCCGAGGAGTCAGAAGAGCAGGAGTGCTCCAAGGTTTTTCGTCAACCTTGCTGGTCCCTGGAAGCTGTTCGCAGAGGGCGAATAAAGCTTTGAGCAACGGTGATCATTCACCCCAGCAATTCCATCTCTCGCCTGTCACCCTTCTGTTGCCTTTAGCAGTTCCGTCAGTATCTTCTTTTTAGAAGGCACTACTGCCAGTTTGCTACGATCACGAAAATCTCTTTAGATTATTCGTGAATTACGATATCTTTTTAGATCTCGTAGTTTGCAGAATCCTTCTGGATCTCTGTTGCAAAACCTTCTTTAAGAAATTGCATTTGAAACATTGTCTTTACAACTGTTTCAGTTTCTGTATTTTCCATCGAAAAGCGTGCCCCGGCGTTCCCGACAATAACAGTCTCAAAGCTTTATTGCTACGATGGAAAATATTAATGCTTCACTCCTCAATACTGACTTTTGCAAATTAGAAAAGTTTGATGGAGAGCATTATCAAGTCTGGAAGAGGAAGGTTTATCTCACTCTTCAACTTAGAGACGTTGATCACGTATTGCTTGAAGAGGAACCTACTGTTCCAGATACTGGGTCTGCTGCCGCAATCACTGCGGCTACTAAACTTCAGGCCAAGTGGAGAAGGAAAAATAGCATTTGCAGGTTGCTTATCCTGAATGCTATGGAGGATTCTCTAGCAGAATCCTACAGTAAGAAACCAATTGCCAGAGACATATGGGAGTATCTGGAAAAACTGTACGAAGAAGACAAGAACATGAGCAAAATATTTGTGGTTGAAAAATATCACAAATGGCTCTTTGAGGACGAGAAGTCCATGCTGCCGCAGGTCAAAGAATTTCTGAAGTTGCGACAGAAATTGGAAGACGAGGCTATGCCCCTCCCCGACAAGTTTGTTGTTGGAGGGATTGTCTCAAAGCTCCCCGCTGGGTGGAGCAAGTTCTATGCAAACATGCATAGGAAGAAGTTGGAGATCACCCTTGAAGATCTCCTACAGGAAATCTATGTTGAGGACCAGATGCGGGCTCAACTGAAGGTGGACACACTGTCCAAGCAATTGGCTAACGCCAATCTGGTTCAGACCAAGGAACCAAAGGGAAAGGGAAAGCGTGCAGATTTCCAGAAGAAGAAGAAGAACCCTAACAACTTGAATGTTAAGGGAACTTCTTTCAAGTCAAAGAAATCTAAGGCAAAGATGCCTTGTTTCAAGTGTGGCCAGTTGGGCCATTTCAAAAGTGAATGCACAGCACCGACCAAGAAATCAGAACAAGGTGAGCCTAGCAAAGTCTCAATGATTACTGATGTAATTGCTATGATTGGACAGGTTGATGCTGTAGGATCTGATTCAGACTGGTGGGTAGATACTGGAGCCACCTGCCATGTCTGCTCCAGTAAGGAGTGGTTCACCACCTACACACCCACTTCTGAAGCGGTTGTGATGGCGAACCAAGCACAAGCTGAAGTTCTAGGGATCGGGACGGTTATTCTGAAGCTGACTTCTGGCAAGTCTCTGACGCTTCAAGGCGTGAAGCACGTACCTGTTATCACCAAGAACCTGATCTCGGGAGGCTTACTCTGCAATGCAGGCCTCAGAATGGACATCAATGCTGGCCAGATGGTGATGTCTATCAAGGGAACATATTTCGGGAAAGCTTTTTATACCGAAGGAATGTTCAAGATTCAGCTTGTAAATCAGTCCAATGTAATTAATGTAATTAATGAAATCACTCCTTCTGCTTATACTCTTGAGTTGTGGCATAATAGGCTAGGACATGTTCATTGTAAACGAATAAACAGAATGTCTAGTCTAGGACTTATCTCCAAGTGTGGGGGTAAGGTAGAGAAATGTGAAGTTTGTGCTCAAACGAAGATCACAAGGAAACCCTTTCCTCGGGTTAATCGAAGTACAGATCTTCTGGAGTTGGTACACTCAGATATCTGTGACTTCAAACAGTTCTCTACAAAGGCCGGGATGAAGTATTTCATAACCTTCATCGACGACTTCTCAAAGTATGCGTTCGTCTACTTGCTGAAGGCTAAAGACGAAGCATTCGAGAAGTTCAAGGAGTTCAGAGCCGAAGCTGAGCGGCAAACTGGACAACAACTCAAAAGGATAAGAAGTGATCGAGGTGGGGAGTATATGTCTCATGAATTCGCATCGTTCTGTAAGGAACATGGAATTATCAATGAGACTACGGCTCCGTACTCTCCTCAGTCAAACGGAGTAGCTGAGAGGAAGAACAGGACGTTGACAGAAATGATAAATTGAATGTTGTTGACTGCTGGCCTTCCTAAGTGCTACTGGGGAGAAGCTGCATTGACGACCACTTATATTCTAAATAGAGTGCCTCATGCAACTTCAGACGTTACTCCTCATGAACTCTGGTTCAAGGTCAGACCTAACTTGAATGTCATTCGAGTGCGGGGGTGTCTGGCGTATGTCAAGCTTCCAGATCTAAAGATTCAGAAACTTGGGACAAGGACTACAAAGACGATCTTCTTGGGGTATGCCGAGAAGAGTGATGCTCGGAGATTTTTTGATATTGAGTCAAATCATATCATTGAATCTCGCGATACAGAATATTTTGAAGATAAGTTTGCAAGGCACAAGAATATTGTTCTTTCGAATGTTCCGGAGAATAATGAGGGTGCACAAGAGACTGAAGTCTTCAATGAAGATGTGGTCCAAGAAGATGTTGTTGTTGAAACAACGGTTGAACCAGAACAAGCTGAGCCGTCAGCTAAGCGTGTGAGGAGGCCGAAGGACTTCGGAAGTGACTTTGTCACCTATCATGTGGAAGCAGATCCGCTTACCTATGATGAGGCGATGAAGACCAGAGACGCAGTTTTCTGGAAGGAGACGATTGACAATGAGATTGATTCCATCACCTCAAATAACACTTGGGTGTTGGTTGATCTTCCTGAAGGAGCGAAACCCATCGGATGCAAATGGATCTTCAAGAAGAAGATGAAAGCAGACGGAACTATTGACAAGTTCAAGGCTAGGTTGGTAGCCAAGGGGTTTTCTCAGAAGCAGAGGATTGACTACTTTGACACATATGCTCCAGTAGCCCGGATGACCACCATCAGAATGTTGATTGCTCTCGCAGCAATAAATAAGATGGTGATACATCAGATGGATGTGAATACGGCTTTCCTAAATGGCGAGCTGACCGAAAAGATTTACATGCAACAGCCAGAGGGATTTGTCATCAGAGGTCTTGAAGACAAAGTCTGCAAGTTGGTGAAATCCTTGTACGGTCTTAAACAGGCTCCCAAGATGTGGCATGAGAAATTTGACAAAGTTATAAGGTCAAATGGCTACATGGTCAGCGATACGGACAAGTGTGTTTACACGAAGTTCGCTGATGGAAGAGGTGTGATCGTTTGTCTGTACGTGGACGACATGCTTATCCTAGGTACGGATATTAGCTGTGTCACTGAGACAAAGAAGTTCATTTCTAGCAAGTTCAGTATGAAGGACTTGGGGGAAGCTGATGTGATCTTAGGGATCAAGATCATCCGGACAGATACTGGACTAGCGTTGTCACAGTCTCATTATATTGAGAAAATGATCACTCGTTATGGGTATCGGGATCTTCCAGGGATTGATACGCCGTACAGGTGTGATCTGAAGCTGAAGCCTAATTCAGGGAAAAGCGTCAGGCAGCTGGAGTATGCAAGCGTAATCGGGAGTTTGATGTATGCTACTACTGCCACAAGGCCTGACATAGCTTTCGCCGTAGGAATGCTGAGTCGTTTTACGAGTAATCCAGGTGTTGAACACTGGAAAGCTGTGGAACGAGTTATGAGATATCTCAAGAAGACTCAGACATATGCACTGTACTACAGCGGAGATCCGTCGGTAGTAGAAGGCTTCAGTGATGCCAGTTGGTGCTTAGAGGTGGAGAGCGAGAGGTCCACAGGTGGATACATTTTCACATTGGGTGGAGCTGCTATATCGTGGAAGTCGAAGAAGCAGACTATGCTCTCGCGGTCATCCATGGAATCTGAGTTCTTTGCACTTGATACCGCAGCCGAGGAAGCAGAATGGCTTCGGGAGCTTATGTATGATCTTTCAGTGGTTGGGGCACAAATACCGACGATACCAATATACTGCGACAACCAGGCGACTGCGGCGGTGGCATCAAATGACCTTTGCAACGGGAAGAAGAGGACTGTGCGGTTGAAGCACAGGGCAGTACACGATCTTATCAAGAGAGGTGTTATTGCAGTAATTGATGTTCGAAGTCAGGAGAACCTGGCGGATCCGTTCACCAAGGGCCTCAAGCGCCAGCTGGTCGATGACACAGCTTGTAAAATGGGCTTGAAGGCATTCTGATATTGTATAATTGTATTCCTACCATAAAGTTTTATGCTATTAGTTCAAAGATTTATCTACTAGGCATCTAGCTTTTGGTTCAAGGGAGGACCACTAATCGGAAGAATATCAGGAACGGTGGGTACATGTTCTATTGGGCATGGAGAGGTTACGGACCTATAACCACTGTTGTCTACTGTTGTTTTCTGCAGAAAACAGGTCCTGTGGTAGGTTGGCTTAAATGCCTTAATGAGTTCTCAGGCATTTGGAATATCTGGTATGCTTTACAGGAAGCATGGTAGCACAGCACTACAAGGAGTGTGACTCCATGCTATGTGTGGCGGTGACTCCACCATGAGGTTCTCGAAGGAGGTAAAGCCTCGGCTATGTTAGCCAAGTCACAGCGGCGTAGCACCGCAAATAGGCAGTTGGCCTAATGTTGTATATTGAATTAAAGAGGGATGTAGTCAGCACTACAAAGAGGAGGTGTTCCTCATGTTACGGGTGGTACGACACCACAATGAGGTAAACCCGGCTAGGGATAAAGCCTCGGCCTTGCAAGCCATGTCGTAGCGGCGTAACACCGCACAGAAGCGTAAGGCTTCATGCTGGGTAGTTTGGCACTACAAAGGGGCTAGACCTCATGCTACGGGTAGTATGACACTACGATGAGGTTCCCGGTGATTCGGGGTAAGGTCCTAGGCTTAAGGCCATGTCATAGCGGCGTAGCACCGCAAAGGAAGCGTTGGACGCTTCATGCCATGTCTCTTTAATAAAGAACTCACCTATAGTGTATGGACAAAGAGATATCAGGCCGTCTCTTGAGGGTAAACTTGTAGACGCCCAATATTATACACTGAAACCAGGCTGGCACACGGCCTTAAATGTGCAGCCAGAGGCACATGTAACTACATTATGTGAGTGGAAAGAATTTCAGCTATGATGCAGAATTCAAGGCTTAGTCCATTCTTGTATTATAGTTTGACTTTTGACTCACGTGGGAAGATTCAAGTCTTAAGTGGCATCTATCCTAAAAGCATAATGGACAGTTACTGTGGGGAACACTCGTACTCATATATATAGAGATATGTGGAGGATTGTTGGGTTTTTTAGCCTTTTGTTTTGGTTTTTAGTCCCACATCGGCTAGAAAGGAATGTGTATCTCCATATATATGAGTCTTTGCTCTTTATGGAGATGCACATGTAGTGCATATGGGTGTGTGCCATGTGGGATTAATTATTAATGGTATAAAGGCTTAATCAACAATTAAGAAGCTGTAAGCTTTTTGCTCTTGGAAATTTATTTCCATGGAGCTAAGCTCCGTAGGAGCTTAGCGACTCGGACTCGGACTCGGGCTCGGGCTCGGACTCGGGCTCAAGGGCTCATGAGGCGTAATGTGGCATTTTGTTGGCGCACTTTGCACTTAGCACGTCAGCATCGTCGCTAGGCGCATAGTGCGCTTAAGTTGCGCTCGTTGCGCGAGCCACTTGCGCGACCACGTTGCGCGGCCCGTTACGCGAGCCCAGTTACGCTGGCCCAGTTACGCAGCCCAGTACGCCCAGTACGTGCAGTGTGCGCAGCGTAAGTAGAGTGCACAGTGTACGCAGCGTACGCAGTGTGCGTAGAGTGCGTATGTGCGTATGGCTGGCTGCATATTAGAGCGGGAACAGTTGCAGCAGTTGCTGCACGTTCAGGAGTGGTTCAGCCACTACCCTGAAGTTCAGGCAACTGCTTGGCAACCGCCCCGTGGGCTATATATGCAGGTTCTCTCCTCTCTCTCTGTGTGGAAGAAATCAGAATTCCAGGGAGAAAACTCTAAGTGTTCTTTAACACAATAGAGTAGTGAGCGTATTTTTTAACACAAACACTAGTACTTTTTAGTACGCGTGGATTCTGTTACTTCAGAAATAGAGAGAGAAGAGTAGAGCCATTGCCAGAGGAGTTCGCCGTCTTCCGAGGAGTCAGAAGAGCAGGAGTGTTCCAAGGTTTTTTGTCAACCTTGCTGGTCCCTGGAAGCTGTTCGCAGAGGGCGAATAAAGCTTTGAGCAACGGTGATCATTCACCCCAGCAATTCCATCTCTCGCCTGTCACCCTTCTGTTGCCTTTAGCAGTTCCGTCAGTATCTTCTTTTTAGAAGGCACTACTGCCAGTTTGCTACGATCACGAAAATCTCTTTAGATTATTCGTGAATTACGATATCTTTTTAGATCTCGTAATTTGCAGAATCCTTCTGGATCTCTGTTGCAAAACCTTCTTTAAGGAATTGCATTTGAAACATTATCTTTACAACTGTTTCAGTTTCTGTATTTTCCATCGAAAAGCGTGCCTCGGCGTTCCCGGCAATAACACCCACTAGCAAAAATTGAACACTTGAATAAACGTACACTTTCCTTTTAAAAAAACAAATAAATTTATACTCCCAAGAGAATCATTGGTTTTTTTTTATCATAAACAAATTTAAATTTTGTTTACTAAAAAGTTACAAAAAATACTTCTTGCAATTAACGATACTTTCGGAACTGAGTATTCTGCAAACGAAAATTTTAGAATATTTCTTGCAATTAACCCAATACGTAAGTAGCTGGAAATTTTTTTTGTAGCTTTTGTTAACCACGGAGCAAAACTAAATATTGAATTGAATGTAACTTAGTTACTCTAATATATAATGATTTTAAATTATGATTTCAAAAATTGTCAGAAGTGTCATTCAATTTGTAAATCCTAATACTTGTTCTGCAGGAAAGAAGAGAGACCGTGAATAAGAATCACTATAAAGTGATAAAGTTATGCTTTAATTTTTTTTAGTTATAGATTGTTACCAAACTTTAAAGAGTGGTAAGATCACATAATAACTTTGCTGTTGTAAGGATTTAATGTCTGTTGATTCATGAGATGAAGAACATAAATTAATTACGGAAG
Organism: Iris pallida; assembly: GCA_029216955.1. NCBI lineage: Eukaryota > Viridiplantae > Streptophyta > Magnoliopsida > Asparagales > Iridaceae > Iris > Iris pallida. Next base: position 19,071,184 of record JANAVB010032616.1, on the reverse strand, counting down.
CGTACCTGAATCCATTGCTAGGCTTGACGGATCTTGAAGCGGTCGTCCTTTTATGGGGTTCGATCTTCCAACCCGCTACGGCCCTTAATAACAAAGATGAAATCTTTGTTCCTCTCTTTGTTAATGGGGATACAGAAGAGAATAGAGAAAACCCTTTCTTGGTGGCCGTATGAGTTGGGGACCATAACCCTAATGAATACATATATTTATATGTTTTGATATTTCTAATTTGGTCCCTCATCAAATTAGAATTATCTCCGGTATCTACACGTTAATTATATGACAATTATACCCTTAAGCCAATTTTCAAATAGACCACTTTAATTTGGCTTAATTATTTAGATAGCCCAAACACAATTAATTTTACATGTGTGGCCCCTTAATTATTGAATAATTTCAACAATCTCCCACTAGGCCACATATGTAACCTTATAATTGTGTTAACCTTAGTAAGCTCATAAATTGCTATCTTAATCCTTAGGGAATATCCGGACAATCTCGTCCATTAACCATATCAACATAAGATCAAAGCGGCATTCGTCACATATAGCGTAACTAAACCATCAAGGGTCACATATACCAATATAGCTAAATGACATAGATCAATCATGGATGCATAGCATGGAAATTACACGCAATATGATCAATACATGTCTATTTTCAACTGGTCCTCCTTAACTTTAATGAGATCAATACTTTAACATAATGAAAACAGAATGAACTGAATTTTCATATATCTGATCAGATAAATATCCAAAATACTTTAATACATAAATGTGTCCAAAATCAAATAGCACCCAAATATATAAAATACAAACTCCCACTGTATTGCCATATTCTTAATTAAGATAACACCCATATGAGCAGTATGCTCATGAAAGACCCTGGGTGATAATGCTTTTGTGAGCGGATCCGCTAACATGGAGTTTGTTCTAATGTGCTATATGGACACTATAACCATTCTGAATTCTTTCCTTCACAACTAGAAACTTTATGTCAATATCCTTTGACTTATACAAGTTTCTGTTGTTATTGGAAACAGTACTGCTAATTTATTGTCACACCATAATTTTATGTGGTCTTTCAACACGGTACTGTAGGCGCAGCCTTGTGACAATTTTGCAACCATATTTCCTGAATAGATATCCCACAGCATGTTATAAATCTTGCTGCCATGGTGAAAGAAATTATGAGTGTATGTTTGACACTCATCCAAAATATATCTCCATTAGTCAGCATGACCTGATGTGGATCTCCTGCTGTGTTGGCATCCAACAAAATCGGAGTCGGAATACCTTATGATCTCCAGAATTATCCAATCTCCTACAAAGAGCATATAATTCTTTGTTTTCTATTAATTACTTAAGTAGTTTGGCTGCTACCCAATGACCCATCTCATATTTGCTTAAATATCTGCCTAACATCCCAACTATGTACGCAATATCCGGACGCCTACATACTTGAGCATACATTAGACTCCCTACAACTGGTCATGAACGGGAAATCTATTGTATTTTCTTAATTTTAAGGCTAACCTTAGGGTACTTGATTGAGACCGAATTTGTCTCCTTTAACGAGAGGTGTCACCTGGTTTGCATTGAATACTTTAATCAATATACAAAACCAGAAAATTATACCTACTCCCACTAAACTTGTGATACACACAATCTTCAACAGTGTTCATCTCAAAACCAAACGAGATAATCACTTGACGTACCTTTGGCGAGAAGATTGCTTGAGTTCATAAATAGATTTTGTCAATTTTCAAACCATATTCTTTGGGTCTTTCGACACAAAGTTTTCTGGTTGCACCATATAAACTGTTTCATCAATATTACCATTGAGAAATGTCGTTTTGACATCCATTTAATGTAATTCAAGATCAAAATGTGCAATATGTGCTATGATTGTTTTAAAGGAGTTTTTCAAAGATACCGAAGAGAAAAAAACTCTTTAAAATCAATCCCAAAAGTTACTAGTTACAAGACGTACTTTATACCTCTCCACATGACCCTTCGAATCCTTCTTGGTTCTAAATGTCCATTTACAACCAATGGATTTCATACCTTTTGGTAATGGGATAAGTTCTTAAACTTTATTGTCTTGCATGAACTTATACTCCTTATTTATTGTATCAATCCACTTTGAGAACTGGAACTTTCCATGGCCTGACGGAAGTTGATTAGATTATCTTCCAGTATCCACAGTCTTCCTCACGTTCCTAGAGAAATATGACAATATTATCCGAAATTATATTTCTCCTTTCTCTGGTGGACCATCTTAATATTACCGGTTCTTGAGGTTGTTGAGTTTGTTCTTTAGAAATAATTACCTTATCTTGAATGGGGTGCCGCTACGTTGTCGTTGTTAAGGTATCTCAACAATGACTTATAGAGGTAATTCGACATTGTCTTATTGAGACTCCGAATTCACTTCTTGATCATGACAGGTATAGAATCCTGCACATCGACAAAAGTGATAGTAGGAATCGTAATTGATTCCTTCTCAAAGACAATGATCCTGACTTTATTTCTTCCCCAAACTCAACATCCTCAAAAATTATATTACACTTCTCGTCTCAAAAAAATTTCTTAGTGTGGGACCGTATAATTATTAACCCCTTGATCTGTAGCATAACCAATAAAGTAGCTGCTTATAATTTAACTTTGGTCTGTCTTTCCATTACACATTCAATATAAACTTTAAAATCTATAAAATCAATGGAATCCAAATCTCATCAGACACAAATCGTTCAACTCTATTTCTAGAGAAGTGACTTAATGCTTATGTCATAATGAGGCTAAATTTTTTTTTTTGTTAATTTTGTATTTAGTACCACATGACTTCACTTGCAAGATTTCATTATAAGATGCAATAATTTCAACTGAATATAGGTTATTATAATCCTTAAGGGAACCGTTACCAATAATATTTGAATTTAAAGATAGACTAAACTTATTATTTCCAAATGAATAATGGTACCAGATTTGTCCATTAAGAAAACTGAAACTGAATTTCGTCTAAAAGACGGTACAATAAAAGTGTCTATCAAATCCAAATAATAATCGGTTCCTAGAAATAACCTAAAATGTCCTATTGCATCCACTTCTATCGATTTGCCGTCACCCACATAGATGTATTTTTTACCATCAATTGGCTTCGGTAGCTCAGAAAACCTTGTCTATAAACACTAATGTGGGTAATAGCACCAGAATCTAACCACCACGTGTTTTTAGGTACTAAATCTAAATTAACCTCAGAACAGACCAAACTTAGAAATATATATTTCTTTATACGTCATGCATGATACTTTGTACATTTCTTCCTTATGTGTCCTGTCTTATCACAAAAGAACAATCCTTAGTTTTATATTGTTGTTTCTTTTGACCTGGACCCTTAGCAACTACTGTATTCATTTCTTTTTGCCCTTAAAGTTTATCCCATTAAACATGAAAATTAAAATCTTATTGACAGATATTTTAACAACATTAACTGTAAAGAGAACAAAGCAACAAAAATAAACATGCTCTAATAAATAACCAAAGCGTAAAATATAGTCAAACAAATTCAAATAATGGTGAACCCCATCTCAAGATACCTAGTACATCATTAATATCAAGTCTTTGGACAGTGATATTAACTGCAAGTGGTATTCTTGGTGTAATGATCAAACGTTGACAATAAGTCATGTCAAATAATAAGCCTATCTTTGGATCGGATTATTATTCACATGTAAACCTTATAATTATCACACATTTATCATCACAAGTATGTGTACAATTCAGCTAAGTATTAACCTTCCTTTGGGCTGGCTAATACCCGCATGAATATGCACACACAAACATCCGACATCCCTCGTAGACTATCTACGCAAGAGAGGTCACTTTGGCAACATCTTGTTTCAATGAGTCTACTTAGAATATTAGACAACTATTGCTAGTCATAAAAGGCACCAAAAAAAATTTGAATGTTGACTAAATTTTATAAAACTGAATCATGTCCAAAACTTTATATACATGCATATTCATAAGATTATTACTCAAATAAAGTAATCAAAAGCATAATCATGAATTTCAATTTGACAAAATTGGATATTATCAATATAACCAAATTCATGAAATAATCTACGGAGGATATGCATCCAAAGATAATATCAAATAATGCATAAGGATTACTTTAAATAGAATAATCTATAGAAGACCAAATATATGCATTAACAGATTACATCAAATAATCTATAAAGATTATACCAAAATTGATCTACTAAAGACAATAAAATAATCTAACAGTTTTCATTGACCGAATCATGTAATTATGCCAAAAGATATCAATTTAATCATAAACATGTTAATATCTTTGTATGACTTTAAATAAAAGAACAATCAAATATTCTTTTAACATAAAAAGAAATTAGCCAATTAAAGAAACATGTATTCAAAAAAAAAATTATAGACATTAACTAAAAATGATAACTCCAAAATATATATCCAAACTGGACATATTTTGTCTAAACTGAACATTATCAGCACCTCCTTCCTCTTTAAGTATCCAAATATTAATTTATCTATACAGTAGTGCCATTGCTAATATATGACAGAGAACAAATACTTGTCTTCTAAACCGAGTATAAGAAGTTACCAACTCATTAGCAATTTTTGACAAACTAAGCTCCATATGCTTAGCATCAAAGGTTAAACATATAAATTTGTTCGGATTCTGCTGAGCCTCGAGCCCAGATTTGAGCATAAAAGAGGTTCTACAAAAAAAAATCTTTCACAAAGGCAAAAAATGAATCAAATATAGATGATTCCAAAATTCGCAAACCACATTATTCTCAGGCATTAAGGAAGGTGGTAAAAGTAGGGTTGAAGCATCTGAATCTTGACAAGAATAAAAAAATATATATGTTACTAATTTCTTGAAGTCGGTGTGAAACCCAGTTTTGTAATGTTATTTATTATTAATATTATAATATTATTACTATTATTATTACTAGCATATGTGCACGTGCCTTGCACGTATTTTAACATTTCTTAATTAGTTTAGGAAGACTCTTTAGGAAAACCAAAGGGTAGTCTTCCTAATTACTAAGTTGTCCTTATTAAAATTAATGAACAATTTTTAATTAGTATAAGTATGTAAGGGTATTTTCGGAATTCAAAAGTTTCACCATCTAAGTTTTCCTATTATATAGTAGAATAGATTATTAATTGTGGGTTTAAAAATTAATTTCAAAATTAATAATTGGCTTCTTGGTTGTTGACCTGACCCGAGCCTAGACCAGCTTCCCGAAACCCATTTGGAACCCATTTCCTTTTCACTTGAAAATCCTGATTACTTTTATATATATATATATATATATATATATATATATATATATATATATATATATATATATATATATATATATATATATATATATATATAACTCCCATGAGCTGGTCCACGTTGGACCAACTCTCCCCCTCTCCCCCTCACTTATCTCCCCTACTTTTACTCCAGCACACTCACTTCTCAACCATTTCCTTTTTTAAACACACACACACGTTCACCACCACCATTACTTCCTCTCTCCCTCTCTATTTTCCCAACTCCTGAGAACAAACCCTCTCCCCGAGCCCCTTTCCGCCCGAGCCCGCTGTCTCGGCCCAACCCCGGCCGACTCCGGTGCTGACCAGCCGGCCCCTTGCCGGTCCGCCCTTCCGCGGCTTTCCCGCGGCCAGATCCGCCTCCGGCGCCCCTCTTCGGCGTTCTCCGCCGTTCGCCCAGCCCCGACCCCCTTTCCGGCCCGCTGCCCCTTGCTGCTCGGTCCCGAGACCCGAGCCCGTGGTCTCCGACAGCGCATCCAGCGCTGTTCGCATCCCTCGTGCGCCGTTTCCGTGCTTGGACGTCGTCCCGACTTTCCCTAGTTTTACCGCGGCTACTGTGCTCTGTTCCAGCAAGCCCGACCTGCTGTCCGGGGATATTTTTCTTCTTTAATTTGCATCTGAGAGCTCTAGCCGAGCAACCCAAGGTATAACTCCTCTGTCCCGTCCCATTTCGTAGTCTATGATGAGATTGGTCCCCGATTCCCTCCCGGAAATTCGGTTCTTTAGCGACGTCGTAACTTCGGATTTTTTCGGAAATGTTCCGTGATATTCGGCGTTTATTTCGGACATTTCCGAAATATATTTTCGGGATTTTAGGCGTTGTGATTTCCGAATTCATTTCGGGAATTCCCGAAACTATATTGCGGGTTCCGATTTAAATTCGGGAATTATTCTGTGAATTTTAATTGTGGACTATATGACGATTGGACCGAAACTATATTGCGGGTTCCGATTTAGTTCTGGGTGTTCCCTGGTTTGGGACTTTTTATAAATGGTGTTTATGGCACATTTCCCAGTTTTTGGGTTGACCGAAAATAGAGGAAGTGCTGCCGGATTTTTCTATAAAATTTAATTATATAATTTTTAAAATAGTTTTAAAATGGTTTTCGGAAAAGAATATTATTTTGGATTTTGGGCGACGACCATATTGGTCAATGGGCCCTGGCTAAATGCAAACGAAACCGGTTTCGCCCGGACGTTGAGTCATTAGCCTATATGACGATTGGACCAATATCTGAGACTCACTATTAATTTATTTTAATTATTAGTTTTAATTATAATTAACTAACAGATGTTTCTTCTTATTTCAATTTATGTAAAATAAATTGTAAGGGCATAAGCCCAGCTTTTCTATTTTCTTTCTCTGTGGCCTGTAATTATTGTAGCATAGGTTTTTCTGTCATTTTCTGGTTTTGCTGATTTTTAGCGTAGATGCGTAAAACTAAAATAAGTAAATATTATTTTGATATAGGAAAGTTAATGAGGTTTTCTCACATTAAAATTTACAAGTTTGTAATATTTAAACAACGATCATGTTTTCTCATTAAAACAAGAAATTTAGTTTTTATACGTATAATTACGAAAATACAAAGTTTTAACCAATTAAATTGGTAACTACGAGTTCTTCCAAAATACAAGTTAAATTGATCTTTCCCTCGTTATTAATTACAACGCACCGATAATCGCGTTTTGTTCGTGTTTACTAAATAAAGATTAAAATTGATTAGGACATAACTTAGAGATTGTAACTAGCATAGTTAGCTTGGTAACTCTGGAATCTGAGTCAACTTCTCGAATGTAGGATTTTGAGGATGAGTCTAAATCCCATCTCGAAGTCTTCTACCCTTCAAGTCCAGTCCAATTTGAGGCAAGTACATTTTGTGTTAGTTTACAATTATTTAATAATCGCTTTACTGCAAGTTTAAACCACGATGCAACACGGAACTCTCTCTGAGAGCACTGACTGATTGACTGTTGGGTACTGGGGGAATAGTGTAATGTTTATGACCACATCCCAAGTGATAACTTAGAACTGTATTAGCTTACCCCTCATACACACGGGGATAAACCATATCGTATCAATAGGATACAACTGTACAACCCAAGCTGGTCATATTCATTGCCTATTCAAATCATACTGTTTAACTGCTAGAAAACTGTTTACTTCAAATTGTTTAAAAGTGCATGATTCTATTATTATTTTAATTGTCAAATTAGCATGAATTGTACTTTGCTCCCTCCTGACTGGAGATACATTTTTAGGAGATATTGAGGATGCTGAGCTGTTATACAACAGCTATTACGACCCGGTTCTGTACCCCGTGGTGTTGCCAGAGTCCCCTTTGGAGGACGCAGGAACTGAGGCCGATGAGCCGAGTGCTTAGCTAGATTTTCTTTTCCGGTTTTGTTGTTTCTTTGAAAATTCTGTTATTTGAATTCAGTATTTTAATTCAGTTCATTTACTTCCAGTTGTATTTATTTCAATGTTTAATAAAGTTTTAAATTCCCGAATATTGAGTTGTGACAAATATAGATGTTGTTGTGGTTACCTGCTAATGGAACAACTTACTGCCGCCGTCTCAACAACGGTGCAGGTTGCACATGATCCGGTTCGACCCAATTATTTGGGATCGGGTCGTGGCATGTTTTTAGTGGTGGCCCATGCAGGTCCAACAACTTAGAAAAACATACCTAGAAACAATTAGAACACTAGAACATTGATTTGTCACAACATAGGTCCGAATTATATATAAATAAATATTTTTGTTTGATTATAGACTGGTAGGATACCTTGCTTATGTTTGCATCCTAAACCTTCCAGAATATGACCAAGGAAAAGACCACCCCTGCTGGCGATGAGGTGTCATCATCCGAACACACCCCATCTCCCCCAGCACGTCCAGACCCTTCACCGTTGCAGCTGACCGACCGTCCCCATTAATCTTCAGCACTCCGCGGCGTTTACGCCACTACTTCTCAAGCGACGAACCCTACACTTCCCCGGACTGAGCCGCAGACCCCTGCGGTAGTGCCCGCACCAGCTGCCCCACCAGTGCCCGTGGATCCCACCGATCTAGTGGACATGCTACGTGGAGTGCTCGAAGCCCAGAGAGCCCAAGCAGAAGCTCATCGAGAACAGACTGCAGCCCAAGCTGTCACGACCCGCACCCGGATATACGGGTACGAATACGTGGGCCACGCCCAGCCTACGCCGTGGTATCGGCGGTAGAACGCTGTCAAATATACTATACTAACTAGAACATCTAAAATCCATAATTATAAAATGTACTCGTCACATCACGAAAACTAAGGAAGATAAGACAAGAATTAATTACAATATCACTAGAACAACTAGAATCTATAATGATCATAAGACATAAAAATAAAGAAGGAACAACAAGACTAACTAAGAATAACTACCAGGCAACTCACATAGAAGAATAGTGAGATCCACCTCAGCTAGCAACATCATGAAGTCCAATACCGAGGGCACAACTACTCCTAAAATTTTGTCAACATATCCAGTCAGGATGGAACGAGCACAAATCTCGAATAACAGTTCTAATTAGACGATATTGAACATGTAGCAGTAAATAGAGAGAATATACAAGAAATCATGAAATGTACATGTGAGTATCATGGCAAGGTAAGCTGTAAATCTAGAGCTAGAACAAGGCAAGTAAAACTGATCATGGCATATACAAGAATCAAGAATCATCTGTCTAAGTGTGTGAGTACTAGTTTCAACATGTGGCCGGCTTGGGTCTGCACAAGGTCTACTGGCCTGGTTAATCATACGTGGGGTGTATGATTAACACTCACAAGATCTACAAGAATAACAAGGTGGATAATGACCACACATCTACACTAATACTCCCCGTCCCCGACTAGTATAGTGGATCCAACCATGACACATCATGACACGCGATTCTCCGAGAGGGTAGCTAGCCTTCGCAGGAATCGTGTCTATACAATGCACAAGGAACAAGAAAGACTTACACAAGATATACCAAGGAGAGCGAGGAATAATATCTCATGACGGGATCCAGGGAAATACCAATCCGTGTGAACAATGTGTCAAGAGAACAAGGGTATCTATACTAAATACAAGAAACATAAACGATATCATAAAACAGAAATATTATCAGAGAATGTACTCGCCTGTGATCTGGTGGAATATGTCAACTGGTCCAAGAACAGTGCCTCGAGGACCTACAGGTGGAATACTGTATCAATATAAGGGTTTGGAAGTAAAATCAAGTCATACTAAGTCAAACTAGGTCAAGATAAGTCAAAGCAAATCAAACTAGGTCAATCTAAGTCAATGGTCGACTTACAGTTGACTTTTGGTCAACTGGTCAACTCTGGTCAACTCTAGGTCAAACTTGACTAACGTTGACTAACAGTTGACTTTGGGTCAACTGGTCAACTTCGGTCAAGTTCTGGTCAATCTTAGGCTACGGTTGACTTCCGGTTGACTTTTGGTCAAAATAGTCAACTGTGGTCAACCAAGGTCAAAACTAGTCTAACCTAGGTCAAATGTTGACTCTACTTCGACGTTCAGTCAAAGTAGTCAACCATGGTCAAACTGGGTCAAAGCTAGTCTCTATAACATCTACAAGGTCAACTTATGAATTTCAGTGATTTAGAAATTACTGAAATCGACGGGTCTCTAAAACAACTCAAAAAGAGAAAATATTATAATAATAGGATGACACAAAAAGGAAAGAAATCTACAGATGTTGTCGGATGATGAAACTAACATCACCAACGTGTCCAGAATAGTCAAATCAGTTAGGATAGCCTGTCCAAAAGTCCAATTTGGACACAGGGGCAAAACGGTAATTTTGGACAAAAATGATGTCCGCCGTTGGACACACTTTGCACCAAAAAATGTGCCAAAATAAAAGTGCACAAAACCTAACAAATTATATGTCCACGAATCCAGAATGACGATGCGAACCCAATGGTATATCCAGAATTGGATTCTGTTTGGTCCGTTGACCGGGACATTGAAATCCGATTTGCACGGAAAAGCGTGTCGGAGCCAATGTCCTCAAAACTCAGCAAATTATATGTCAACGAGTCTGGAATGACGATACGAACTCAAAGGTATATCGGAATTGGATTCCGATGAGCCGATCTCAAAATGACCCGTTGACCCGGATACTGGTATCCGACTTGCACCGAAATGCGTGTCGGAACTAATGTCCACTAAAACCTAGCAAATTATATGTCAACGAGTCCAGAATGACGATACGAACTCAACGGTATATCCAGAATTGGATTCCGATGAGTCGATCTCAAAGTGACCCGTTGACCCAGAAAGTGGGACCCGCTTTGTACCGAAATGCGTGCCAGGACCCACGTTCTCCAAATCAAGCAAACTTTATATGAAAACATGCCAGAACGACGCCACGAGTCTACTGGTGGTGTCAGAAATTGAATCCGGAGTCCCGGGTTCAAAAATGGAATTTAACAAGTGCAACACTAAGAATTCGAACGGCCAACTTTGGCGTCAAATTCGACCGACCTAACAAGCTCAAAATAAAATAAAATCTAAAGGGAGCAGGAAGAGGGTTATACCAGCTGTGCACCGGAACTGGTAGCGCACAAAACGGAGCTACGACGACGAAGATACGAACCCGCAAATTTGGCGTCATGAAACTGTCCAAAAATAGTTCAATTTAAAACGTCAACTTGGTGGCCAGATTTGAGGTATCAAACGATAAAATTAACGGTTGAAATTTGAGAGGGATGAAGGGGTATATACCGAGATTGCGACGAAGCAAAAAGTTCGCCGATCCAACGGTCGGATCTTCCGAAAAACATGCGCGAAGTTGCTGTCCCGAAACACAATTTCTGAAACTTTCCCGCGCGCGCGTCGACGGGATTCCGTTCAAAACGCACGAATAGCCCATGCGTCGCACCGGAGAAGGAGGTGCTGGCCCGGGGGAGTTCGTCGGGTTGTGGGGAGCTCACGATGGTGCGGGCCGGCCACGTGGTGGCGCACGGCCACGCCCATGCGCGCGCGCGGGGTGGCGCGCAGCCACTGCTGCTACCGCAGCTGCTATGCTGCTGCTGCAGCGCAGTGCAGCGCGCGACTGCTGCGTCGGTCACCAGCGGGGTGGCGGCTGCGGCACGGCGAGGGTGGCGGCGTACGGGGTAGGTGGCTAAGGGTGGCGGTGTTGGTGGCTTTAATGGAGGAGGAAGAGGTGGAGGTAATGGTGGCTGTGTAGTGATGGTGGTGGTAGTGTAAAAAAAATAAAGAAGAAGAAGAACATGAAGAAAGAGAAGAAGAGGAGAATGTGAAGAAGAAGAAAAGAATGGGGGGTGCTCTCGGCTGGTGAGAGGGGAGAGAGGAAGGGAGATGGTGATGTGGTGATAGTGATGGGGGTGAGGTGGGAGAGAGAGAAAAAGTTATATGAGTGTTTGTATATAATATGTAGGAAGAGAGAGAGAATGAGAGATAGATATTTAGAGGAGAGAGAACTTGAGAGAAAGAGAGGGGGTGTTCGGCCACTGTTGGGGGGGGCTGTGTGTGTATGTTTGATGGGAGTGAGAGAGAGAGGTTTATATATATATATTAAATTATATATGTATATATATACATATATAAAAGAGAGAGAAATAGAGATATTATACGTAAAGAGAGATATTTAGAGTAGAGGAAAAAAAAGAAAAATATCAGTGGGGTGTATGGGCAGACATGGTAGGGTCCATGCCAAACTGGGTCGGACGTTGGGCCAAGTTTGGACAAAGTCGAAGCCAAGATTTAATTAATTTATAAATTAAACCAATGAAAATCACGGATGAAATGGGAGCACAAGGGAGATCAAATCAGTGGCACGCAAGTGGCACGTGCATAGTAGGCTCAAAACAGGCCAGGGCCATATATTGGGTCGACTGGATTGGACCGATGTCGGGCCCGGAAATTAAATTGGAAGTTAAATCAGATTTTACGGTAGATAATTAATTAGCCTAAATTGACACGAAAGTTGTGCGAAGCAAATGAAGCACAAAATGGAGTGTCTGAGTGGGACATGAAGGTCATGGGTGAAGAGCGTCTCGAGTAGATCATGCATGACAAGTTGGTTCTGAGAAAACGACTGGTCTGGTGCTCCTAAATTAAAAGTCACGGTAACGTGCATATGAGGATCCAGGAAAAGAGTGGGAATTTAATTAATAATTAAATGGTCTAATATTGACCCGAACTTGCGCGAAGCAAAAAAGAGCACAAGGGAACGAGTTCAAGTGGGACAGAATATATCAAAATGAAGATATTCTCGTCTACTACAAACTCCAAGAAGGAAGTTTCCAGAGACTGGCATCCCTGATGCTCTAGAATTCCAAGTCAAGGTAAAGAGCATTAAATTAAATAATAATCAAATAATAATATTTATTCAAAATAATTGATTTATAAAAATAAAAAAAATAATAAGCCATAATTTCAGCGGATTACACAAGCTGAAGCCCATCGCGAACAGACCGCGATCATGAGAGAAGGCATGGAGAATGCCCACAACGTGGCTATAGCTGCCCTCGAGAGAGGAGGAACCACTTCATTGGAGCCACGACCTGCCAAGGTAAACATAAATTCAGGAGTTAAGTTATATGTCATTAGGCCATTCTTTTGATTAGAGGCGTATTATTACATGAAGGTCGGAGATATAGAGAGTTTCAAGAAGCAAGGCCCTCGACCTTTCAAAGGGACCGAGGGTATCATCTACGCCGATAAATGGCTAGATAGCATGGAGCGTCTCTTGAGCGTCGCTCGACTTCCAGAGGACCTCAAGACCGAAGCAGTAGGACTCCAGCTACAAGATGTGGCAAGCACCTGGTATCGGAATGAACCCCGACTCCAGGACAAGCAGCTTGACTGGGACACCTTCAAGAGGCTGTTCCGCAGGAAGTTCTTTCCAACGTCAGAGATGCGGGAGATGGAAAGACAATTCCAGGACCTGAAGCAAGGAACCATGATGGTCGGAGAGTATGCGACAGAGTTCGGCCGACTTAGCCGCTTTGCCGAGAACTTGGTTGATGACCCCAAGGATCGTGCTGAAAGATTCAGGTATGGACTAAGGGAAGAAATTCGCACCCCTGTGATCGCAGGCGGCGCCAAGACATATGAGAGGATCCTGATACGAGCTCAGGACGTAGAGAAGAGCCAGCCTTCTCGTTCAAAGAGGGAGTATCCTGGAACTAGCAACTTCCAGGGTAACTAGAAGAGGCCCAACAACAACAACAACAGGCCTTCGCACCATCAGCAGCAGCACCATCAGACAAGGACCAATGACAGAGCGCCTCATAGGCAGATCCCAGTCTGTGATTTTTGTAAGAGGCCAGGACATCAGTCGAACATATACAGGAAGAGGCTAGGGCACTGTCTAGTCTGTGGGTCTGCCACCCACCAAGTGAAGGACTGCCCCTCGTCAGTCCACCGGACCGGAGCAACTCAGCAAAGAGCTCCCCTATCTACTCAGCAACAACGGTTCGGACAACACCAGCAGAAGACCGGGCGAGCCTATGCCCTAGCAGCAGATGAGCATGAACTAAAGCAGGAACCCACCGCTGATGTCATCACAGGTTCCATTTATGTATTTTTACATCCTGCTCTAGCATTATTTGATTCGGGTGCATCACATAGTTTCATATCATCAAAGTTTATTTATGCATACCACCTAGATACGGGACTTAGCAAGGTGATTAGTAGAGTTATGACTGGTAGTGGTCCCATACCCATCACTGAGGCTTGTAACTGTCCCATCACTATCTCAGGTCATCAATTCTTAACACCCTTACTTGTGATGCCCTTGCCCAATTATGATGTAGTCCTAGGGATGGACTGGTTAAGTGAACAGCATGCGCTGATAGATTATCATAGAGGATGTGTAATCTTCAGTCCACCAGGAGAACCGGAGTTTGAAATCTCTCGAGCTCCGGAAGACATTAAGAGTGTTACCTACTCCTTAATCACCGAAGAACCCGGGCCTCCTCACCCTATTATAGTAGAATTCATGGATGTCTTTCCAGATAGTCTTCCAGGATTGCCACCGGATCGAAGTGTGGAATTCACCATCGATCTAGTACCCGGCTCTTCTCCTATTTCTCGGGGATGCTACAGAGTCAACCCCAAGGAGGCAAAGGAGATGAAGGATCAGATTGACGAACTGAAGGCACAAGGATTTATCAGAGACGGGGCTTCACCCTGGGGAGCACCAGTTTTGTTCGTACCTAAGAAGGATGGAACCGTGCGGATGTGCATTAACTACCGGGCGCTGAACAACATCACCATCAAGAACAAGTACCCTCTGCCCCGGATCGACGACCTGTTTGATCAACTGAGTGGAGCCAAGGTATTTTCGAAGATAGATATCAGATCAGGCTACCATCAAATCAAGGTCAGGAAGAAGGATATCCCGAAAACGGCATTCAACACCAAGTATGGGCAATTTAAATTCTTGGTCATGCCGTTTGGACTGACGAATGCTCCCACGGTATTTATGAACCTCATGAACAAGATTTTCCATGAATACCTGGATCAGTTTGTTGTTGTCTTCATCGATGACATACTGATATACTCGAAGACTGAAGAAGAGCATGAAGAGCACCTGAAGAAAGTGCTGAGCACCTTGAGGAAGGAGAAGCTCTCTGGTAAGCTATCCAAATGTGAATTCTTTTTAGACAAAGTGGAATTTCTGGGCCATGTTGTCACAGGAAAAGGAATTTCGGTGGATCCTAAGAAGATAGCTGCTATTGAAAAGTGGACTGCACCAAGTTGGGTTGCAGAAATCAGAAGCTTTTTGGGTTTAGCTGGCTACTACCGAAAGTTCGTGAAGGATTTCTCCAAGATTGCTGAACCAATGACGAAGCTTACCAGGAAGAACGAAAAATTCATTTGGTCTGAAGCTTGCCAGTCAGCTTTTGAGGAACTGAAGAAGAGGCTTACTACAGCGTCGATACTTGCGCTACCCGCAGGTACCGGCGGTTTCTCAATTTATAGTAATGCTTCCGGTAAGGGATTGGGCTGCGTTCTTCAACAACACGGGAAAGTAATTGCTTACGCATCTAGGCAATTACGGACTCATGAGAAGAAATATCCCACACATGATTTGGAGCTTGCAGCGGTGATATTTGCATTGAAGCTATGGAAGCACTACCTTTATGGAGAGAGAGTGGAAATATTTACAGACCACAAAAGTCTAAAATATGTTTTCACTCAGAAAGAGCTGAACATGCGACAGAGACGATGGCTGGAGCTGATGAAGGATTTCGACATCAACCTGCAGTATTATCCGGGTAAGGCTAATGTTGTTGCAGATGCACTTAGTCGATACCCGATGGCAATGTTCTTGACCAAGGAGCATCATTTGCTGGAGGACATGGAAAAGCTTGGACTGGAAATTGTACTGCCTGAAGAAGAAGTGAAGAAACTGGAAAGAGAAGCCATTGTACCAGGAGCTGAATCAACAATGATGCAGTTGCAAGTGTGTTCAAGTCTTATGGACAGAGTCAAGGAGGCACAATTCCAAGACGAGACGCTTTGCAAACTCAGAGACCAAGTGCTAGCAGGAACACTTGAAGGATTCTCAATCGTCAGCGACGGAGCAATGAAGAATGGTACGAGGCTTTACGTACCAACTGGCGAACTGAGGAACGAGCTGATGCAAGAAGCGCACCAGTCGCAGTATTCCATACATCCTGGAGCCAACAAAATGTATCGGGATATGCGGACTATAGCGTGGTGGTATGGAATGAAGAAGGATGTATCCAGGTATGTGGCTAGATGTTTAATTTGTCAGCAAGTGAAAGCTAGCAGACAGAGACCAGCAGGACTTTTGCAGCCATTTGACATTCCAGAGTGGAAATGGGAGCACATAACAATGGATTTCGTGTCGAGACTGCCTCGATCCCAAGGAGGGAATGATGCCATTTGGGTAATCGTGGACCGACTGACGAAGTCAGCTCACTTTATCCCCTTCAAGGTTGGTCTATCCACCGAGAAGTTGGCAGCACTGTACATGCGACACATCTACCGGATTCATGGAGTTCCTGTAAGTATCGTATCTGACAGAGATACTAGATTTACCTCTCACTTTTGGAAGAATTTACATGACAGTTTGGGAACACAACTGAAGTTCAGCACCGCCTACCATCCCCAGACTGACGGACAATCAGAGAGAACAATCCAGACGCTAGAAGACATGCTGAGATCCCGCATCTTGAAATTTGGAGGGTCTTGGGAAGACCATTTGCACTTGGTAGAGTTCTCTTACAACAACAGCTACCAAGCTAGCATCGGTATGACACCGTTCGAGGCACTCTATGGACGTCGTTGCCGCACTCCACTTGCTTGGGACGACGTCGGAGAGCGAGTATTGCTTAGACCTGAGATGGTGACCGATGCAGCAGAGAATGTGAGAATGATCAGAGACAAGCTCAGGATTGCCCAGGACAGACAGAAGCATTGGGCCGATAGCAGCCGACGGCCTTTGGAGTTTGAAGAAGGTGACAGTGTGTTTGTGAAGATCTCTCCTACCCGAGGAACCATCCGTTTCGGCAGAGCAGGAAAGCTAAGCCCCAGGTATATTGGTCCTTTTGAAGTACTCAACAGGATTGGAGAAGTGGCTTATCGGGTGGCTCTACCCCCAAGTCTCGAAGGCGTCCACAACGTCTTCCACGTTTCGCAGCTGAGACGCAACATCCAGGACTCGAGCCACATCTTGGACCATTCGGAGCTGGAAATTGGACCCGGCCTTACAGTGCCGGAGAAGCCACTGACAATTTTGGACAGAGGCGAGAAGAGAACCAGGAACTCTGTGACGCCGATAGTCAGAGTCATGTGGCGACACAACTCACCAAGCAAGTCGACCTGGGAGCGAGAAGACCAGATGCGGGAGCAGTATCCGTATCTGTTTGAGACTTGAGGTACTCCTTAATACTGCCTTTAATTTCGAGGACGAAATTTTCTAAGGAGGAAAGATTGTGAAACCCAGTTTTGTAATATTATTTATTATTAATATTATAATATTATTACTATTATTATTATTATTAATTGTGGGTTTAAAAATTAATTTCAAAATTAATATTGGCTTTTTGGTTGTTGACCTGACCCGAGCCTGGACCAGCTTCCCGAAACCCATTTGGAACCCATTTCCTTTTCACTTGAAAATTCTGATTACTTTTATAAAATATATATATATATAACTCCCATGAGCTGGTCCACGTTGGACCAACTCTCCCCCTCACTTCTCTCCCCTACTTTTACTCCAGCACACTCATTTCTCAACCATTTTCTTTTTTAAACACACACACACGTTCACCACCACCATTACTTCCTCTCTCCCTCTCTATTTTCCCAACTCCTGAGAACAAACCCTCTCCCCGAGCCGCTTTACGCCCGAGCCCGCTGTCTCGGCCCAACCCCGGCCGACTCCGGCGCTGACCCGCCGGCCCCTTCCCGGTCCACCCTTTCGCGGCTTTTCCGCGGCCAGATCCGCCTCCGGCGCCCCTCTTCGGCGTTCTCCGCCGTTCGCCCAGCCCCGATCCCCTTTCCGGCCCGCTGTCCCTTGCTGCTCGGTCCCGAGACCCGAGCCCGTGGTCTCCGACAGCACGTCCAGCGCTGTTCGCGTCCCTCGTGCGCCGTTTCCGTGCTTGGACGTCGTCCCGGCTTTTCCTAGTTTTACCGCGGCTACTGTGCTCTGTTCCAGCAAGCCCGACCTGCTGTCCGGGGATATTTTTCTTCTTTAATTTGCATCTGAGAGCTCTAGCCGAGCAACCCAAGGTATAACTCCTCTGTCCCGTCCCATTTCGTAGTCTATGATGAGATTGGTCCCCGATTCCCTCCCGAGAATTCGGTTCTTTAGCGACGTCGTAACTTCGGATTTTTTCGAAAATGTTCTGTGATATTCGGCGTTTATTTCGGACATTTCCGAAATATATTTTCAGGATTTTAGGCGTTGTGATTTCCGAATTCATTTCGGGAATTCCCGAAACTATATTGCGGGTTCCGATTTAAATTCGGGAATTATTCTGTGAATTTTAATTGTGGTGTAAAATAGTTTGGAATTGAATTCTGGGTGTTCCCTGGTTTGGAACTTTTTATAAATGGTGTTTATGGCACATTTCTCACTTTTTGGGTTGACCGAAAATAGAGGAAGTGCTGCCGAATTTTTCTATAAAATTTAATTATATAATTTTTAAAATAGTTTTAAAATGGTTTTCGGAAAAGAATATTATTTTAGATTTTGGGCGACGACCATATTGGTCAATGGGCCCTGGCTAAATGCAAACGAAACCGGTTTCGTCCGGACGTTGAGGCATTAGCCTATATGACGATTGGACTAATATCTGAGACTCACTATTAATTTATTTTAATTATTAGTTTTAATTATAATTAACTAACAGATGTTTCTTCTTATTTCAATTTATGTAAAATAAATTGTAAGGGCATAAGCCCAGCTTTTCTATTTTCTTTCTCTGTGGCCTGTAATTATTGTAGCGTAGGTTTTTCTGTCATTTTCTAGTTTTGCTGATTTTTAGCGTAGATGCGTAAAACTAAAATAAGTAAATATTATTTTGATATAGGATAGTTAATGAGGTTTTCTCACATTAAAATTTACAAGTTTGTAATATTTAAACAACAATCATGTTTTCTCATTAAAACAAGAAATTTAGTTTTTATACGTATAATTACGAAAATACAAAGTTTTAACCAATTAAATTGGTAACTACGAGTTCTTCCAAAATACAAGTTAAATTGATCTTTTTCTCGTTATTAATTACAACGCACCGATAATCGCGTTTTGTTCGTGTTTACTAAATAAAGATTAAAATTGATTAGGACACAACTTAGAGATTGTAACTAGCATAGTTAGCTTGGTAACTCTGGAATCTGAGTCAACTTCTCGAATGTAGGATTTCGAGGACGAGTCTAAATTCCATCTCGAAGTCTTCAACCCTTCAAGTCCAGTCCAATTTGAGGCAAGTACATTTTGTGTTAGTTTACAATTATTTAATAATCGCTTTACTGCAAGTTTAAACCACGATGCAACACGAAACTCTCTCTGATAGCACTGACTGATTGACTGTTGGGTACTGGGGGAATAGTGTAATGTTTATGACCACATCCCAAGTGATAACTTAGAACTGTATTAGCTTACCCCTCATACACACGGGGATAAGCCATATCGTATCAATAGGATACAACTGTACAACCCAAGCCGGTCATATTCATTGCCTATTCAAATCACACTGTTTAACTGCTAGAAAACTGTTTACTTCAAATTGTTTAAAAGTGCATGATTCTATTATTATTTTAATTGTCAAATTAGCATGAATTGTACTTTGCTCCCTCCTGACTGGAGATACATTTTTAGGGGATATTGAGGATGCTGAGCTGTTATACAACAGCTATTACGATCCGGTTCTGTATCCCGTGGTGTTGCCAGAGTCCCCTTTGGAGGACGCAGAAACTGTGGCCGATGAGCCGAGTGCTTAGCTAGATTTTTTTTTTCCAGTTTTGTTGTTTCTTTGAAAATTCTGTTATTTGAATTCAGTATTTTAATTCAGTTCATTTACTTCTAGTTGTATTTATTTCAATGTTTAATAAAGTTTTAAATTTTCGAATATTGAGTTGTGACAAATATAGATGTTGTTGTGGTTACCTGCTAATGGAACAACTTACTGCCGCCGTCTCAACAACGGTGCAGGCTGGGCATGATCCGGTTCGACCCAATTATTTGGGATCGGGTCGTGACAGTCGGTATTGCCGAAAAGAAGAACATGCAATCACATTACAAAGACACGTTTGACACTACTACACCATTCCATAACAATCTTCTTCTTTAAAGGTGAACTAATTAAAGATCATAATTCGCCACTTGTACAGAGGCACTCATGCATACAATACATAGAAGCTGAATCCACCAAAATTATACGAACAACATAAATAAATAAATAAATAAATAAATAAACATCTTTTCAATTTAGCAACCAAACCTTTTATTGGTGGATCATAAATTTTGATCTAACAATTGGAACCCTAAATTAAATTAGATTAAACGATCTAGGGTTCCTGAACAACAATAAAAAATTAATGATTCTAAAACTTCGACCTCATAAATCAAACAGAGAGGCTCTGACACCACTTGTAAGGATTTAATGTCTGTTGATTCATGAAATGAAGAACATAAATTAGTTGCGGAAGCGTACCTGAATCCATTGCTAGGCTTGACGGATCTTGAAACGGTCGTCCTTTTATGGGGTTCGATCTTCCAACCCGCTACGGCCCTTAATAACAAAGATGAAATCTTTGTTCCTCTCTTTGTTGATGGGGATACAGAAGAGAATAGAGAAAATCCTCTCTTGGGGTGGCCGTATGAGTTGGGGACCATAACCCTAATGAATACATATATTTATATGTTTTGATATTTCTAATTTGGCCCCTCATCAAATTAGAATTATCTCCGGTATCTACATGTTAATTCCATGACAATTATACCCTTAAGACAATTTTCAAATAGACCACTTTAATTTGGCTTAATTATTTAGATAGCCCAAACACAATTAATTTTACATGTGTGGCCCCTTAATTATTGAATAATTTCAACATGCTGCTTCTATATGATTATTGTGTTGATTTAAGTGAGTCGGATTGAAATCGTTCACCAGTGTATTTCTCAATGTGTTGATCCCCTCCTCCATATGCGTGGGGGAGTTCTAAGGTGTCGAGAGATTAATCAACAACTTGTCCATATGTGTGGAGAGTTTTGAGGTGTCGAGAGATTAATCAACAACTTGAAGTCTTTTTCTGGAAGATGTCCTCTCTTTGTGACAAAGAACATAATGTATGACACATCGATATTGTATGAGTTGTCAGCCAAATCCAGGAGAAATTGTACATATAGAGGAAATATTACACAATCTATGAGATTCACTAACTAATGACAGTTTTGTTTATTGGGAAACCAATATAACAAAATTTAACACACAAACTCCTACAATCTATAAGCAAATGTGTGTGTCGTGTCGTAGTACAAAAAATGGAGAAAAAGATGTACATAGTACAATTTTGTTTTATCAAAATATACTTGTCAAACAAGTGAAAAATCTGTACACGGGAAATATTTCATGTTTAAGTAGCAACTAGCAATGTGTAAGTAGCAATCAGGGTCGATCCAGAATTTTTCGAGACCTATAACAAAATTTAAAATAGTACCTCTTTTATAAAAAAAATTAAAACTATTTAAAAAAATAATAATAAAATAGTTTCCACTAGGCCTTGAACCCATGACCTTTTGGTATAAGTGAAAACCAACTACACTAATAAGTTACTACTAAGAGCATCTCCAACCCTATTGTGACTTTGGAAAAAAGTTAATGCCACATAGGAATGACAAAATTTTATTCAAAAGTTCTTCTCCAATACAATTGTCAAGTCAATTGTGCAGCTTATGTGGCAAAAGTTAAAGAAGACATTGTGAAGTTGATTGTCTTGTTCTAGACAATGCACTTGACAATGTCTTCTCTTCCATGTCATCAATTATGAATAAAAAATATTAGAAAAAAGAAATAAGATGAGTAGTTGTCTTAAAAGTTGCATTGGAAAAAAAATACTTTTTATTGTCTCCTCAATACTTTTGCATTGGAGAGAATTTTTCTATCTCATTGTCTTTTGAGATATAATTTTGCCACATAAACAAGATATTGTGTTGTGGCTCATGTCACATAGGAGCCACCTAAAACTTACAACACTTAACAAGACAATAGGGTTGGAGATGCTCTAAAGTTCCTAAGGCACTAGTTTAGTAGTAGTGCGGGGGCCACCCAAGCACAGATATTGGGTTCGAATCCCCCCTCGAATGGCTGGGTGGGTTGTATAGTCACGACCCTGCTTGGAGAAAGGACCAAAAAAAAAAAAATACTATATTATTTTTTATGAACACTATTATTTAAATAATATAAAGATTTTATATATATATATATATATATATATATATATATATATATATATATATATATATATTATTTTTATATTTTTTGATGTTCTCCTAGTTTATGGGTCTGGATAGTCGTTTTGGTCGTCCTGGACCAGCGTCGGCTCTGATAGCAACATATTAAAACTACTAAAAATTCATCTAGATGTTTGTGGACACAATCAGAAGTAGAAGTTGAGAACAATTACTTTGAGAATACTTTCTTGGAAAAAAATATATATATGTACACATTTGTATAGAAGTGACCCATTTGTATATTCACATCAGATTGCCAAAAAGAACTGCTGGTACACATTTGTGCACCGTAATAGAAGTGACCCATTTGTATAGAAGTTTTGCATTCCATGGTTAAGCATGCATGTCCACATTTGTACAACTACAGCAGATTGCCAAAAAAAAAAAAAGTTAAAATTTGAGTGGCATCCCACATTTGTTTATGCTTATTTAAGGTGCACCCCACTGATTCATTAATGCATAACCACCCCCCACTTTGGACGGTTTCTGTCTAAAACTAACGATCAATTTTTTTTTTGACGAAAATGCCCTTGTCTCCTATTGTGTCCCCCCTTTCCGTCACACGTGGCGCCCGTCCTCCGGCCCCCGCCGTGCTCGGCCCCGTCCACGGCGTCGCCGCTCTCCCCCCTCCCATACCGCCCTCGCCGCTCTCCCCCACCCCCCTCCCCCCGACCTCGCCGCACCGCCCCCCTCCACCCCCCCGGCATCACCACCACCACCATCACCAACATCATCATCATCACCACCACCACCATCAAACCATCATCACCGCCCCCCCCTCCCGCTCCGCCCCTAGCAGCAGCGCGCGGCGGGCTGCAGCAGCAGCAGCGCGCGTCGGCGGCGGCAGCAGCAGCGCGCGACGGTGGGGGCTAGGGGGCGGAGCGGGAGAGGGGGGGGGGGGGGGGGGGGCGGAGCGGGAGGGGGGCGGTGATGATGGTGGATGGTGGTGGTGATGAGTTGATGATGATGATGATGGTGATGGGGGGTATTTTCGTCAAAAAAAATAGGTCAACGGGGTTGACCGTTAGTTTTAGACAGAAACCGTCCAAAGTGGGGGGTGTTATGCATTAATGTAATCATGTGGGGTGCACCTTAAATAAGCGTAACAAATGTGGGGTGCCACTCAAATTTTTTCAAAAAAAAATCAACATTTGTAATGGAAAAAAAAAATCTACAAATGTCAAGAAAAAATAGACAGAATAACTTACATAACATCACTAAAGCATGAGATAGGTATAGAATTGACCATTCTTATGAGGACAAAATCATATTTTAGGACAGAAGCATCTTGTGATTGCTACTAATTATTAAGTATGAATTCTTTTCACCAAAAATATCTTTACAAGAGAATACCTAGCTTCAATGTGAAATTATTTCCTCCATTTTGTAAGCATTTTTTGACAGTAGGATTGTTCAATGGCACCAACATTTTTTTTGAAGAATCATAGTAAAACTTTGTTGATATGTACCATATTTTTGTTGAACAAATTTTGTAAGCATTCTGTAAGTATAATCAAAGTAAAAAACTTCAAGTCTCTGTGAATATTTTAGGGCTAAATCAGATCAACTAAAAGCAATAGACCTACACCATATTCATTTACTCCCTTCACCAAATAGTTTGGCAACTACAACATGTACTTGAAAAAAATGATAGATATATAAGATATCTCCAAAAATGGTAGGTCTACAAAATTACTAGGTTTACATCATATCACTAAACATTGATATATAGTAAAAGAAAATTAAAGAAAATTTCTGAATACACTGTTGTAAATCTACAACCGAAAGTGACAATTTTTTTTTAGATCTACAACATCATACTAAAATTTTGTAGTAATATCAAGAAATCAAAATAGAGGGAAAGAGTATGATGTTGATCTACACCGATAAACGAAAAGGAGGAGTAAAATGGAAAATATTTGTAGATCTACGATATTTCACTAAAAATCGGTAGCAATATCACAAAGATCATAAAATTATGAAGATGTTGTTCTAGATCTAAAGTCGAAAGTGGATTTTTTTTATAGTAAATATACAATATTTCACTAAAAAATGGTAATACTATCGTGAAAATCATGAGGAAGTGAAAGAGTATGTTGTAGATCTACACCCAAAAAATAAAAAGTTGCTGTAAAATGAGAAAAATTTTGTAGATCTATAACTTTTCACAAAAAGTCGTGAGTAATATCACGAAAATCAAGAGATATGAGAAGAATATGTTGTAGATCTACAGTATAAAAGAAAAAGTAGTAGTAAAATGGAGAAAAATGACTAGATCTACAATATTTCACTAAAAACCATAGGAGAGATCGAGAGGAGGAGTATGTTGTAGATCTGTACCTGAAAAAAGTACCAGTAAAATAGAGAGAAAAAATTGTCAATATACAATATTTCACAAAAAAAATCGAGTAATATTACTAAAATCAAGAGTTAGGAGGAAAATATGTTCTAGATCTACACCCGAAAAAAGAAAAAAAATAGTAGTAATAGGGACAAATTACTAGATCTACAATATTTCACTAAAAATGAGAGTAATATCACGAAAATCAGGATAGATGGGAAGAATATGTTGTAGACCTACAATGTATATCATCGAAATTGACAAAAAAGTGGAGAAATAAAGTTGGAATAGTCGCAAGAACATGCATAATGTGGTAATAATGTGAAAGAGTAGTGCAACTGTAATCCAGCGGGAGATCCAACAATTTTTTGGAGGAGAAATGAAAAAAAAGTGTAGAGTCTTCAAACCTTCTTTCCTCCCAATTTTGAATGGAGAAAGAGGATGTGGATTTTTTTTGGGAGGGGACATGAACTGCAACACCATTTCAGTTCCTCGCTTTCCTACTAATTTACTCTCCTCACCAAATAGTGGGACTTAGTTATAAATTGAGCCCAAATTTTAAGTGAAGTGGGAATCCAACCCCATTTCACATTTACCAAATCAAATGTATTACGAGTTTCTAAAAAAAAGAAAGTATTTTAATTGGTTTTGATTCACTGCTAAATAAAAATAGTATGACAAAGTTAAGAACAACACACTGTCCGTCATTATAATATTGTAATTTGCAATATGTTTATTAATTGTATGATTAAAGTGAGACATATTATTTTAGTTCATGAATTAATTGTATGTTTAAATTAAGATAGTGTATTTGGTCGTGGACACGTGGTATATTATATTTACTATATAGATGGGAAGAAGAAGTTTCAAGGACCTATATGAAGTATTACATTACATGTACCTAAACCAAAATTGAATTTTTCTCAATTAGGTACTTGTTTTCCTTAGGAATTTTTGGTCAATGGTTCCAAAATGCAAAATGCTACTTGTATTATTTCATGATTTCTATTGGCATGAAATTCAATAGTTATATAATATTTGCTTGGGTTAACAGTTTGGTGACTGAAGTTATCCCAACTTCCGTTAAAAAAATACAAAATTATATTTGAGTCCCATATGAAAAGTTAGAAACGACTCTTCCACACTCTCTTTTCTTTTCTTTTTCTTTATTTTGTATGGTGTTTTGGTTGACTGAGACATTTGTGAACAAGAAGTTGGTGTTAGCATTTTTGTCAATAAACTAAAGATAATTACAACATGTATTTTTTTTTCCAAGAAAAGGAAAATTAGCAAAAAAATTGATGCTAATTAATGTTCGAAAGGAGTTAATATGGTTGAACAATTTAATAACTTAAGAAATTTGTTCTTTCCAATAGAATGATGGATACTTGGCAAACTTGAGACATAAATGTGACAAACATCTTTTCTCAATCGTTCCATCTTGCCTCTATGTCATGTGGGCCAAATAAAGCAAAAGAATGAGACTTTGTAATTCCTCTATGTTAATATGGCAAAATTGATTGCATACGTAGAATGAGACTTTGTAATGACTCCATAAATTATAGGGAAAAAAAAGACATACAATTGAGAAAGCTCATTTTCATAAGTATATCTTTGAGTCAAGTCAAAATAAACCAAATAATGATCCTTCAAAATTGATCAAGTTCTAAAAGAATTAAAATATCTCGTAGAGGTTATGCTTAAGATTATGCACTAAGAGTTATTTTACTCTCAACTAAATCCTAAGATGGAAGACCTAATCCTTAAGAGAGTGGAAATAGACACCCCATGTAATGTCACGATAAATAATGATAATTTTTTAAAAGAAACTCAATAGTACATACACCATTTACATGGTCGACTTTAATTGTACCACAATTATCGAACATATTACTGTAAAAAAGATTCAACGATCTCTCTTATAGAAAATTTGTGTTTGTAAACAATTTCTATTACAACTCTTGCTAAGTTTGAAATACAAGATAACTCTTTACAAATAATATTCTGGAAAAGTGTGGTGGTGGAAGTCTGATCGGGGCATGATCACTTTGCTCCGTTGACGATTTGACGTCGAGTGCACAAATGTTAATCTTCAATGACACATCTACTAGAGATTGCGAGGATGTAGCATGTCCAAGGAAGACGAATAAGATTTACTTAGAGGTCGAGAAAAATCTTCATAAGAGAGAAGACCCAATTTCATCCCTGATTTATAGTCAATGATGGAAGTCATTGAATTCCGGAGGAAAATTACTTCCAGCTGCGGGCCGATACATGGACGATCGACATGACACGCACGGTTGACATGACATGACGGAATTAACAGTTCCATGTTATTCTTATTTAATACGGGTGTCACATCCATACCACCCAGTTAGCGGGCTTCAAAGGCAGGAGCGTGTTAGACTATTGATGGCTTCCACCAGCTGTTGGAGAGCCGAGACGTGCTCGTTGGCTTCTAAAGACTAGAGCATCATGTTTTACTGGTTGGCTTTTCATAAGAGAGCACCATGTTCATCTTATTGGCTTCCCGTGACGGAAGCAACCCGTTCTGCAAGGTTGGCTTCCTTCGGCGGGAGGACAGCTGTATACGTGTCAGGACCTTCGCTCCGGTACCCCACGAGGGGCTCTCGGCCATCGTCCGCTGACCGGACAACGGAACCAGGGGGTGCTTCGCGACATTTGAAGATTACATGACTAAAAAAATGATCTTTTTGAATGCCAACAGTGTTTCGATAATCACGACCTACCTACTGGAGCAACTTTTATGACAATTATTATTTGAAGATTGAAAGTTCTGCAACTTATCATAGAAAATGTGGCAGGTTGACGGAGTGTGGTGTTAGAAAACACCTACAATTTTCTTTTCTCAAGTACTATGACATACTACTACTGATGAAATGCATCACGTTGCGGTAATCACCACCTTTCTATCGAAATAACTTTCATGACAAATCTTGTTTGAAGTCGGGTAACTCACCCACTTAACGACTTACGGAAAGTGAAGAAGTCCGACTTACCATATGACACGTGTCATCTTTCAAGTGGAGGAATGTGGTGTGTGATGTTAGGAAATCCCTCTTTGTTGGACCCCACCATCAAGTAACAAACCCCACCATCAAGTAAGTAGACTTGGACTCGGCTAAAACGTTTTCCCGCCGTTGTTGGCGGCTGCTACCCATTTATCCTATTTCTCTCTCTCACTAAAAACTGTCCTTTTCATCCCTTTCACTTCTCATAAAAAAGAGAGCATCACATTCTGCCACCACCAATCCCTAACCCTAATTTCACCCCCACCTTCCTCATTCTTTCCGCCATAGCTCGATATTCTCTTCGATCGCCGCTCTCCTCTCTCTCGGAAACCCTAATTCTATGAGGAGCTAGGAAGACTACAGGAGAAAGAAGGTTTCTTTCTTGCTTGCCCATGTCCTCTTTGAATTTGAATATGTTTTCTTCTTCCACTGCCACCGATTGTCACTAATAATCCTGTCAATCTTGCAAAGATTTGATCTTTCCATGTTTTGTGACTTCGGGAGGGTGGCTTTGTTACTAACGAATTTTGGGGTTTTGGGTGTGTGTGGGTGTGTGTGTGTGTGTGGGGGGGGGGGGGGGGGGGTGTGGTTATTTTTTCATGGTTCTTCATGTTTTCACCTTTTTTGGTGGATTATTGTCCTACTTCTTCTGTCATTTTCTCACGTCAGCTGTAATTCCACAAATCTTGAAAAGATTTGACCTTTATGTAATTGGAGAGAGTGGTTTCTTATCAACAAAATACCCCTTTTTAATTTTTTTTTTTCTTTTGGGATTTTCATTTTATGATTCTTGTATGCTACTATGTTATTTATGCTTTTGGGTTTGCTCTATTAATTTATCAAAATTTCCATTTTTGTTGTTATATCATCTTTCTATTTTAGTTAATTTTAGTTAATTTTACACACAAAGTCTATTTTTCATGGTTTTTATTTGATTTTTGATAGATTGTAATATTATGCATATGATTATCATCCTATTGTCCTGGGTTGTTTTATTGTTTTTCAAAATTTTATTGCCTACTTTCTTTCGTTTAGTTATTGGTGTTTATGAACAAATGTTTCGAAATTTCCATTTTTTTTTTGAAATATGATACTCTTCTGGGTTTACTTTATTAGTTGCCAATTTTTCATTTGTATTCTATATGATTTTTTACTTGATCTTTTGATGAACTTTTACGTTTTCTCTATCATTATATTCCTATTGCTTTAAGATTTTTTGTGTGTGGATCTTTTACTGTTTCTTTTGTTTTTCTTCTTCTTAATTTTTCATTGTTAATGTTCATGAAGAAATTAATGACCCATGAGGAATATCATATTCCATTTTTTCTAGTTCTTTTCTTCTTGGGCTTTTACTGCTCTTACTATTATTGTTATTTTGAACTTGTTTACACACATGATCAACTTAGTGCTGATATTTTTCATGGTATCATAGTATTATGGTAAATATTATATGCTTCGTTTGTTCCATCTGAAAATTTTGGTGATGATATTATTTTTGTAGATGAAGGATTGCATTAATGTTGATTAAAGTGACCTGTGGTTTGAATGCTTATGCTATTGCTAGCAAGATTAGTTCCTTCGTTGACTTTGTAATTTGTATTCACTCGGGCTTCATTGTATAAAGGTAATTTACAAAACCACACTTAGCCGTGAATCACAAAGTACCAAACTTTTAACTGCACCGCATTATTCAAAACTTGATTGTAACGAAACTATTTAAAAAGTTTGGTTTGGTTAATTCTGTTGGGTTGGGCTAAGGTCTTAATAGGCGGACCATATATGTTTGTGTCTCCATTTCATGACATTTCTAAATGAATTACTCATATTAATAATAAAATGTAGAGGATAATATATATAGGAAAGCGGTGGCAAAGTTGTAACCTAAGAAGCACGAACACTCCAAAATTCATGCCATATCCATGTCATATTGGACACACGTATCAAACATGTCAAGGACACTCTGAAATACACTAGGACACACTAAAATAGGTGCCGAATTTGTGTCGTCGTGTCTGAAACGTGTTGTGTCGAATCCGTGTCCGTGCAACATGGGTTGTAACTGAAAAGTGGTCTATTCAGTTTTGTTCTGTTCTGTTGTTCCAAAATCGAAAACCGAACACAAACCGTAATATTAAAAAAAAAATTCCAAATCGAAAATCGGACCGGCTTCTAACTAACTGAACCAAATTGACTAATCCAGTTCCATTCGGTTTTGAAGTTTGAACCACATACTGTGAACCCCTATATTCTGCGGTTGCTTCTATAGAAGATTTTACTGATTTAGACACAGGAATATACTGGTACCTAGTTTGCTCTCCTTGGGCTTGAGCAACAGAGTGGGGCATGGAAAACAGACGATTTTTTTGAGAGAGAAAGGATGGGATCAAACAGATCCCAGCCAAATTTTATTAAAGAAGATATATAAAAACAGAAAATTTTAGTGTGCGAAAGAAACTCCGAAGAAATATGTCGAGGAGAAAAAAAACTTTCCAAAAATTTTATGTCCAAAGTAACTCCGTGTTTTATTGAAGTCGGGTTGATATTTGCCTTCTCCATAATGATTTCTTCTCTCATAAGATGAACTTTTGGGCGACTTCTCCCCGATAATGAAGGCTACTTCAATATGTTGACATGCGTCAACTCCACGAATATGATAATTTCTAGTTGCCGCAAGCTTGTGACTTGCTGGTAGAGCTGCCCGTTCTAGACTTGTTGGAGTTTGTATGCATTTTTTTAGTCTTTCATTTCATGTCAAATGATCTCCTTTTTTAATTGGGACTTGTTTTGTTAATTGTCTTTAATGAAACACGGGTGAAATTTATTCACATCGCTTTATCTTAGAAAAAAAAAAACTTCACAAAGACGGGATTAAGAATGTCACTTCTTGCTTTGGAATGATTTATCTAAACACCTATATGGATTATTTTGTACTGCTTTTATTGTTTAGGTTCTTAGATTTGTATTATGGCTACCCTATAAGATTTTGTAGTGAAATGGGTTCTTGATATGAAGTTTGCTTTGTTTAGTTGTAGTTGATTGATGTAGTAACGATAGAAACTATCAATCGAAGTGAAAAAGAGGGAAAATAGGCTCGAGAGTTTTAAAAATCTATCTAAAATATGATCATTCGGTACATTCAACCCTATTAAGTGTTATATTAGAGTTATGAGTTAATGGGCTTTAGTCCCACATTGCTTAGAATAATAGGAGAGGAGGCTAGCCTCTCCTATATATATGTAATCTCTTCCTCAATAATAATCATCCTATTATTTTCTCCTACATGGTATCAAAGCCAAAACCCTAGACTCTCCACAAAAAAAAACCTAGCCGCCTCTCCCCCCCCCCCCCCCCCCCCCCCCCCCCCGCTGCTACAGTACCCCCTACCCTGCTACAATAAACCCCCCTGCTGCAGTACCCTCCCTCGCTCCAGTCAACCCCCCTCGGCCTCCTGTCAGCGCCCCCCCTCCCGATGATTCCAAACCCTAACCCACCCTGACCATCTCCTTCCATCAGCCGCCACCCAATCCCTCCCAACCCTAGTTTAGTCCCAAAAAAGAAAAAAGAAAAAAAATCATTGTTGGGATACTCAGAGGGGAAACATTTGCATGAACCTCTGCCCATTAATGCTGGAAATTTAACAAAGAGCACACATATAGTTGTGCATGAACCTTTGTTTCTTTCCTTGATCTTCACACCAGGATCTATCAGGAGTTACCATGGGTTATCTCTCTGACCTGGCTTGTGATCCACACTCTCTGCTTTCTATGCGCGTATCACGGTTCTGACTCCGTTTTTAGCGCATTGGCAGAGTTGTTGTGTTCATCAAGTGGAAAGAACACATCGACAGTCGAATCTCTGACAAATGGGAGACTCTACGGCAAATAGCAGTGCCACATATACTAGTGTCGGCAGCACACTAGCAGGCACTAGCACAACGATTTCCGCCATTCGACTTGTCGATCGACGGTTGGAAGGGCCAGAGGGCTACTCGACATGGAGAAAGAAGGTCGAGAAGACACTTCGGGGAATGCGGTTGTCCAAACATCTGACTGACAACCCTCCAGCAGACGATGATCCCATCTTTGAGCAATGAGAGACAGATGACAGTCGACTGTTTACACAGTTGATGAACTCCATGGAACCATCGGTGGAAGACATGGTTCAAAATACGAACTTCGTGAAGGAGTTATGGGAAATGTTGGCGGCGGCGCTTGATGGTAAATGTGATTTGTCTCGTATATATGACTCAGTCGTTGGTGTGTACCGAGCAAATCAAGGAGACAAATCTCATAAAGAGCATTTTCGGGCCTTCAAGGCTATGACGAATGAGATCGACCGCGTACTACCTCTTACGTCGGATATTAATGAAGCACGGGCTCAACGTGAGCAGCTTCATGTCATGGCTTATCTCGCCTCTCTCCGTCCTGATGCAGACTCTGCTCGTTCTTAGATTATTGCTAGATCTGATGTACCGTCCCTGTTGGAAGCACACTATCGTGTCCTTCGGGCTGTCAAAGTCGTTGAGACAACTCCGGGTGATACTCATGCTGATCGTTCTGCTTTCGGGGCCGCTCGTACAGGATTTCGTGGTGGTCGTGGCGTTCGACGGGGTGGCCGTAATGCTGGTCGTGATGGAGGACGAGACAATGGCGGTTGTGATGGAGGAAAATCGCCCACATGCTTCAACTGTGGTCAGCTTGGCCATTTCTATTGGCAATGCACTAAATCACCTGCTGCTAATATCACGACTGACGCCCCTGATGATGGTGTCCGATCTATTCAAATGACTTCGGACTCCTATACCGAGTTTCTTGATTTCCAGGCTCAACGTCGTGGTGAAGCATCCACGTCTGGTTCCACAGCCGGATACTCAGCCGCGTGCATAGTGAAACCCAAGCAATGGGTAATTGACTCTGGTGCATCCTCTCATATGTGGTGACGCAGGTATGATACATAATTATGTACCTGTACGTCGTGCTTCTGGCATTACTGTTGCCAATGGAGGTTCCCTGACAGTCTGAGGTCGTGGAAGTGCCAATCTTGCTTCCGGATTATCACTCAATTCTGTACTGCTTACTCCTGGAACCCGTTCAGTTTAATTTCTATTAGTCAAATTACTCGTGAACTACATTGCTCGGTAACATTTTTTCCTGATGGTTGTGTTTTTCAGGACCTGAAAACTGGAAAGACTATCGGTAAGGGACATGTGGCTGGAGGCTTGTACCTGTTTGACGCAACTCCTTCCGTTGTCTGTGCCAGCAAGAAACTCGATTTTGTTGAGTTACATTGTCGGTTAGGCCATCCATCGTCCCAAGCTCTCCAGAAAATGTACCCATCTTTAGATATTTCCTCTTCCTTTCATTGCGAGCCATGTAGTTTAGCTAAACATCATCGGGTTCCTTATCCGGTAAGTCCAAATAAAATTGCTTCTGCTCCTTTTGAGTTGGTGTATTCTGATATATGGGGACCCTGTCCGATTGAATCTGTCATGGACTTTAAGTACATTGTTACTTTTGTCGATGATTACTCACGTGTCACCTTTATTTATTTGATGAAAAATCGCTCTGAATTATTTAACATCTGGTGCAACTTTCATGCCGAAATAAAAACACAATTTGGTCTTCCCATCAAAATTTTTCGGAGTGACAATGGCCGTGAGTATTTATCACGTGATCTCGATAAACATCTGGTCCTCCATGGCATCATCCACCAAACTTCTTGTGCGTACACACCACAACAAAATGGTGTAGCCGAACGCAAGAATCGCCATTTATTGGAAACTACACGTGCTCTTATGTTTCATGCACGTACTCCCAAGCGATTTTGGTCGGATGCGGTTCTTACTGCTTGTTATCTTATTAACCGTATGCCGTCGTCAGTTTTCAATGGTAACACTCCTTTTTCTACACTTTTTCCTGGACGAGAGCCATTTCCTCTGCCTCTCCGAATCTTTGGCTGCTTATGCTATGTTTGGGATACCCGACCAACCTTTTCTAAATTAGATCCTAAGGCAATACAATGTATTTTTCTTGGGTATCCTAAAGATCAGAAAGAGTATCGGTGTTTTTCCCCTGTCTTAAAGCGCTATTTTTTACTCGGGATGTTACCTTTGTCTATCCCGAAGATGATTTTTTGTTATTTCCTCAAACACAACAGCCCCCCGTACGGGTGCCCTCCCTTACCGAGCCAGTCTCCCAGTCAGATGGTCCACATACACCGATTCAGCCATTGCCAACATCGCCCACAGAGTCATCCTCCTCTGGTTCGATCAACAGTTCCAGCTCAAATGAGTTGCCTCCTTCTGTTCCACCAGCATCTCCACCAGTTCCGCCAGCAGCTCCGGTGGTCCCGCCTCCAGAACGTCCTCGTCGTGCCTGTCGTGATCATCCCTTGTATGTTGACAGCTACAAGGTCTTACCAGTCACACTCAGTCTCTGGTGGCTACTATTGATGGGATTCAGATTCCCAAGACCGCTGAGGAGGGTCTCCGACATCCTGGTTGGCGTGCTGCTATGAACGAGGAGATGAAAGTTCTCCAGGAGAATCATACCTGGGACTTAGTCGACTTACCTACTGGTAACAGGCAGTCGACTGTAAATGGGTGTTCACGATTAAGGTCAAACCGGATGGCACCCTTGATCGACTGAAGGCTCGGCTGGTGGCCAAAGGATACTCTCAAACCTATGGTGAGGATTACTTCGAGACATTCTCTCCTGTGGTCAAAATGACATCCGTTCGTGTCCTCATGACCTTGGCCATCCGATATGATTGGCCGTTACTCCAGCTTGATATAAAGAGTGCTTTCCTCCACGGGGATCTTGATGAAGAAGTATATGTGATGCAACCTCCTGGGTTCGTTGCAAGGGAGGGTAAAGTGTGTCATCTGAGGAAGGCTCTCTATGGTCTGAAACAATCGCCTCGTGCATGGTTTGGTCGATTTACGCATGTTGTTACTCAATTTGGCATGTGTCAATCGAAGAAAGATCATTCAATCTTCTATCGACACACATCTGCTGGAAGAATACTCCTTGGAGTCTATGTTGATGATATTGTAATCACGGGAGATGACAGCCAGGGTATTGCAAGCCTCAAGAAGTTTCTTGGAGAACAATTTCAAACCAAGGATATGAGATCCTTGAGCTATTTCTTGGGCATTGAGGTCACACGGGGTAAGCGGGACATTGTAATGTCTCAAAGAAAGTATGTGTTGGACATGCTAAATGATGCATGCATGATGCAAGCAAAGGGAGCAACCTCACCTATGGACATACTATATGATGCATGCATGATGCTGACTGGGGAGCAAGCCTGACAGATAGACGGTCTACATCTGGCTACTCAGTATTTATTGGTGGAAATCTAGTGTCATGGAAGAGCAAGAAACAAAGTGTGATAGCACGCTCGAGCTCAGAAGCAGAATATCGAGCTATTGCTCATGGCACGTCAGAGATATTATATATGAAGCATCTCCTACAAGAACTGGGAGAAGATGCAGGATCTCAAGTGGCAGATCTATGGTGTGATAACCAGTCTGCTATTCACATTGCCACCAACCCAATATTTCATGAACGGACAAAGCATATTGAAATTGACATTCATTTTGTTCGTGATGAATATAAGAAAGGAGTGATAAAGTTTCAACATGTGAGGACCGGCGACCAGATAGCTGATATATTCACAAAGTCTCTTATGGATCATCGGGTTCAATTTTTATGTAACAAGCTGGACATGATTGACATTTATGCTCCAGCTTGAGGGAGAGTGTTAAGTGTTATATTAGAGTTATGAGTTAATGGGCTTTAGTCCCACATTGCTTAGAATAATAGGAGAGGAGGCTAGCCTCTCCTATATATATGTAATCTCTAGCCTCCTCTCCTATATATATGTAATCTCTCCCTCAATAATAATCATCCTATTATTTCCTCCTACAAACCCCATGAAAGAGGGAATATAGCTTCAATAGCCTTCTGCTTTTGTTTGGGTTTTTTTAGGATGCTTAGAATGTGACGGAAATGAATGAATTTCTTATTGTCTAAGATGTGACTCTTATCCATCATTTTAGTGGTGGCTGATGGCCTTAGTGGTTATGTGTCAACTGCTTTATTTGAAATTAACTAATCACGATTTGCAATTTCATTTGGTTTCTTCCCTGTAAAAATTTCTTATTATTTCTTCATTTGCAGATACAGGCCTGTTTCCTTACTTGATGGGGAGCGATGTTGCTGAAATAGTGCAAGTACCACAAAACTCTTTGTGTGTAAAGGTGACTATCAGCATCTACACTTTGTCCTAATGTGAAGTGTATTTTTAATTCGAGTATCCTTTTATGATCATATCCGTAGATCTATAAGAGCATCCTAGATTAAGTTAAATTGGCTGTTAGTTTAGAAGTCTATACTTCTAGAGTTTTGTTAAAAAAGAATTTAGTGTTGATTCCGTACGAAAGTTTTTTCTGATATGAGATTTTAAAGGATACCTGAAAGCTCAATTGGTTAATTGGACACATTCAAAGATACATATGTAGTTGAAATGTTATATCTTTATTGAAAAACTGCTTCATTTGGTTATCTTTTCAAATCAAGTCCAAATGATAACTTCATCTCAAAGTATATCTAAAGTCATATGTAGTCTTATGGGTGTGCAGAATGAAGCAAAGCCTGTACCTGACGTAATCCTTTAGTGTCTAGAATGTATTATATATCTTCCCGAGGATAAGCCAATTCATCAGTAAAATCCTAGTTAGAGCCTGTTGACTACTAAGTATCGCCAGATTAAAGCTACATACTTGCCATTACTTTGATATGTTCAGAAGTAGCTTTTGGAGTTATTTTCACTGCAGAAACTTAAGTGGAATAACCCCAGAATGAAAATAAAAGTTTAATAGGCCAAACCTAATAAATATGACTTTACTTCATTTCACATTGGGCCATCTTGTGAAAACAGAA
The DNA here is from genome assembly GCA_029216955.1 of Iris pallida. Classification (NCBI taxonomy): domain Eukaryota; kingdom Viridiplantae; phylum Streptophyta; class Magnoliopsida; order Asparagales; family Iridaceae; genus Iris; species Iris pallida. Next base: position 19,034,485 of record JANAVB010032616.1, on the reverse strand, counting down.
TCTCTCTCTCTCTCTCTCTCTCTCTCTCTCTCTCTCTCTCTTCTTAAGAAAGACATATAACACCCATGTACCTAAGTAAATTTAATTCAAATATCCAAACATCCCCTTAGTGTAAATATCATTGAGTCCCCTGTAAGGTAAGTAATTGATTTTCTTTTAGTTTAGAAAGGTGGACTAGGGTGCTCCCATCACATTTTCTTTGATATCTTTTTGTTTGCAGATTTTATAGCCCATAAGCTTTGTGCTTGACATGTATATTTATGTCTAAATGCAAATATTTACTGCTTTGAGCTGCAAAGGGGCAATAGTTATTACTTGAGATAAAGGAATAATAAGTGGACTTACAGAAATAAAGTCATATTACATTTCTGGAAAATACAATGTTGCACCATACCTATACTGCCTCTTACCACATGAATTTGCTACAGGGTGCCTATTTTTGTGACTTTTTGCTTCATCTCTTTTATGCTTTAATTCATTTCGCCTGAACTATTATTTTGTATCAGGTACATAGTTCTATATGTATGGAGCTTGCAAAGATTCTAGATAAAGTTCTCTGTATTCTTCCTGCAATAGAGTCAGCCCGACCAGGATGCTTGTCTGGAATACAAGAGCTGTGTTCTTTAAACAACACACTTGAGAAGGCAAAGCTACTTATTCAGCACTGCACTGAATGTAGCAAGCTGTATTTGGTATGTTGTAATTCTGTATCGAGTTTGGAGAATGCTCTTAAAAACTGAAATTAATTTCTCAAGTTGTTCCTTACTATTGGTTAGGACTTCAAGTTCTTCTAATAGAAGAGCATTTAAATAACTACTGTGGATGAATATGTATAACATAATAACATTATAACGACTATTGGTTAGGACTTCAAGTTCTTCTAATAGAAGAGCATTTAAATAACTACTGTGGATGAATATGTATAACATAATAACATTATAACGGTTATCTTGGTTAACTGGACCGGGTCAGTCTAAATAGGAAAAAAGAGAGGAGGAGAATGCATCAGTTTTTTCTCCTATGCATCAATCCATCAGTGTCTGCGTACTTTCATGTACGTGCATAGAAATGTTTGGACCATTAGCTAGATACAAACATGTATTTTCTTAACTATTTTGTAAGCTTCTTTCGTCATCTGATATTGCTTTCGTGCTTCTTAAGCTTTTCGTTTCATCTTTAGCTTTCTTAATACAAGTTATTCTATATATATATAATGTCTCAAATTTGCTAATCTTGTAACTTTTGGCTCTCATACTGCCTAATTTTGCAGGCATTAACTGGGGAATCTATTGTTTTAAGATGCGAAAGGATAAGGACTTCATTGAACCAAAGCTTATGGGATTTGCATAGCATGGTTCCACAAGTAGTAGCTAATCAGGTTAGTCAACTGCCGTCTTCATAATATTTTGTTCTAGCAGTGTGTAATGCTAATGTTAGTTGGAGAAAGGTAGTAGCTTGTAATGCATTTTATGATCCTTTCATTAGTAGTCTTCCAGACAGGTAAAATTGTATTGTTGAATGTTTATCGTGCACAGTGAAGTAGTACAAAGTTCATTACTTTGTGAAAATGATCGGTATATTCTGATTGTCTAATCATCCGATTTATTGACAGATTTCTGGTGTTCTCGATTATCTTAGCGATGTAAGGTTTCTTCTCGAGTCTAAAGATGAAGAGGCTGGCAAAGCTATGCTAGAACTGCTTGGGCAAACTGACTCAAGTGAGGAGTTGGAACTTAAGGCTTTTGAGATTGCAGTCGTCAATTTGAATATTACATCTCCTAAATCCATTTTAGTGGAGAGAAGATCAATTAAAAAACTATTGGATAAGATCCATGGTACTGATTCTAAAAAGGAGAAGATCCTCAACTACTATCTATATCTTATAAGGCAGTATGGCAAGAAAGTAATGGGTGATGTTGTTGGGTGTAAAGTAGACTGCAGATCTGTGGATAAGTGTTTGATTTCGACTAGTGCTGACCCTGAAGACAATGGTAAGCCTAATAATCATGGTGAGGCTCAAACTGACTCGAGTACTTCTGATGTAACTCCTGAGGAGTTCTGTTGTCCGATTTCATCAAGGCTGATGTATGATCCTGTCATCATAGCTTCAGGGCAAACTTTTGAAAGGGTATCAATAGAGAAGTGGTTTAGCGAGGGACACAATGTATGCCCGAAGACCCAAAAGAAGTTGGAAAACCTTTTTATGATACCAAATTCGTGCATGAAGGATTTGATCTTGAACTGGTGCAGAAAGCATGGTATCAATTTGGAGGACCCATCTGCACCATCTCAATCTTGGGAACCTTCACGTTGTAGCTCTATATCAAGTTTGAAGAATGTCCCTGCCATTTTATTAGATGGGAGAAGTGGATATTACATGGTTCAGAGTGAACACAGCAATGTATCATTTATTTCTTCCAATGCTAGTTACTGCTCAGACTCGTCTCATGTAAAGGGCATCGATAGCTTGGAGAGTAGAAGCCACATTCAGTTGTTCCCCTGGAGTGATGAATATCTAAGCTGCCAATCATTTTCTGACTTTACTCATGACATGTATTTGAGGTTTTTCACTGGGCTCTGTGAACTCCAATTGGATCTCCAATATAAGGCAGTGGAGGATCTTAAAGTTCTTTTGGAAGGTGACGAAGGGATCTGCTATGCTATGCTCTCAAATGGCTTTGCAGATGCATTGATGATTTTTCTGAGGAATGCATACAATATATCTGATGTGCATGCACAGAGAACAGGAGCTCGGGCATTTCTTGCATTTCTGAATAACCTAAGGTAATTTCTTGTTGACCTGAATAATGTCTACATGTTTCAGAACATCTGGAGCCGATTAGGCAAATTTTTAGAAGCAAGAGTGTGCAGTTTTTTGATATGCTATCCTATCATTTAAGGTTTGACTTGTCATTAGCTTTAATTATCTGCATTGGCCATGCAATAGTTGGTTGAGATCTATGAAAGACATGGACATGATTGTAGTTATGTGGTAGTTGTGTGCTTCTTTAATTTCATTTTTTTCTTCCATCTCAACTTATAAACAAAAAAAAATTGAGATAAAATGACGAGAATAAATCTCGTGTGGCCGGACTGCCTAAGCTCGGCACTGCAGATCCCACAAGCACTAGCTTTACACAATAAAATTTCTAATTTCCTTGGCATTTCCACCATGCTGAAATTTCTTTTCTTGCATGCATTGCAGAGTAGATATTCCATCATTGACCGAAGACGCATATCAGTTGTTGATATCTTTGCTTGAATCTGAGATCACTCTAGAAGCCTTGATGATCCTCCAAAAGCTCTCCTGTCATGAAAACTCGATGGCCATTATCGCAGTATCTAGTGTTCCTCGAGCAATTACAAAATTTCTGGACTTTGAAGATAAGGAGGTTGTGGAGCTAGCTATTAAGATTCTACGTGATCTCTCCTTGCACGTAGAATTAAGGTCTCATATTATATCATCTGGATGCATACCGAAGCTGGCAACCGTTTTGGGTGACAAGAGGGTAGCACAAAGTTGTTTAGAAGTTTTACACAATCTGAGTGATATCAAAGAGGCTGCAGCATTAATAGCTGAGACCAACGGATGCATTTCTTCGATAGCAGAAATGCTCGATTGTGGCAGCCGGGAAGAGCAAGGCTATGGGGTCTCTATCTTCCATTCTTATGTTCTTGTAGTTTAGATTACTGCCTATTGGTCTTGAAAGAAGGGGTCATTCCGTCTCTTGTTGATATATCCGTCAATGGTAATGCCAAGGGGAAGGAGAATTCCAGGAAATTGCTCCATCTTCTGAGAGATATGAGACTCAGTGGCAGTTTTGATGTTTCAGAGCCTCCATGCGATCCCATACCTGAAATAGTAGTGGAGGATCCCGTTGACTACTCTGCAAAAAAGCAGCCACATCCAAAGTCTTCTGGTTTCTTCGGAAGGAAAATGAGGTTTTTCTCAAAACCTAGAACCATGGCCCTTTCTTGAGATGTTGGCAGATTTTCAGGTGTGATAGGTACTGTAGATTCCAAAACTTTGGGAGAAAGGCTTGGTTGATTGTTGTTGTTCTGGTTGGTTGATTGTTGTTAGTTAGTTGTATAGTTAATGTAGATATTGTGACCCTGACCAGCTAATACAACCTGTATGTAGGCAAAAGCTAAAATCTTGGTGAGCTGATGCAATTTTTTGGTGGATGCATCTGTGTGATGCTTTCTCCATCCCCATGTATATCATTTGTTTGTAGCAGTTTTGGTTGATCTGTATAATGAGAATATGTAGTTGGTATTTCGTTTTTTCTGCCATAAACTTGGTTGTTTGCTATACTCTTTTATCGTAAGTTGGTAAGTGCGGGAGATGCCTCTTTCTTGTTTGACAAAATCCAAGAAAATGCTTGTGTTTCAAAAATATGCATTATGATTGCCGGCCTCCAATTTTGTACTTGTATTTTTTGTATCTGAATTGTATGACCAGTGTTCAGATGGTTGATACTCACAGCGTTTTTGATCACTAAGACGATTTTGTTTCTTTTATGATTTATCAAATTGATCTTGTTATGAACACTGCACAGAGTAAATTGTCGCTGAGTCAAATAGTTGCAATGTTTTTGTATCTCGACCTCTATGATTTTGATAGATGTTATTCTGACTTTGGATTGACAATTGGTTTGTTATTCCTGGTTTTACATGATTAAAAGTATTGAAATTTGCAAGACTGGCTTGACACTCATTATACACTAGGAGATTTTTTAAATGTCTTGATGAGCACTTGATATTCAGGGACTGTGTATTTGCAGTTGCATGCCTTCTAATATGAAAATCCAGGCAGCACCCTGATATGGAAGGTATTGGGTATTATGCCATGATCGAGGAATGCCAACTCGTGTTGCAAAGTAATCTTTGTCAAGTTGAGATGAAAATACCTTCATATGTTATTTAACTCCCTTATGCTGTTGTGCAAACCGAAAGAATTGGAGAGATCCAATGGAAATACAAAAGCTGCATTATCATTGCTCAATCTGGTCCCTCGTTCATTGAACACCCCAGTTCTGCTTGTTAGTCATCTCCAATATCCTGGTGTATGAATTGGCTGAAGTTATTCGATGATGGTTTTTTTTTTTTGGGGCAAGATGCCCAAATGGTGAACTAAGTCCATATCATTTTGCAGATATAGCCACGAAAGAACCTGACACACGTTTCTTACTCGAACTGTTCTTGTCGATGAAGCTGGCTGTGCTGAACGGGAATCCAAGGCCTGACATCCACATTGATGACCCCCTTTATGAAGAGGTAAATTCCTACTCTTTTAACATTGTGCAGAGACTTCATTTTATAGAGTATTAAATCTCTTATAGACAAATTGCATGAAAGATATCTGATAGATTCAAATGCAGGCAGATGGGAAGTCTCTGCTGATGGTTCTGATTTGTATTGGCAAAACTGAGCATTTTCATGATGTTTAATGTTCATCTTTACTACATATAGACTCAACTCTGGTCAAACCTAGAAGCTGCCAAAAACAGTGAAGTGGATGCACACCAACAACTTGAAATATCCTTTGTAAAGAAAAGGCCATTTAGCATCTAACTCTGCATAAACGAAACTTAGGTTAAGGTTGTCATAGAAGGATATGGTATTTGCTATTGTTATATAGGATATGGCCCTTAACTGATCTGAATGAAAAGACCATCATCTTCATTCAAGGCTTCTCCTATGGGGTCGGCTATGGAGAATAAGTAAGCTCCATAAAAGAAATACGGTGCTTCGATACTACCCTAGGTAACCAAATCATGCGCATGTTCAAGCTGTGTTAGGTTTCAAGTCATTAATTAGCGTTTCTCAAGTCAAATTAACTCAATGTATTAGATCATATTAGCAAATTATGTACTGCGACTACTGTCACTTTGTTTAATCATGGTAGCTGCCTAACCTATGCATCTAGTAATGTGCTTTGCATGAAGTTCAATCCTACATTTAATCAAACATTAGTAGTAGCTAGCTAGCTCAAGGTGTTTATATATTTAAGACTGCCATATAAGTGATGTCAAGTTGAAAGTACTGAAAAGCGAAAGAAATCAGAAGATAAAAGAAAGCACATGTTATTCTTTCTTATTTCCTTTTTTTTTTTGGTATCAACATGGTGGTCACATCATTCTTTTCCATCAAGTTAATATTTAGTATGACAAAATTAAGAACCATGTATAACTGTTATCGGATGCTTTTTTGTACTTCTTGATTTTATGATAGAATGCAATATATAATACGGATTATTTTGTATAAGGATATTTAGACCTAATTAGACTTTGGGGACTGTGTTTGTCTTGGGTACTCGAACTTTTTTAGTGATACATTTTAGTGACGAAATTGGACTTTCAGTGGCGAAATGAGTCTTTTGACGACGACTGTTCGTCACTAAAAAGTCCGAGCATTCAAATTCTAAAATGAACAAACCCAGAACCCAAAGTCTAATTAGGTCATAAACTTGGTACCCTTATACAAAATACTCCAATTTTTTATGATGATTGGGGGCAATTGCTGTGTCTTGATTCTTGAAATTGTACTCTGTTCTGACTGTTAAAGAATTATGAGCAACATTATTTCCAAGGATTGTTGATAGCTTTATCAACCCTAAAATCGGTACTGATGACAAAGACTGTAAGGAGACATTGAATGGAAAATAAATTTTCTTTTAATGTGAAAGATAAAGTATGGGTTGAAGGCTGCATTTTAATTTCTCAGAATTTAATGTAAAATGGTAAGAATGGCTATGTTAAATGTTTCTAAGATAATGAAATGTGCTTTCAATTGAGAAATCTTTTATCACATAGAAGTCAAAAAACTTCACCATGAACAAATTAAGGCGAAAGAAAAAACTTATGTAATGGAAAGTAGTAGCTGGTCAAAGTAAAGTACCATGTAAAGAAACAAAGTGAAAATTTTCAGAAATTCTTCATACCCAAGTTATTCTCAATAGTATACTGAAGGAACCCCATAGCTAAACATATACACATCACCCCAACTACTGATAACTCTGTTGGATTTAAATTATTGTCACACTTTTAAGCAATCTAGAAATTGAATACCAATGTAGGAAAGTAGACAACTTGAGCTAAGTTAGATATACATGCTGGGGATGCTAAAGTGATATACATAACATGAAAGAAGCTTCAAAAATATTCATTCTGAATAAAAAAGGCATTAGCCTAGCATATGTCTAGTAACTATGAAGCAGCAAATTAAAAGTATATTTTCGAGCTCAAAATCCAACCATGAGGATGAAAAGTTTTTGAAACATGGACACATTTAGTTAACATTAACATTCTTCAAGGTTTTGAAGGTTATAACACAATGTTCATTTTCTTTGAATGTTGAAGCATTGCAGTAAGAGTGTGTGATAAGCAACAGAGAAGATGATTTACATCTTAGGTCAACATCACATGAATGTAGGTAACGCGATGTTACCTGAATCGGAGTTGATCCATGGGATACATTGGATTGCAATCTCAATTATCTTAAAAGAGAAGTCTCGAGCAATCTCAATTATCTACACCTCATTTTCCTAATCTGATACTTTCTATCCGATGTGGGACTAAACCTAATGATCAACTCCCTTTATATTTGTCACTCATTGCGAACTGCCTTGAACACTCAACCGGATGCGAGATACAACCCAACAATAAACTTGAACTTTTCTCGAGAAATTGGATTTAGAACGACTTGACCAATAATAAGAGTAAGCACATACTATAGAAGATATATACAAGGTGGGTGTTATACCTTAAATTGTTTTTTTAGGTTTGTCATTGTCCTTACCTAGGTAAATCCTTGATCATTTGATGGAGTAGCAACACACAAGTATTGGAGGAAATATTAGTTGGATCACAATTTTAGGTGTAAATACCTACTTATTTAATTCAAGTTTATATTATCTAATTTAAAATAAGGGGGTAGGAATTGTTTTTGTTCGTATTAATCCACTTTTCAAAAGTGTAATGTTATTAGTACTTCCAAAATATTTCTCCAAATCATCCTTATCCTTCCTTATGTGGCAGCTAATGTGGCATGTTAAATAGTATTATGTAGCATCTAATATTATAGTTGACATAACAAATTTTATCCAAAAAAAATTAATTACCCAAAAAAATTAGTGTTAATTTTAATTTTAATTTTAATTTTAAAATTTGCCATGCAATGTGTCATATTAACCTCCATGTCAGCTGCAACATAAGGAGGGATGATTTGAGGTACAAATAGAATTACTTTTCAAAAATTATATAAGCTATACTTTGATACCTACTTATTTAAATTAAAGTAAATAAAATATAATCCAAACTAGTTTTTTTTTAAAAATAATTTACTGTAAATATGATATGGTCTCATATAAAGTCTAATTTATATTTAATTCGTAATTTCACTTTACGTATTATACTATAAATCCCGTCATCAGAGAGTTCTTTTTCCTACTCACCTATCGGACAATGGCCCAGGCCCAACCCATAGTGGAATATTATCGGGTATGGATACTCTCGTATAGACCAGAACCCGACCCAAAATTTGAACGGGTTAGGTTTCGGGTCCAGAACCTAGACCCGTCGTAGAGATTCCTTATCGGAGCTCCGATATAATAACCATTTCAGTTGTGTGAGAGAGAAAAGAGGAGAGAGAGAGAGAGAGAGAGAGTGTCTTCCCCACCGATAGATCAAAAAAACGTAAGGTTTCGCTATTTTCTATCAATTTCTTTCGATATATATGTTCGGCAATTAATTTCTTACTGATTGATTTGGGAAATTTCAATTTAGGGTTTTTAGGTTTTTTTTTTTTAGGGTTTAATTCTGAATTACTACTTCGTTTTGTTCTTTGTAGGGAATCAATCGAAATGGATTCCGAGATTTCGATCTATCGCGGCGGAGGAGGCGGCGGCGGCGGCACCGTCATCGTCGATAACGACGACGACAAAGCTCCGCTCTGGAAGTACGTGACGAAGCTCGAGAGGTTCAGCGGCGGAGGGAACCTGACGTGGGAATGCAACTACTGCCACAAGGTCTTCAAGAGCTCGCACACGCGTGTCAAGGCCCACCTCCTCCACATCGGCGGCGGCACCAAGCCCTGCAAGGCCGTCACGCAGGAGGACATCGCCGAGATGTGGCGGCTGGTCGAGGAGGCGGAGCTGCGGGGCCGCGGCAGGATCAGGAGGGCCAAGGGGATCGACGCGTCGCCCATGTCCGTCACCGTCGCGAGCGTCAGCAAAGGCGGCTTCGAGACGAAGAAGCGGAGGGGCGCCGACGGCAGCAACGGTTCGGAGTCCGCCGCCTTTAGTCGCGAGGCGCAGGATCAGCTGGACGTCTTCATAGCACGGATGTTCTATTCCGCCGGCTTGCCGTTCCAGCTGGCGAAGAATCCCTTTTTCGTGCGGTCCCTCGAGTTCGCTGCGAACAATATGATCCCTGGTTACCTTCCCCCTGGGTATGACCAGTTGAGTACGAGCCTCTTGGAAAGCGAGAAATCGCGTATCGAGGACTTGTCCGAGCCGGTGAGAGCGATGTGGAAGAAGAAGGGCGTGTCTATCGTGGCCGACGGGTGGTCGGATCCGAAACGGAAGCCGGTCATCAATGTTATAGCGGTATCCGACGGCGAGCCCATGTTTTTGAACGCGGTGGATACGGAAGGAGAAGCTAAAGATGAAAGTTATATTGCTGACGTACTTATAAAGGCGATCCAAGAGGTTGGTAACCGAAATGTGGTACAGGTCGTGACGGACCTTACGCCGAAGTGCAGGGCTGCCGGTTTACTTGTGGAGAAGACGTATCCTCACATTTTCTGGACCCCTTGCATGGTGCACTCGCTAGACGTTGCTCTCAAGAACATTTTTGCAGCGAAGAACACCAAGGAAAATGGCATTGTTTATGATGATGACTGTAGGTGGATTAGTGACATTTCTAGGGAAGTTGTGGTGATAAGGAACTTTATCATCAAGCATCCTATGAAATTCCCGATGTTAAATCATCACGAGGAGTTGAAGTTGCTTGATATTCCAAAGACTAGGTTTGCTTTTGATATTATTATCTTGAGGAAGTTTAAAGTTATCAAGCGTAGCCTTCAAGATATGGTGGTAAGCGAAAGGTGGAATTTGTACAAAGAAAAGGACGAGGGAAAAGCAGAATTTGTAAAACAAAAGGTGTTAGATGACATATGGTGGGAGAAGGTAGATTACATTGTTTCATTCACTGAGCCTATCTATGACATGCTTCGATTTGCCAACACGGATAAGCCCAATCTTCATTTGGTATATGATATGTGGGGTACTATGATTGAGAAGGTGATGAGTACTATATATCGGCATGGAGGGAAGAGAGATGACGAAGAATCATCATTTTATAGTATGGTGCACTCCATCTTGGTTGAACAATGGAAGGAAAGCTGTACACCTCTCCATTGCTTGGCTTACTCATTAAACCCAAAGTATTTCCTTAACTCAGCCTTTCTGCTTTGGTATATTGTGCAATGCATAGGTTTTCGACCTTTATGATTATAAACACACTTTTTGGGTGCTTTCTTTTTATATGTTTAGGTATTATAGCACACATTGGCTTATTGGAGGTACAAAGCGGGTTGCACCACATATGGATGTTGATATCTCTAAAGAAAGGGCTACGTGTTTGAAGAGATACTTCCCAAATGCCGATAAGCGACGATCGGCCAATATGGAGTATGCTAAGTTTTCTGCAGGCTTAGATGCATTTGCTGATGATGACTCCTTAAATGATAGGGGGTTGATGGATCCAAAAACTTGGTGGGTTGTTTATGGGGCTTTTGCACCTCTTCTGCAAGGGTTGGCTTTAAAGTTGCTTGGGCAGCCATGTTCATCTTCTGGTTGTGAGAGGAACTGGAGTACATACTCATTTGTTCATTCTATCAAAAGGAACAATATGAATCCACAACAAGCAGAAGACTTGGTGAATGTTCATACCAACCTTCGCCTTCTTTCAAGAAAATCACCAGAATATTATGAAGGAGAGACGAAGATGTGGGATATTGCTGGAGATGATTTTGGTTCACTCGAAGGTTCAGGCATCTTGGAGGTTGCAAAGCTTTCTCTTGATGAACCGGAGCTAGAATCCATGGTGTTTGGTGGTGAAGATAAAAATGATAATGCTGAAGCAAAAATGATGAACTGGAGCTCGAATCCGTGAGTCAAATTAGGATAAAGTTTTCATCTTGTTCTTAGATGCACTTCATTGTTATTACTACAACTTAATTCTACTTGATCTTTGTTATTTATTGCAAACCTATATACATTTAGTCATCACTTCTAATATCTATGCTATATCAATTGTCTTTTTTTTACATAGCAGACATGAACATGTGACTATAATAGTTTGATATAACCTATGATAACTGTGTTACATACATATATCTATCCACCCCGGTCCCTTTTGCAATGTCCATGTCATTCTTTGCAATTTTCCATCGACACCAATTAATCCAAATGTCCAATTGATAAATTAAGAATTGCTGATGAGGTCCAAATGATACTTAGGGCAGCTGAAAATTCTAATTGTAAAGCCAATCAATGTATTATATGCTTTAAACAGTATAGTTTATTTTGCTACTTTTTTTTCCTTTCTCATTCTTCCAACTATAAAGTTTCTCATGTTTCTTTGCTCTTCTCCTTCCAAGTAGCATGGAAGAGGCAAGATGTGAAGTTCCTCATGTGAGCATATTGAGCACTATTGTTGTTATACAACTTACCACTTCATTCCTAGAAATATCTGGAATATGGAAACACATGAAATCATCAAATCCAAGTATGACAATTCTTAATCGAGGGGCACAAGGGTAGGTTTCCCAATTTTGATATACAAACTAGTCTTTTTATCAAATTCCTTCTCTGACCATTCTGGAAGTTCTACTGTCTGATCATTTGAGGACTTCCCCAGTCAACTTTAAATGTTAAAGTATTAAAATTTGATAGGTATTATTGAAATTATAGATGTTCCATATGTGTACCTTTTAGTTCTTAATTGCTTGAATTTATCTTTTTGGTTCTCCGATGGTCAAATTCTGGCATTGGATAAAGGCGCTTTCATCAGTTTGAAGAGAATCTAAGAGTGATAAGTTTTGAATCTTCAGGTAAACAATGATACAATTTCTAGCATGTGCTCGACCAATTTCTACTCGTGACTTAAACTTTACAGTTAACATAAATGCTAATTTGCATTTAACTAAGTACTACGATCTTTCCCCAATTATCACTTAACTACCGTATTTTTTTATTAGATCATTACCATGAACTTTATAATTAGTTGAATTTCGGTACCTTCCATTAGTTGACTGTCTGTCTTAACAACACGTGCAAGAAACATGTTGAATCGACCATTTACCCTGTAAAGTTCAAAAAATCTGCAATACATCCAATCCTAGCCACTCCCGCAGCCTCTGCCACCACCCACTATGACTTCCTCTGCCGCCCCTCCTACGCTGGCCTACCATGCGCCCCTCCCCCCCCCCCCCCCCCCCCCCCCCCCCCCCAACCTCCCCTACCTTCCTGTAGCTGTTGGAACACGTGCAATATATATATATATATATATATATATATATATATATATATATATATATATATATATCATGGAATTGTGTCCTAAATTTGATGAAAGTGTAAAATATAAACGATCTTGTTTTCACTTTTCAGACCATTCATTTAGAAAGTTCTTTATGTTTGTCATTTTTGTTTTGTTGATCGACAACCATTGTTGGGTGGTTACTCTCCCCACCCAGATATGTTGTCATAATCTGTACCAAATCTATATAAATGAATGGTTTGAGGAGCCGAACCCAAACATCATCCGACTCTAATTCTTTTTTTATCTGAACCAAACGAACCCCACTTCCTAACCTGAACGAACGCCATAGACTTCCGTCAGACGGAAATAGTGAATAGACTTCTTTATAGTAATATATTAGATGGTTATAGTGAATATCAGGAATAGCTGCAAGTATGTCTGCCACAATTTTGGACGGCCTTTGCTGCTGATAATCATTTAGCAATCAGAAGGTGAGAAGATTAACTTCTGATATTTCTTTGAAGTTTCTTAGTGAACATGAACAGGATATACTTACATGTGAAATTGCACGGGTAGTAAAAGTAGGCTTGAGATTGTCATAGAATCATCATATTTTTCTATGTTACAGCAACATATACTTAACTACTGATCCTTGAACGCTAGTGATACTTCCTTGAACACTGTAGTTTCTGATTACTTTTTTGAGGTATGACTATTACAAATTGTCTTGTAATCTATTTTCTTGTTGTCCTCTTTTCCCAAGTCATTTAGGCTGGGTTTGGCATTTCTTGTTCTGCCTGCTTCTATTTATTATTTTTGAGAAGCAGCAGCAAATGCTGTTTGGTAAAAACTGTTTCTGGTCATATGTTTGAGCTAGTTCATATGGAGGCGCAGCTGTTAGTATACAGAAGCTTTTGAAAGCAGGGGGAGTGTGCTTTCAAGAGCTGCTTATGCTTTTTGAAAAGCACATCAATTCCAAACCAAGCCTTTGGTACGAGATTATCTTACTTTTTTTGTTGCTATGCCTGTGTATTTAGATTAGTTCCATATCCTTGGTATGCTGAAAGCAGGTTATGTCATGTATGCCCGTGTCCTGACCCTAACATAGTGCAATTGTCAATTGTGAGTTTGTAAATATAAGATTGCACTTTCTTTGTGAGATTAAATAGTTGGAAGAGTTATACTTTATATAACCAAATTAGAACATGCGGCACGCCTGAGATGGCTTATATTACTCAGTTGAAATCAGTTCTTTTCAATACTGACATAAGATATATTAGCTGTCGAGTCCTGCTAGGATGTAGCTTGATTTTCTTTTCTTCTTCTTTGTTTCTTACTTTGATAGAAGCTGCAAAATAGACCTAAACCCTATGGATATTGTTGCATAGCTGAAGCTTACACTGGAATTACTGGAAATATGCTTTTCTAGTAATTACGACTACTGCAGATCAGCTATATAGTAGAGAATATCGTGTTGATTCAGATCATATTACCTGCTTGACGCTTTACTTGCCACTCATTGATTGTTCAGGTTGCTGAATTCTTCAACAAGGAAACCTTCGAGCCAATATGAGTGATTATTTGCGTGTAATTGATGCCTACATCAGAACTGAGCGCAATTGATTGATGTACAAGTGGGAAGAAGAATCGACACAAGGCATGAGATACTGTCGTCAAAATCTCAGCTTACAGATCAACGTCGGTGCTCTATTACACATGTTCTGTAGTGAACTCCTTTTTGAGTAAATGTATCAACTGAAAGTAGCTGGGGAAGTCTTACATTCTAACCTTGTAACCTGTAGGTGCGATTTTGTTGTAGAATTGGCCAAAAAAAGTTTGTAGTAAATCCAAATTTCTACACTAATCTGGAAGATTTGGTTTTAGATTAAGTGCTTGTTATGTTGAATGTGAAGGGGTTAAATTCAAGATTGGGTCAACCAAACTTTCAAAAATTAGGTACGGAAGATCTACTCCTCAGCAAACTGAGAAACTTTACTGATGATGTAGTTTGTCAAATTGTTTCATCCTCAGTTCAGCATCGCTCCATCCCAGTTGGATGGCAGATGCCTCGCCAGCATCTGCAAAGCAAGACAAATTTCCTTAGAGCATCTCCAACCCTATTGTGAGTTTGAAAAAAATGGTTGCCACATAGGAATGACAACCATTTTTTCCAAAAGTACTTCTCCAATGCAAATGTGAAATAAAGTGTGAAATTGACATGGCAATGACATGGCAAAGACAATGTGAAGTTGGTTGTCTAGATCTAGACAATGCACTTCACAATGTCTTCTCTTCCATGTCATCAATTATGAATAAAAAATATTAGAAAAAAGAAAGAAGATGAGTAGTTGTCTTAAAAGTTGTCTTGGAAGTTGGAAAAAATAATTTTTATTGTCTCCTCAATACTTTAGCATTGGAGAGAGTTTTTCTATCTCATTGTCTTTTGAGATATAATTTTGCCACATAAACAAGACATTGTCTTGTGGCTCATGCCACATAGGAGCCACCTAAGACTCACAACACTTAACAAGACAATAGGGTTGGAGATGCTCTTAGAGCATCTCCAACCCTATTGTCTTGTTTTGTGTTGTGAATCCTATGTGGCATGAGGCACAAGACAATATCTTGTATAGGTGGCAAGATTATATTCACAAATGACAATGAGTTTAAAAAGTCATCTCCAATGCAAAAGTATTGAGAAGACAATAAAAAGTAATTTTTTACAACTTCCAAGACAACTTTTACTCTTCTACTTCTTTTTTATAAACATTTTTATTCACAAATGATGATGTGGACATAAAGACATTGTGAAGTGCATTGTCTAGATCTAGACAACCAACTTCACATTGTCTTTGCCATGTCATTGCCATGTCAACTCCACACTTTATTTCACATTTGCATTGGAGAAGTACTTTTGAAAAAAAATGGTTGTCATTCCTATGTGGCAACCATTTTTTTCAAACTCACAATAGGGTTGGAGATGCTCTAAGAGCATCTCCAACCCTATTGTGACTTTGAAAAAAAGTTGTTGCCACATAGGAATGACAAAATTTTATTCAAAAGTTCTTCTCCAATGCAATTGTCAAGTCAATTGTGAAGCTTATGTGGCAAAAATTAAAGAAGACATTGTGAAGTTGATTGTCTTGTTCTAGACAATGCACTTGACAATGTCTTCTCTTCTATGTCATCAATTATGAATAAAAAATATTAGAAAAAAGAAAGAAGATGAGTAGTTGTCTTAAAAGTTGCCTTGAAAGTTGGAAACAATACTTTTTATTATCTTCTCAATACTTTTGCATTGGAGAGAGTTTTTCTATCTTATTGTCTTTTAAGATATAATTTTGCCACATAAACAAGACATTGTCTTGTGGCTCATGCCACATAGGAGCCACCTAAGACTCACAACACTTAACAAGACAATAGGGTTGGAGATGCTCTTAGGGTTTGTTCCACAATGGTACTTCTACCGGATTTGGGGAGGTTTTGAGCTGGTTGTTTATGAAGTGTTTTTGTTTTTTTGAGTCATTGATTTTTTTTTGGCTAAAAAATCTTACACTAATTTTGGATCTTTATAAACATCCTCCATGGTGTGATTTTTGAGGGTTTTTAAATTTTTTCTTCTTCTTATTTATACTCAGAAAAGAATAGTAATTACACAAGTACTACCTAAAATAGGCTAATTCCATATTCTCTCTACCTAAAATAGTCTAATTCCATATTTGCTCTTCCTTGCTCTGGTTATGAATTTCTAATCATACAATATCAAATTGAGAGTCAGTTGATATGACCATCTTATTTTGGGTGGATTTTGTTTATATATGGACATATAGTTAATTTTTATTCTTTTAACAAACATCGATAGTGAATTATCAAGCATGTGTCTGTTCCCTAATGTATTATCAAGAAATGGATTGAATTGACTTAAAAAATGCCCACTTAAAACAATCCAAAACCGCCCTTTTGTAATATCAAAGGAACGAGAAAGAGTGCGAGTTGGCAATCATCTTTCCTTTGTCCTGAATCTTGTCCTGCGTGATTCTTTTCTTCCATATCCCTAGCCCACAACTTAAATCTGATTTCTAATACAAGCTGACAACTATGAAGAACGTTACCCGCGGGTGTCCAGGGGTGAACATTCGGTTTAAACCTATCAAATAATCCAAGATCGAATTCGACCGAAATCGAATAAGCAAAATCGAAACCGAACCAAATTGGCCCATAACCGAATCAAACCGAACCGAGTTAAATCCGTTTGGTTTTCGATTTCTTCGGTTTGTTTGTTCTTTTTTTTGTTAATATATATAGTAACTAAATATACCTACACATATTTAGTATATACCTATATATATTTACTATATGCCTATATATATATTAATACTTATATATATAGTATACATATAAATATAGTAATTAAATTTTCTTATTCGATTTTTGACCGAAATCGAAACGCGAAACCTAATAATAAAAAATTTAGTATTTTCAAAACCGAAACGATTTTTTTTTTAAACGAACCGAATCTCTTATTCGGTTCGATTTTCGGTCCGAAACCAAATAATGTTCACCCCTACGTGTGTCCGACTCACCAACATGTTGGTAAAAATGGTACACCATGACGAGCTACTATATTTAACAATAATATTTTAAACTCGATTGTTATTGGTTCACATATGATACGACTATATATGATAATTGTGTTAACGATGCACATCTTCAAAAACCCGAAATAGAGTTGATAACCGATCTCAAGCACAACTACAACCATCAGTTTATTTACAAGCTCATATGATTTGAAAACAAAACAATTCGGTACACAATTGATAACAAACAAGTCAAAAAAAAAAGGGAAAAATGAAGAAAAAGAGACCCCTATTGAAGTGGTAGCTCTCATTCTCCAGCTCCAACACAAAGGAACAATCCATATCAAGAGAAGCCATCAGTTCACTATTAGCAGCAACACACCCTCCCCAACACTGCACAGTCTGCACTGGAGATGCAATCAACAATGTCTCTCCCCATGGCCTCCCTCATTCACAAGCCGGCTTCGTGTCGAAGCTACTCAAACATATCGCGAATGCCTGGAACGCAGAGAGCGGGTATCGGAAGTCCATCGTAAATATATCCTTCCCGATCTTCCCGAACTGGAGAATCACTTTGTCCTGCTCCCCTGAGGAAACCTCGTGCGACGCCTCCACAGCCGCCACGAGCTGGAAGTTCTTGACCGAGGCAACGGTTACCCGCCCTCTGAAATTCAGGCACCAGCACTGCAGCTGCTCGTGCCATCTCGGAGCCTTGTTCTTGAGAACCAAGGGCTCGCTGGAGGTTCGTCGGGCTACTGGCAGCAGTGGCTCGGTGAGGCTGGTAGAGGAGAACTCAACGACTGGCTCTTCCCCTTTCGAAGTGGAACAGGAAAAGTGGGCACTTCTTCTGGCTGATGGATTCGATAATTGGTCGAGGGAGTGGATGAAGCCGGTCGGGGTTGGTGCAGTCCCGCCTTCCTGTATTGATGATACGGGAATGGAGTGGAGCGTGCACCGCATCCTCCTCGGTCCTCGGGTCCGCAGGACGTTGAGCTCATAAGCCACAGTCGTGATCTCGTAATTTCCTGCAGGAACTCTTGGAGACACTTGTTTTGAGTGAATCCTTCGGCTAGAACGGTTATTGGGAACATAGGGGGTGTCATGAGGAGGCTGACTGTCATAGACAGTGAACTTTGTCCCAAGAAAGTTAGACCTGCTTCAGTTTTGACAAACAAGTATTTGAGCTTAGGCGACATCGATGAGACTAATGCTCTGGTTAGTTCTTCCAAATGAAGGAATTCGAATAAAAATGGAAGTGAATAAACAGAAAGAAACTCAAGTAAACATTTATGCATGTCATTGTTGTACTAATCAAACATTTATAGCAAATATGAGTTTTTCCCAAGGTTTACAGTATCGGTATCGGAATCGGTATCGGACTATTCCTATGAGTATTGTTATCGGCGATATCGGTAGTATCGGCAGTTTCGGATCGGAGTATCGGATTTTTTTGGTATCGGAAAATAAATAATTATTAATAAATTATTTACATTTAAAAACATATATTTTATACATTTAGGCATAATTTTAAGTATTTTCAGTGTTATTTTTTAGTAGTTTTGAAATTAAATGAAATAGTAGTCACTCTTATCGACTGGTTTACATACAATAAATTGATTTTCTTCTTTTATATGTTTTTACAACCTTATTATGCTTTAAATTCTTGTTGATTTGTCTTTTTCGTTTAATTTTCTTTGCCGAATTGACCAGAAAAGAGACCCCAAATGTCGGTATCGTTCAACATCGGGTATCGGTCAGTATCGGATCGAGACATGCCAAACCTTATCGGTATCGGCCGTATCGGATCAGTATCGGCCGATACTTTAGACCATGGTTTTTCCTTTCCACAAGCAGATGATGCACATAAAAAAAAACCTAAATCATATGATAAACTTAATTTATCAGCTTAAAATGGTCAAGGTTTTAATTTCCAATTCAGCAGGCCAGTCGTCGACTTTGCACAATCTCACTGATAGCACCTAAACCAAACTACAGCAACTTCATTTCATTTGAAAGATATTCCTCCCTGCTGTTCTACTTTCATATTAATTTCTAAGCAGCCAAGCCTACAGGGGTAGGGTTTGAAAGTGCAACTTGCCTCAATTTTCCGATGTAAGTGCTGCTAGAACGAGAGAAGTCGGTGGAGGACAATGAGACTATAAAGTCGGTACTGGTTGCTCGACGGATCTTTCGTGCTGCAAGCAGGAGCTTGTCGTTTTCTCCTTGAAGTGCTGCAATAGAAATTCAGGTCAGTACATTTTGAAACTCAGTTTTCAGTTTCTTCGATGGAATCTAAATATTAAACCACATCTTTTTCCTGGACATGGGACTTGCATATAGGTTTTATCCATAAATATACAGTTCTTCCCAAAACAACTACTAGAAATGAGCAAATACAGTGCCCTGCCATAAGAGTTAACACTATCAACCTAAAATGTCAATAAATAAACAATAAGAAAATGGAACATTTTGGATCGGTTTCCCTTCATTAACGAACAACATGACGTGCAGTGTTATTATGGTGAATTTAAAACCATAGCGATTAGTGAGCTCTCTAATTTCACATCGAACAATGTTTCTTAATGCAATAGAACACTAGATGATCTTTCCTTGCATCGCTCACACATTGAAGCAAATATATATATGAATATTATAGAACATTTTTTATCGGTTTATCTTCATTAATGAGAAACATGACGCGGTTTATCTTCATTAATGAGAAACATGATGCGCAGTGTTATTATGGTGAATTTGAAACCACAGCGAGCCCTCTAATTTCATATCGAACTATGTTTTCTTAATGCAATAGAACACTAGATGATCTTTGCTTGCATCGCTCACACATTGAAGCAAATTTCTACACGAATATTATGTATAAACTGCAACAACCCAACACTGAAAAGCTAGATATGCCATAAGCAACAAGAACCAAATACTCACAAGGGCTCAATCCCAAGTGCAATCTATATGTGGACGTCGCCCGGTCCCTCCTAATGAAGCACTGGATCGGTGAGTCCCTCGGCCCGGGCTGCAATTCAAACAAGAACGCCCATCAACAAACTCCAAACTATACAACACAATACATAGTAAACATCAACACTAACAAAATTGAGCCACATTGTCCAACAACCTGTTTGAGCGAAATAGGGAAAGTGATCATCCCACATTGCTCCGGGGTCTTGACAGTCTCCTTCGTGATCTCCCTCCAGCTCCGGCAGACCGACGCGCACGACACCACGCTGCTCCTCACCGGCCACGCCACCTCGCTGGCCTCCACCCTTTGGATGACATCCAGCAGCAGCTCCGGCGGCAGGTCCTCCCACCTCCCCTGCCCCTCCTCCACCGATTCCTCGTGCCTGTTCCTATGGCTAGGCCACGGAGACAACCGGTGGATCCTGCGGTCCCCACCGCCACTGCCTCCGCCCCTCCTCGACATGCTACCGAGCCCATCCCTCATCTCCTTCAACTCCCTGACTATGCTCCTAAAAGACATCTTTTTTTTCCACCAAAATCAGCAGGAAAAAGGGCTTTTTTAGCATAAAAGGGCCTAAAGGAAGGTGTCATGGATCAAAGAAGACCCATTTAGCGTCTTTATTAAAGACGTGGAGGAGAGAAGGCTATAGATCTTCAAAAAGACCTTCCTTTGAGACTCTTTTTTTACATTCTTCTCCTTGTGGATTAGAGGAAAGCAGCTCCTTTATGAAAGACCCATGTCTACAAATGCAACAAAAAGCTAAGGTTTGGTGAGAAAACTATGAAAAGAGTGAATTTTCGGGGAAAGGAAGGAGCTTTTTGATACAACAACAAAGGTGGAATTTTTATCAATGGGCAAACTGCATTTCCTGTCTCCTCCTTCCCAATCTCGCCATCCTATTGAAGACCAACCTCTACAAATGCATCAAAATGCTTAGATTTGGTGAGAAATCTTTGAAAGGAGGTAAATTTGGGGGAAAAAGAAAGGAGTTTTCTGATTAAAAAACACACAAAAAAATGAATTTCCTCTCTCTACCTTCCCAATCTGATCGTTCTATTGATGACCCATTATTCAGAAAGAACCAAAAATCTCGAATTCTTTCAGAAATCACACGCAAAGAGAGAGGTAGAGGAGAAATTATATTTTTGGTGGAAAAAAAAGGGAATTCTTTGGAAAAAAAATGTGACCTTTTGGGAGAGTTTGGAGAGACGGAAGAATTAACCAGATCACCTCTCTCTCCCCTTCAAATTAATTTGAACTCCTCTCTCTCTCTCTCTCTCTCTCTCTCTCTCTCTCTTCTCTTAAAAAAAATTAACATTATTTTCCATACACACAAAAATAAAATAAAATAAAAACTATTTATGGCATTGTTCTTTGTTCCCGAGGCCTAACATGCCAGCTACAGCTTGGTGACATCGTTGATTACGAGAAATCATTACTTAAGAAAACAATTACACCCATTCTTCCACCTCGTCAATGGGACCCACATTTATATGGTTGGATTTTATTGAGTTTTATTATAATAAAAAATATGCATTATTTAGATACACATGAATATTTTGGTCTGAAAATTTGGAAATTATTCTCACATAGAAATAACAAATTTAAATTTAATTTCTTTTTTTATAATACAATTGTTAAATAAAGAGTTATTTGTATTTACACCCCCCAATTACTAATCATATTTCTAATTCTCCCCAAACCCAACCCCCCCCCCCCCATCCTATGGTAAAGTGCAAACAAACCCACTTTAGATTTTTGTTTTTGCATTTAAAGACCCTTTGTTTAAAAAAAAATTCACATTTTTATTTTTTTTCAGTTTGCACCCATGCCGTTAAAATACGTCTAAAAATATGATTTTATCCCTCCCCCACTCTCTCCCCCCTCTCTCTCTCCGGTGGTGGGGGCTTGTCAAGCGGGACCGACCAGAGGAGAGGGAAGGGTGGCCGACCACGGAGGGAGGAGGGGGCGGGTCGAGCTACGGGTGAGCATTCGGTTAATTCGGTTCAAATCGAACCGAAAATCGAATTGAACCGAAAATCGAATAAGCAAAACTGAAACCGAACCGAATTAAATCGGTTCGATTTTCGGTTTATTCATTTTTTTGGTTTATTTGCACATTTTTGTTAATATATATAGTACTTAAATATACCTAAATTTATTTAGTATGTATCTGTAGTATATACATATATATATTTATTTAGTATATACCTATATATATATTCGGTTTTCGATTTTGGACCGAAACCGAAATCGAATAAAAAAATTTAATATTTTCAAAACCAAAACCGAACCGATTTTTTTTTACGAACCGAATCTCTTATTCGGTTCGCTTCAATTTTCGGTCCACAATCGAATAATGCTCACCCTAGGTTGAGCATGGCCGGCCAGTGGAGGGAGGAGGGGGATTGGGGGGGCTGGCCAGCGGAGGGAGGAGGGGGCGGGTCGAGGGGGCCGACCAGCGGAGGGAGGAGGGGGGCCGAATTGTTGGCCCAATGATTGTATCATGTTTTTGAATATGGTTAATATGTTAAATTTAGCATTTCATTATCACTAATCTTCATACTATCGCTATAGCATTTCTACTTATACTTATACCTTTGGTTATATGTGCCTATTGGTTTACATTTTAGTGATATGAGCTTATCTATCTTAAATTTAATAGGGTTGCCAAAATCAAAACTATGTTTTTGATTGTGGTCATTCAATTAAGTTTAATCATTATGATATCACTAACATTTATGCTATCACTTTAGCACTTATACTTAAACTCAGCATTGTCCTAATGTGCATTAAACTTATCATACTTGCTACTATGTATATTGCTTTGTTCGTCTAACATGTACATGCAGAAAAGCAATAAGCAAGATCAATGTGGACATAGGCAATAAAGAAATTATGGTGGACCAAAGACGACGGATCCTACAAGATTTCTCTGAACCACCCGACGACATCTCCGGAGCCACGCACTCGGGAGTTCCGCTGCCCGGTCAGCGGACGGGGGTCGAGGGGGCAGCGCCCCTCGTCGGGGGTTCGGGGGCGAAGCCCCCGAAAGGTATTCAGTTTTCACAAACTGGATATCTTTAGACAGCTGCCACCAAGGGAAAAAGCCAGCACCTATCAAAGGAAGAAGTCAAGCCATGCCATCATCATTTCACGACTCTGAAGAAGCCTGCACCTGCTACAGTATATCTGGAGTCTGTAATGAGTCTTAGGAATAATTGTAAACACAAGAAATGGATGGCAAAATCGAAAGCTGGGGTAGAAATTAGCTCAGGATCATTTTTGGATGAAAACCGGCATACCGACGGTATACCGGTCTATACCGACGGCATACCGATTTTGTTCACAGAAAATTTCTATCTACAAAATCGGCATACCGACGGCATGCCGGTCCATACCGACGGTATGCCGATTCAGTAACGTTTGAAATTCCAACGGTCGGATTTCGAGCTTTTAATGATCCCAACGGCTATATTTCTAGCCGTTGCATTCCAGACCGGTATACCGACGGCATGCCGGTCCATACCGACGGTATACCGGTTCGCTGACTGAAAAGTTGCCTTTGGCTCTTTTCAATGCTTTGGTTATAAATAGCCTTGAACCCCTTCATTCAAGGTTGATGCTTTGAGCATAAAAATTTATAAACCACCAAAGCCTATCCACAAACAACTCTACAAAGCTTTCATTTGCCATCCACAAATTGTGTTAGAGTTATTGAGTTAAAAAGTAAGATCTTCATCTTATTGTATAAGGAGATCAAAACCTATTGTGAAAGGTTGAAGTTGGAGAGTTTTCGTATCCAAACTCTCGGTTGAAGTTGGAGAGTCTTCGTATCCAAACTCACGATTGAAGTCGGAGAGGCCTTCGGATTAAAGCTCTCGTGTAAGAAGTTGGCGAGTTCTTCGGATCCAAACTCGTGTGTAACTATTTACTCAAATAGTGGATTAAAGCCGGAGAGAGTTCCAGGACTGGAGTGCCTCTTGGGAGGATACCAGGATATATCGTGTGTCGGTATTGTTATTGCTTCTTCTCTTCCACTTATATTTTTTAATTGTCCATTAGCTTGTGCTAAGTGCTTGATTAGTTAGCTTGACCCTATTCACCCCCCCCTCTAGGGTTCCTACACGAATAAGAAAAAATCGAACCGAACCGAGATTCGATTCGGTTTAAAAAAAATTCGGTTCGATTTCGGTTTTGAAAATACTAAATTTTCTTATTCGGTTTCGGTCCAAAACCTAAAACCGAATAAGAAAATTTAGTTTATATATATATATATATATATACACTACAGATATATACTAAATAAATTTAGTAAAATTTAAGTACTATATATATTAACAAAAAAGTGCAAATAAACAAAAAAAATGAATAAACCGAATAAACCAAAAATTGAACCGATTTAATTTGGTTCAGTTTGATTTGGTTATGGGCCAATTTGGTTCGGTTTCGGTTTTGCTTATTCGATTTTTAGTTCAATTCAGTTTTCGGTTCGATTTGAACCGAA
The DNA here is from genome assembly GCA_029216955.1 of Iris pallida. NCBI lineage: Eukaryota > Viridiplantae > Streptophyta > Magnoliopsida > Asparagales > Iridaceae > Iris > Iris pallida. The sequence continues at coordinate 19,009,879 of JANAVB010032616.1, read as the reverse complement.
TTAACGAATGCTCACCCCTAGCTCAACCTGCCCCCTCCTCCCTCCGCTGGCCGACTACCCTCCTCTCTCCTCTGGTCCGCCCCGCTTGACAAGCCTCCGCCACCGGAGGGAGGGGGGGAGAGCGTGGGAGGAGGGATAAAATCATATTTTTAGACGTATTTTAACGGCTGTTAACGACAGGGGTACAAACTGAGCAAAAATAAAAAAGTAAAAATTTTTTTAAACAAGGTGTCTCCAAATGCAAAAACGCAAATCTAAGGAGGATTTCTTTGCACTTCATCCGGAAATTGGGAGGGTAATACTAATTAAAATAAAATTGGGAGGAAAGTAAAGATATAATTAACAATTGGGGGAGTAAATACAAATAATTCTTAAATAAATTGTAAAGCTTACGTGAAAAAAGTAATATAATATATTGTAAAATTGGTTGTCTAGTCCTGACATTGCACTTGATAATATTTTTGCATTTTTGTCATCAATTATGAATATATTATATTAAAAAAAGGAAGAAGAAAAGTATTGGAAGTTGGAAGAAAAAAAAGAGTAAGGGTCCGTTTCGATATGTTTTCTGAAATTTCTTTCTGAAAACAGTTTTCAGAGAAAATGTTATAAAGTTGTTTTCTGAATGTATATATTCTGAGTTTACGTTTGGTTACTTTCATCTGGAAAATATTTTTTGAATGTATATATTCTTGTCACTCCCCGTTCCTAAAATGCGTATTTTTATACATGTACAACTCATGTGTATTTATTTAGTATTTATCATGTATTTATTTAATAGTTATCATGTATTATCCTGTATTTAATTTCCTTTAATTCATGTTAATTTATTTCCTGCAATTATATTTCTGCAATTTTATTTCTGTACTTTATTTCATGTTTTTATTCTCTGCTTTAGCTAGGCTTTGGGTTCGGGTTGGCCTTGGTTGGATCCCCTACAACCCGACCCATTGGACCCGGCCCATTAGCTCCCACCTACCACCCCTTCCATATTTAAAGCCACCCTCTCCATTCTCTCTCCTCATTACTCATTCTCACCATTACTCCTCTTCTTCTTCTTCATTATTCTCTCCACCTACCAAACCCATAGGCAAGTACATCTTGCTTCTTTATGAGGACCCATTTTTATGGCTCCATTCTCTTTCCCTCGTGATTCTAAGAGAGTTTAGAACTTGACATTTTTCATTTCGAAGTCTTAATCTTTGTAGATCTAGATATGAGTTATTTTCAGATTTTGGGGGTTTTGATCTATTAAACTTCTGTGTCTTCAAGTTTTGATGGTTCCATGTTGTAGAGGATTTCATTCTACCCAATTTTGACCTTTGCAAAGTTGGATTCGGACTTATTTTGACCAAGTTATGGACTTTTGAAACTTTAGGGTGCAACCATGGAGTTCTTGCTGTTTGGAGAAGACAGTGAGCAGTGTATGCTAGCTTTTTAGCTTGCGTCACTGAGCTGTGTGCGCTCTTTAGCGCAGCGCAGTATGGAGTCCATACGCTGCCTTTTTAGGTAGCGTGTGTCTTGCATACGCTACCTTTTGGGAGCGCTGACTTGGATGGTCAGGAGTCGTATGGAGTTCATACGCTACCTTTTGGGAGCGTATGACATGCATACGCTGACTTGGATGGTCAAGAGTCGTATGGAGTTCATACGCTGACTTGGATGGTCAGGAGTCGTATGGAGTTCATACGCTGCCTTTTGGGAGCGTATGACTTGCGTACGCTGGCTTGGATAGAGAGGAGTCGTATGGAGTCCATACGCTAGCTTGACCTGAGCGTACGCTGGCTTGAGCGTAGCTTGACCTGAGCGTACGCTGACATGAGCGTAGGCTGACATGAGAGTAGCCTGCTTACCCTGGATCTTCTATAGCCCTGTATATTGATATCTTATTAGATGTTTAACGTCCATTTTATATCCTTACGCCTTTTTGCATAAACTTGATATAATCATGATATGTTGATATTTCTGTTAAATATAGATTGTTACGTGAGATGTACCATGTGTCGTGAATTGAGCTATAGATACCCCGATTGACTGGAATTAAACCCTGAGAGTCGTAGACTCGACTCCACTGAATACTATTTGACTTTCATGCCTTGTCACCATTGATGATAATGGTTATCTTGACTAAAATTGATCATGCGTTCCTAGCTGGAACTAAGAGACTGGCTAGTCGTCTTATTGAATGAAATGAATGAGACACGTTCATGTAATGAACTATTGTACTCGATTAGCCAATTCCGAATATTGGCATACAGGCACATGCAGGCTTCAAATTATTTATTTATTTAGTTATTTATCTATCTTACAAAAACAGCATGTGTACTTTATGGTCAAGGCATGATTACTCCGTGGTCAGATTTGATTGTTGCATCACGCTATGTAAAACCTACAACCTAGCCGCACGGGTATCGTTGTAGAGTTGCGCATATCGTACCCCGTATGAAAGTACTCATTTGAATGACCATGATCCACGGCATAGAACTTTACTCAACGTAGAGACTATTAAGTTAAATAAAATAATGATGGCATGGAGAGAATGGATTCCCGAGTTCTTACATGGCAGCCCCCTTGGGACTATTAAGTGTCCGACGGGCCGGCTGGTTCCCACAGATACTGTAAATCTGTCACACGGGCAGGGAACAGTATCTGCTTATATTATTGTACATGCTATATTAACGGCGGGCGTCCCGCTGGGACTCATCTAACTACATGATTGGCACAATTGATTGATTGGATAGACTAGCCTTGCTTGCACATAGAAAGAACTGAGGAATCCCTATTGTATAAATTCCAGGATAACTTGGGACTCACAATAGCAAGCCGTAGTAGTTGATTGGCCGTTCAAGATGATTTGTTTGTGTACTGTACCTACTCTGTTACTTAACTGGGATGATCAGAATGTCAGGACATGACGGGCCAACTTCTGTCCTTGTTTGGTTGGGAGGTTGGTTCGAAGTGTCGTGATGTTATGTGAATCCTAGTAGCAAGCAGAGATCTATTTATCATATTTCATATTACTGGTTTTAGTTCTCATGTCGTGCTTCCTTGTGGTACTTGCTATTAGAGGTCTAACCTCTCTGGTTTTGCATGGCCAGATTTAGAGCCGGTTCCCGAGGACTCAGCTTACTTCTACCTCCAAGATGGTCAACACTAGAGGGATGATCGCAGGAGGACTCGAGTGGATTTCTTACTTCCCCGCTCGTTTTGTTATCTACTTTATACTTTGCCATTTGGCACCGACATGTTAGTCGGATCGTCTCGTATTACATAATTGTAACTAAAGTCAGGCTGCAGCTGATAACAATTGTGTATACTTTTGCTACATCAATCTGGCTATGTTTTGTAAAGCCAGATATCAAAAACATTTTGACAGAGCGTTTGGGACGCCTTACTGCTTTATCTTACATGTTCTCTATTACTGTTTCTTGTTCGAATGATTGAGACAATAGATGTGAAGTGACCATAGTAAGACTTTCATGTAGTATGCACCCCCTTGTCTTTTAGACTGTATTGATCGTATTATACGGTATTCATCTACCCGTAATACGTAGCTGGCTGAGTCATTCCCCCGCTCTCCAGTATTCTGGTTCTGGGGCGTGACAAGGTTTTAGTGGTAGCCCATGCAGGTCTGATTTCAGACTTGTGGGGTGTTTTGATTTATAGGATGTCTCAATCACACATGTTTTCCCTTGATCTCATGATTCGTTACTCTCAACTCTAGCTTGACATTCCAGTATCCTTTGACTTCATTGATCCTTCATGTCCGGTCGTTTGATTGTTCTCTTATCCCTTTTCTTAGGGACACCTCGTCCGTATCTGTCAGGACTGGACAACAACAACATGGACAACAACATGGACAACCTGACCAGGTTGGTCAGCAGCAAGGGCCAGTCTTCCCTCAGGAGGCTACCCAGGAAGAAGTGATAGTGGAACCAGCAGCTGGGTCGCAGTATCCGGACATTCCACCCCCACCGACAGTTCCACCTACCCAAGTGGACACACCAGCCCTTCTGGAGATCATGAGAGGAATGATGGCTACTCAGCAACATCAGATGCTGGCCCAGCAACGCATGCACACTCAGCTACAAGAGCAGAATGTGCTACTCAACCAAGGATTGCAGACGGCTTTGGAAAGAGGAGCGAGGACTGATTCAGGAGCGTCAGCCAGGTTTTGCAAGTACAACCTCCGCCGTTTTGAGGGCACGGAGGATGCCATCTCAGCAGATGCATGGCTTAAGGATATTGAGGCTATTCTGACAGCCGCTAAGGTGCCGGCAGAAGAACGTGTGGATCTAGTGAAGTTGTTACTTCAGGATCTCGCACGTGATTGGTGGGAATCAGAGGATGTAGGCATCAGACGTCCTGTTGCTTGGGACGATTTTACTGCAAGGTTCAAGACGAAGTATTATGGAGTTGTGGCGCAGTTTGAGCTACAACAAAAGTTTATCAGCCTCAGGCAGGCTGGCAAGACTGTAGATGCTTATGCAGCGGAGTTCTGCAGATTGAGTAGGTTTGCCCCAGAGATGGTAGCAACGGAACGCCAGAGGGCTATGAGGTTTCAGCAAGGGTTTCATCTTGAGCTCTTGCAATTGATAGAAGGGCACAATTACCAGACTTTTGATGAGATATTAACGGCAACCCGGAGGCATGAGATCACCATTCAGAGGCTTGTAGTAAGGACTAGGGGTCAGAAGAGATCCCACAGTCAGATTGAAGGAGGAGGGGGAGCAGCGCCCCGAACAACAGCACCATCCACTGGCATTCGTATCCATGATGTGGCGATACGAGGGCCAGTACCACCACCCAAGCAGCAGCAACAGCAACAGAGAAAGAACCTGCAACCCCCGGCGGGCTGCACTTATTGTGGGAAGATGGGGCACACTAGAGATGTGTGTCGGACATTGAATGGACTATGTCTGATATGTAGAAATCCAGACCATCGGGTTACCATATGTCCCATGAATTCGAGGTTAGGAGGACCAGGGCAGCAGTTTCCTGCTTTGCCAGCACCAGGGGCAGGCCAGTATCGAGGACCAGCAGTGGCAGTAAGGCCGTTGGCACAGCGTCCGCAGGCTCAGATGTATCGACAGCAGGGACCACCGATGCAGCAACACCAGCATAGACCACCCCAGCATCATCAAGGAAGGGGCCAGCAGCAGCACCAGGCTAGGCCACAGCATAGGAATCAACAAGGAGGTCGAGGGCAAGCATTCACTTTGTCCTTGGAGGAGGCATTAGCATCGGAAGATGTTGTGGCAGGTAACATTCTCGTCGTCTCATATCCCGCAGTAGCATTGTTTGATTCGGGAGCATCACACTCATTTATATCTGCACAATTTGCGACACGGCTAGGAATGGAGTTCGAGGCATTGCCAGGAAGGTTGAATATACTCACTGGCAATGGGCTCGTAGGAGTTAGTAGAGTTATTCTAGCATGTAGTGTTGTAGTTTGCGGGCATTCCTTACCCGCCCAGTTGATAGAATTTTCTGTTAGAAATTTCGACGTTATCTTAGGCATGGACTGGCTGAAAGACAGTTATACGACAATAGATTATCGTAGTGGGAGTGTATCTTTTGATATTCCAGGCATGAAGAGGTTCACCTTAGTCAGGTCAGAGGTAACTCAGCAAGAGCAGGGAGTAATAACAGCAATGGAAGAAGTTCAGATCCCGAAGGTAGTTGAAGAATTCCTAGACATATTTCCCGAAAAAATTTCAGGTCTACCACCAGTTAGAGATATTGAGTTCAGCATAGAATTGGCACCTGGAACTAAACCGATATCAGATCGAGTTTACAGAATGGCGGATTCGGAGCAGGCCAATGTGTATCAGCACATAGAGGAATTGAAGGAGAAGAAGTTCATCCAAGCTAGCATATCACCATGGACAGCACCAGTGGTACTTGTAGGGAAGAAGGATGGGTCATCCAGATTATGCATCGATTACAGGAAGCTTAACGCGGCGACAGTAAAGAACAAGTACCCACTACCCAGGATCGACGACTTATTTGATCAGTTGAGCAGGGCCAGAGTCTTCTCCAAGATAGATCTTCGTTCAGGGTACCATCAGGTGAGGGTTCGAAAGGAAGACATCCCCAAGACAGCATTCAGGTCGAAGTATGGATATTATGAATTCTTAGTAATGACATTTGGTTTGACCAATGCTCCAGCTATATTCATGGATTTGATAAACCGCATCTTTATGCCATACTTAGATCAGTTTGTCGTTGTCTTTCTTGACGACATACTCGTATATTCTGCTAGTGAAGAGGAGCATGAAGACCACCTCAGGAAAGTGTTGCAGGTTTTGAGAGAGAACCAGTTGTATGCCAAGCTCAGCAAGTGTGAGTTTTGGTCGGATCATATTTCATTTCTGGGTCACATCATATCAGGAGCTGGAGTAGCAGTGGATTCCAAGAAGGTAGAAGCAGTAGAGAGTTGGCCAGTACCCAAGACCGTAGCTGATGTACGGAGTTTCTTGGGATTGGCAGGATATTACAGAAGATTTGTATCAGATTTTGCGAGACTTTCAGCACCCATGATCCGCTTGACACAAAAGGATGTACCATCCGTTTTGGTCGGCAGAATGCCAGGCATCATTTGAGAACCTGAAGCAGAAGTTGATATCAGCGCCTATCCTTACATTGCCAGTTGGGCCCGGAGGTTTTATAGTATATTGTGATGCGTCAGGTAAAGGATTTGGATGTGTCCTTATGCAGCATGGGAAGGTGATAGCATATGCATCTAGGCAACTTCGGGACCACGAGAAGAATTACCCAACTCATGATCTGGAATTGGCGGCAGTAGTGTTTGCTCTGAAGCTATGGAGGCATTACTTATATGGTGACCGAGTGGAGATGTACACAGATCATAAAAGTCTGAAGTACATCTTTACTCAGAAGGAGCTGAACATGAGGCAGAGAAGATGGTTGGAGTTGATCAAGGATTATGATTTGGAGCTTCAGTATCATCCAGGCAAGGCTAATGTGGTAGCAGACGCTCTTAGCAGAAGAGGCGGCGCATTTATGTTGACAACGCAGAAGCACATCTTAGAAGACCTTCAGGAGATGGGCATTGAAGTTATACTTCCTAGTGATGTAGGAATTCTGGCGAGTCTACAAGTTCAATCCGACTTGGTAGGCAGGATCAAGGCAGCTCAGGCACAGGACCCAAGGATTCAGAAGCTTAGGGCAAAATGTGAGTCAGGACTCAGAAAGGAGATGCAAATTCATAAAGATGGTACGCTTAGGTTTGGATCACGTCTATGTGTACCTAGTGGAGATATCAGACAGGAAGTTATGACAGAAGCTCACAGCTCTCAGTATTCTATACATCCTGGAGGGACCAAGATGTACCGAGATATCAAACAGCACTTCTGGTAGAACGGGATGAAGAGGGAGATAGCTAGGTTTGTTTTCCGTTGCTTGATATGTCAGCAAGTAAAGGCAGAACAGCAGAGGCCAGCTGGATTATTACAACCGCTTTCTATCCCGAAATGGAAGTGGGAGCATATTACAATGGACTTTGTGACCGGTTTATCGGGATCACCAAGTGGTAAGGATGCTATTTGGGTGATAGTAGATCGGCTTACGAAGGTAGCACACTTTCTTCCTTTCAGAGTAGGACAATCTACAGAAAAGTTGGCAGAGTTGTACATGCAACAGATAGTCAGGCAGCATGGAGTCCCTGTCAGTATTGTGTCAGACAAAGATACCCGTTTCACATCGCATTTCTAGAAGAGCTTGTATCATAGTCTGGGTACCAAGTTAAGATTTAGCACGGCTTACCATCCGCAGACGGACGGGCAATCAGAAAGGACAATTCAGACTTTGGAAGATATGTTGCGAGCTTGCACTCTGGATTTTGAAGGATCTTGGGAAAGCCACCTGCACTTAGTTGAGTTTTCTTACAACAATAGTTATCAAGCCAGTATCCAGATGGCGCCATTCGAAGCACTATATGGTAAGAAGTGCAGGTCACCGCTTGTATGGGATGATATTGGAGAGAGAAAAATGTTAGGCCCAGAAATGATTGTTCAGACGGTTGAAGTGGTTAAGGGAATTAGAGAGCGACTTCGAGTTACGCAGGATCGACATCGTCATTGGGCGGACCAGCATCGTAGGCCGCTAGAGTTTTCTGTTGGGGACCACGTGTTCTTGCGGATCTTACCTACCCATGGGGTCATTAGATTTGGCGTTCGCGGGAAGTTGAGCCCACGATACGTAGGCCCATTTGTTATTCTTGATAGGGTAGGCGATGTTGCTTATCGTTTGTCCCTTCCACCTTCGTTACGAGAGGTGCATGACGTGTTTCATGTATCTCAATTGCGAAGGTATGTATCGGACCCCAGCCATATCCTCGATCATTCAGAATTGGTTGTTGGTACCAACTTGTCTTACGAGGAGTAGCCTGTGTCCATCTTGGACCGAAGAGAGAAGATACTCAAGAACCGAACAATTAACCTTGTCCGGGTTGCTTGGGGTCATCACTCTTTAGGAGAGTCAACGTGGGAACATGAGGATGATATCCGATCACGGTATCCACATCTGTTTGACTCACAAGGTATATCTTTTTCTGTGTACCTTGATTGCCTTGATTCCTCATGCTTATCACCTTATGGGTAGAATTGCTTAATACCGTAGATTGTTAAATATAGATATGTTACTTGCTATGGACATTGTAAAATGATTGCTTGCTTAAATTGCTTGTACTAGTTTGGCCTTGATATTCCTATCCTGCTTGGATTTGAAATTCCGAGGACGGAATTTTTCTAAGGAGGGTAGAGATGTCACTCCCCGTTCCTAAAATGCGTATTTTTATACATGTACAACTCATGTATATTTATTTAGTATTTATCATGTATTTATTTAATAGTTATTATGTATTATCCTGTATTTAATTTCCTTAAATTCATGTTAATTTATTTCCTACAATTATATTTCTGTAATTTTATTTCTGCACTTTATTTCATGCTTTTATTCTCTGCTTTAGCTAGACTTTGGGTTCGGGTTGGCCTTGGTTGGATCCCCTACAACCCGACCCATTGGACCCGGCCCATTAGCTTCCACCTACCACCCCTTCCATATTTAAAGCCACCCTCTCCATTCTCTCTCCTCATTACTCATTCTCACCATTACTCCTCTTCTTCTTCTTCATTACTCTCTCCACCTACCAAACCCATAGGCAAGTACATCTTGCTTCTTTATGAGGATCCATTTTTATGGCTCCATTCTCTTTCCCTCGTGATTCTAAGAGAGTTTAGAACTTGACATTTTTCATTTCGAAGTCTTAATCTTTGTAGATCTAGATATGAGTTATTTTCGGATTTTGGGGGTTTTGATCTATTAAACTTCTGTGTCTTCAAGTTTTGATGGTTCCATGTTGTAGAGGATTTCATTCTACCCAATTTTGACCTTTGCAAAGTTAGATTCGGACTTATTTTGACCAAGTTATGGACTTTTAAAACTTTAGGGTGCAACCATGGAGTTCTTGCTGTTTGGAGAAGACAGTGAGCAGTGTATGCTAGCTTTTTAGCTTGCGTCACTGAGCTGTGCGCGCTCTTTAGCGCAGCGCAGTATGGAGTCCATACGCTGCCTTTTTAGGTAGCGTGTGTCTTGCATACGCTACCTTTTGGGAGCGCTGACTTGGATGGTCAGGAGTCGTATGGAGTTCATACGCTACCTTTTGGGAGCGTATGACATACATACGCTGACTTGGATGGTCAGGAGTCGTATGGAGTTCATACGCTACCTTTTGGGAGCGTATGACATGCATACGCTGACTTGGATGGTCAGGAGTCGTATGGAGTTCATACGCTGCCTTTTGGGAGCGTATGACTTGCGTACGCTGGCTTGGATAGAGAGGAGTCGTATGGAGTCCATACGCTAGCTTGACCTGAGCGTACGCTGGCTTGAGCGTAGCTTGACCTGAGCGTACGCTGACATGAGCGTAGGCTGACATGAGAGTAGCCTGCTTACCCTGGATCTTCTATAGCCCTGTATATTGATATCTTATTAGATGTTTAACGCCCATTTTATATCCTTACGCCTTTTTGCATAAACTTGATATAATCATGATATGTTGATATTTCTGTTAAATATAGATTGTTACGTGGGATGTACCATGTGTCGTGAATTGAGCTATAGATATCCCGATTGACTGGAATTAAACCCTGAGAGTCGTAGACTCGACTCCACTGAATACTATTTGACTTTCATGCCTTGTCACCATTGATGATAATGGTTATCTTGACTAAAATTGATCATGCATTCCTAGCTGGAACTAAGAGACTGGCTAGTCGTCTTATTGAATGAAATAAATGAGACACGTTCATGTAATGAACTATTGTACTCGATTAGCCAATCCCGAATATTGGCATACAGGCACATGCAGGCTTCAAATTATTTATTTATTTAGTTATTTATCTATCTTACAAAACAGCATGTGTACTTTATGGTCAAGGCATGATTACTCCGTGGTCAGATTTGATTGTTGCATCACGCTATGTAAAACCTACAATCTAGCCGCACGGGTATCATTGTAGAGTTGCGCATATCGTACCCCGTACGAAAGTACTCATTTGAATGACCATGATCCACGGCATGGAACTTCACTCAACGTAGAGACTATTAAGTTAAATAAAATAATGATGGCATGAAGAGAATGGATTCCCGAGTTCTTACATGGCAGCCCCCTTGGGACTATTAAGTGTCCGACGGGCCGGCTGGTTCCCACAGATACTGTAAATCTGTCACACGGGCAGGGAACAGTATCTGCTTATATTATTGTACATGCTATATTAACGGCGGGCGTCCCGCTGGGACTCGTCTAACTACATGATTGGCGCAATTGATTGATTGGATAGACTAGCCTTGCTTGCACATAGTAAGAACTGAGGAATCCCTATTGCATAAATTCCAGGATAACTTGGGACTCACAATAGCAAGCCGTAGTAGTTGATTGGCCGTTCAAGATGATTTGTTTGTGTACTGTACCTACTCTGTTACTTAACTCGGATGATCAGAATGTCAGAACATGACGGGCCAACTTCTGTCCTTGTTTGGTTGGGAGGTTGGCTCGAAGATTCGTGATGTTATGTGAATCCTAGTAGCAAGCAGAGATCTATTTATCATATTTATATTACTGGTTTTAGTTCTCATGTCGTGCTTCCTTGTGGTACTTGCTATTAGAGGTCTAACCTCTCTGGTTTTGCATGGCCAGATTTAGAGCCGGTTCCCGAGGACTCAGCTTACTTCTACCTCCAAGATGGTCAACACTAGAGAGATGATCGCAGGAGGACTCGAGTGGGTTTCTTACTTCCCCGCTCGTTTTGTTATCTACTTTATACTTTGTCGTTTGGCACCGACATGTTAGTCGGATCGTCTCGAACTTACTTTTTACATAATTGTAACTAAAGTCAGGCTGCAGCTGATAACAATTGTGTATACTTTTGCTACATCAATCTGGCTATGTTTTGTAAAGCCAGATATCAAGAACATTTTGACAGAGCGTTTGGGACGCCTTACTGCTTTATCTTACATGTTCTCTATTACTGTTTCTTGTTCGAATGATTGAGACAATAGATGTGAAGTGACCATAGTAAGACTTTCATGTCGTATGCACCCCCTTGTCTTTTAGATAGCATTGATCGTATTATACGGTATTCATCTACCCGTAATACGTAGCTGGCTGAGTCATTCCCCCGCTCTCCAGTATTCTGGTTCTGGGGCGTGACAATTCTGAATTTGCGTTTGGTTACTTTTATCTGGAAAATATTTTTCTGAAACAAACTTTAAACTTTAAAAATTATATTTGGCAAAATATTTTAGAAATATTTTTTAAATAAATTTTTATAAAATAATTCTGAATTTGTTGTGTCCAGCCTCTGGGTCCAATTCCAGGTGTCTACACCCAATTTTTCATATCCGACACACTGTTACCATCAATACCGAAAATTCTAATACAATTTTTCAACCCAATGTCCGACATAAGGACACATCAACCCCAATCCGACACCGTGTCCTATCCACCATCGTGTTTCTCCTGTGTCCGTGTCCAGATCTGACCCCGTCTACCACAGATCTGACCCCGACACCATGTCCCGTCCACCATCGCTCTCTTCCTTCGTCGTTCGAGTTGGTTGTTGGGGAGGATGGGAGAGATGGAGGAGCCGCTGACGGCTCTGCAAGGGGTTAGAGGAGCCACCGCCGGCCTTCGTATGCACCGATCGACGTCGAGGCTGGCCGGAGATCACTGGGCGTCGAAACCAGTCACCGGATCTATGGTTCTGGCGCAAAAGAAGAACGCCGCTGACACTTTGGATGCTACAAAGATGGAAAGAGTTTGGATTTGAGCAAGATAGAAAAAGAGGGCTTGTTCTTCTTCGTGTTCTTCTCCGAGGCCACATGAGAGCATGGAGAGAGAGAGAGAAAGTGGTAGAGAAGAAGAGATGGTAGAGAAGAAGAGGGTGAGGGAAGAACGTGCTGAGAGAGAGAGAGAAGAGAGAGAAGGGTGGTGGTGGTGGAAGGAACCTGATTTGTTAGGAGGGGCCCCACCACGTGTGCTTTCCACTCAAGAACCAACACTCACAAAACATGTTTTTCCTACGCTCAAAAGTCTGCTTTTAAACTTAAGGTTTCCATAAAATTTTTGGAACTTCACATCCTAAAAAGCCTATGCCAAACGCTTGTTCCACCAGAGTTGAAGTTTAAACACAGAAAGTTACGTTATAAAACGTAACCAAACGCAGCCTAAGCATCTCCATACTTTTGTCTTTTGTATTGGAGAACGTTTTATTGCTTCATTGTCTTTTGTAAATATAAACTTGCTATCTAGAAAAGTCATTGTTTTATACCTAATGCCACGTAGGAATCACAGTACATACAAAACAATAGAGTTAGTGATGCTCAGAGAATATATTAGAGAGAGTCTAAGACCATCTCCAATGGGGGTTTCTATCTTCCCTATTTCCATAGAAGAAATCTATTTTAGAAAAAAATTCTCCCAATGGTGATTTTTATCACGGGTAAAGTGCAAAAAACCCCTCGTTAGATACCCGCCTTTTGCGTAAAAAGACCTTTTAGTCACATTTAGCAAATAAAGACCCCCGCAATCTATGACTTGCTCGGTCAGCCCCCTACCGTTAGTTTTGACCGTTAGTGATTTTTTTTTACAAAAAAAAAAAACCTAATCTACCCCTCCCATTCCCACCAGCACCCCCCTCTTCCCCATCAGCCCCGGCGAGCCGCCCCCTAAACGCCCCGGCGAGCCCCCACCTTGCCCGTCCCGGCGAGCCCCCACCCTCCCCGTTCCGGCGAGCTCCCCCCGTCCCCGTCCCGACGAGCCCTCCCCCCCTTCCCGCCCCGGCGAGCCGCGGCGAGCCCCCCCTCCCCTCTCCCCGCCCCGGCGAGCCCTCCCTCCCCTCTCCCCGCCCCGACGAACTCCCCCCTCCCCAACCCGGCGAGCCCCCCTCCCCCCTCCACGCCCGGCGAGCCGCCTCCCCCCCTCCATGCCCCGGCGAGCCCTCCCCCCCTCCACGCCCCGGCGAGCCCCCGCCCTCCCCTCTCGCCGCCCCGGCGAGCCCCCCCTCCCCTCTCCCCGCCCCGACGAGCTCCCCCCTCCCCACCCAGGCGAGCCCCCCTCCCCCCTCCACGCCCGACGAGCCGCCTCCCCCCCTCCATGCCCCGGCGAGCCCCCCTCCCCTCTCTCCGCCCCGACGAGCTCCCCCTCTCCGTTGCCCCTGCGAGCCACCCCCCCTCCCCGCTCCGGCGAGTCCCGCCCCCCTCCTCCTCCTCGCGCCACCGGAGAGAGAGGGGGGGAAGAGAGGGGTAAAATGGTCATTGTACAGGCCACTTAACTCCAGTTAACGGAAAAGGGCCTAAATGAGCATATTTCATACTTTTGGGTTGTTAAGAGCATGGGGTTTTTTAGTGCAAAAAACGGGTATCTAACGAGGGGATTTTTGCACTTTACCCATTTTATCACCATTTCTATCCTAGGTGGTAATATTGTAGGATGAAAACTTTCTAAGAGGGTTTCTACATGTAGAAACTCTCATAGAAATTCTCCTATCTCTCATGACGATTATTATTGGGTCCCACACCATTAAATTGGTCCTTTTACTATATGACACATATGATAGAAATGGAAAACTATTGGAGAGAAATTTTGTATGTCTACAATTTCTATGTAGAAACTCTTCCAACTAGGATACAAATCTTCTTAAAGTACAATGCCAAATAGGATAAGAACTCAATTTTAGAAATCACCATTGGAGATGGTCTAAGCATTAAGTTTTTTTTTTCAGAATTTTTTTACATTTATATGTGAGAATAATATCGTAATTGTCACAGCCAACTCTAGCAAAAAAAAAAAACGATCCTAAGATCCCAAATATTGGAGTCTGTGTAAATTTTTTGCAATATTTATAAATTTTACAAGGTCTTTATAAAATTTAGAACTTTCATAAATTTTAAAATCTTTGTAAAATCAGAAATTTTCATATAGGGTAAAAAACTTCCCCTAAATTCTATAAAGAGAAAAATTTTGGATAATTTATAAATGGGACAAGAAAACGACAACTTAATTGGCGCACGGACATACAAGAAGAGAGAGAGGAGAGCAGCCAACTGAGTTGGCACGCGGGAGGAGGAGGGGGGGGGGGCGCCAACTGCGCGTGAAGAGAGAGGAGAGAGGAGAGAGAGAGAGATAAGAGAGAATATTAAGGAAACAAAATATACATTTGGTATTATCCATATGTATACATATATAATAATTATAATACATATGTGTATGTATATATATATATATATATATATATATATATATATATATATATATATATATATATATATATATATATATATATATATATATATATATATATATATATATATGTATTATAATATATATATATATATATATATATATATATATATATATATATATATATATATATATATATATATATATATATATATATATATTATAATACATATATATATATTTTTATATATATATATATATATATATATATATATATATATATATATATATATATATATATATATATATATATGTATTATAATATATATATGCGGGCGCTTGTAGCTCAAGTGGCTAGGCGCACCGGCACTTGGGGCATCGGACGGTGTTCGAGCCCCCCACGGGGGCGGCTTGGTGGTTCGCCCACGGCCCCCGGGCCAGGCGGTGGCTAGGTGTCTTGACACGGCCGCTTGGTTTTAATATATATATATATATATATATATATATATATATATATATATATATATATATATATATATATATATATATATATATATATATATATATATACCTGTCTCTCTCTCTCTCTTCCTACAAAAAATCTAAATATTTCCAAAAAAACACAAATATAACAAATAATGTATCTTTCAAAACAATCTATTTTAATATAAATTAATATTTACATCTAAATCTTTCCGAAAAAACAAATCTAATGTATAATCTATCTTTCAAATCAAATCAAAAAAATAATCTATCATTAAATCTATCTTTAAAAAACAAATCTATATTTAAAAATATTAATTTTAGTGTTAAAATTAATGTTAAATTATAATGTTAATGTTAATATTAATGTTAATATTAATGTTAATATTAATATTAATATTAATATTAATATTAATGTTAATATTAATGTTTATTTTAATATTAATATTTTAATATTAATATTAATATTAATATTAATATTAATATTAATATTAATATTAATGAATGTTAATGGTAATATTAATATTAATTTTAATGTTAAGATTAATGTTAATTTTAGCATTAATTTTAATTTTTAATTTTTATTATTAATGTTAAAACTATAATCATAATTAACACTAAAATTAACATTCAAATTAACAATAAACATTAAAATTAACATTAGAAAATTAATATTAACATTAAAATTTAAAATAATATTTTTAAATAGATTTGTTTTGAAAGATAGATTATTTTTTCAATCTATATTTTTTTTAAAAAAAAGGAATAATAAATTTATCTGTCTCTATTTTAAAAATTAAAGTGATGGATAGAATTTGTTTATTTAAGATAAAGATATATTTGTTTTAAAAAAATATGAAGATTTAAAATTTCTAAATAATGAAATTTGGAAGAAAACGCGTATCTTTAGTGATCCTGTAACTTTGTCCCATTAGTTAATCCCGTATAGGAAGCTTGCTATATATATATATATATATATATATATATATATATATATATATATATATATATATATATATATATATATGTATATATATTTTTAATTTCTTCCCAACGCGTGCGGGCTCAGTATAATCGTGTGTCCCACGCACACGATTCTTGGCCTGTCGTATGGAACGACTTTTCACTACTAAAATCTGTCAAATCAGCGACGCCTCATGACGTCGCTAAATAGGAAAAAAATGTCGCTAATATCTATTAGCGACGTATTTAGCGACGTTTGCACGTAGTCGCGATTAACCTAGTTGCTAAACAACAAAACGTCGCAATACGTCGCTATTGCGACGATATTTAGCGACGCTGACACGTCGCTAATTCAGCGACGACCAGCGACGTAAAACGTCATCATTTACCGACGTAACCTAGCGACGTTGAGCGACTTGACATGCATCGATGCTGACCTGGCTTGAGAGCCAAATGGCGACGTTCTGCGACTTTGCTACGTCGCTATAGTACCGACATATAGCGATATTTAGCGACGTCCTACGTAGCGACGTTTAGTGACGATCAGCGACGGTATTCATCACAGTTAGCGACGTGCCTTATACTTACTTAGTGACGTTACCTTCGTCGCTGGACGTCGCTGAGAGTCGCTGAACGTCACTGAACGTCGCTAATATTAAATAAAAAATAAAAAAAATTACAGCATTTACAGCATCCCCTGCAGCATTTGCAGCATTTGCAGTATTTGCAGCATCCCCTACACCATTTGTTATAACAACGACGGTGTGTATCACGAACACAGTATCAAACAACACATATACACACAATCACGAACACGTTTGAAACACAATCTCATCAATCAACACAGATATATAAAAATTTGTAACAATGTCAAACATAATGGTCCACATAAGAATAATGTATGTATAACCACATAAAAGACCCAACAATGGGCCATCACACAACAATATATATGTCGACTACGGCTGATCAGGAGGAGCATCACCGCTCCTGGAAAGAAGGTAAGCATACTACTCCGGTGTAAGAACCACCGACGACGATGAAGGAGGAGGCAATGCAACCGCTGGAGAAGGAGGCAGTGTAACCGCTGGAGATGGGTACGTCTGCGTCTCCTCTAGGGCTCGCAGTCTGGCGCTGCATTGCTCCATGTAAGCCGCTATCCTAGTAACGGTGTCGTGAATGGACTCCTGTGTCCC
The DNA here is from genome assembly GCA_029216955.1 of Iris pallida. NCBI lineage: Eukaryota > Viridiplantae > Streptophyta > Magnoliopsida > Asparagales > Iridaceae > Iris > Iris pallida. The sequence goes on along the minus strand of JANAVB010032616.1, from coordinate 18,992,473 downwards.
CTGTACGTGCTGTACGGTGCGCTCGAGCTCGTCAAAGCGTGCGGTGACCGACGCAGCGTCCTCTTGCGCATGAGACCCTGACTGCTCAGCAATCCTCCTCAGCATATCGTCGTGCAGCTCAGCAATCTGGCGGACAATGGTCTCTTCGACTCGGGACGACTCGGCCTGTGACGGTTGTGAATGCGCACTGGAAGAGGGAGCCCTGGATGCCTGCCTCGCAAAAATGTGCCGTAGGACCCCGTACCGTAGTACGTACCCCTCTGAAGACCACCAACAGCTGTCTTCCAGAGCTCGTCCTCCGACTGAGGCGGAGAGGGCTGCGATGTACCAACCCCTCCCTCTGCCTGTGTCACGCCCCAGAACCAGAATACCGGAGAGCGGGGGCAGACATAGCCAGCTACGCAATCCCAAAGTACGTTAATACTCTAAAATCACGTATAAGCTGTCAAGACATGGGGGTTACTCTACAAGCCATCAGTCAATCCTATGGTTTAACAATCCTAGGTATCTCAATCACAGGCAATTATACAAGAGCAAGGAGTACGATCATCATACATACAATAGTAAGGCGTCCCGAACCATATATACATGACTGATCATGAAGCCAGTACCACAGAACTGAGGATTAGCTAGAGTATTAGTCGTACATGATAAGGACAAGCTATAGTCTAGAATACACATATCATGTTTATGCCCGTAGGCTACACTATCAAGAAAATACCAAAACACGAGCTAAACACGTGCTCGGGACTAAACGTTACAAGAGAAGAATTTACATATCAGTGGGAGAATGAAGAAGAAACCCACTGAGGCACTCTGGTGCTCCAGCTGGTCACCGTCGAGTAGATGGTGCGGTAGATCCTTCGGGCTCTTCTATCAGAACCTGGCCATGCAAAACCAGTGGGATCAGACCCCAAATAGCAAGTACCACAAAGGAGGCCGAACTATGAACTTAAAACCAGCAATCATAGGCAATCAACGGGGAGAGAAAGCAATAAGTAAAGGAGGATCGAGATTCGTGCAGTACTAATGCATTTAACCCGAACATAAGAAGGCAGTAAGTAAAGCATTTAGTAAACACAAGTAAAAGTAGACTTGTTAAGCAAACGATCTTTTAAGAGTTATGCAAAGCAAGTAGTCATATGAACAGGTGAGATAAAGTAACTAGAGAACATATTAAATAACTAGAGCTAGGCAATATACGAAGAAAGGACGAAGGCACTGTTCCAGAAGCCAGGTTACAATCCTTAAACCAAACAAGGACCGGGATTGTAACCCTTCGCCTGGATAGAACTTGGTCCCTGATCATCTATTGCTAGAGGTGACAATCATTAAGTGACAGTGAGAGAGTGACAATACAGAGTACAATACATTAGAGTGACAATCATTGCAATCATTATACTGGAACAATTAGAAACTGGATCTGGACAAGACTTAGACTGGAAAGGTGATATACGATGGGATAACCATGTGACTACTCAGATAACCAAGTTACAACCCGTAAACCAAACAAGGACCGGGGTTGTAACCCTTCGTCTGAACGGAACTTGGCTTCTTCTACCATTTATCGACAAGGTAAATATAAGAAATTAAGACATGTAACAATCTTGTACAGGATCAAGACAAGACTAGATAGATTGAACCCCATCCAACAATTACGGCCAAGCAACAAGTACGGCTTGCTACTTTAACTAACTAGGGTTATCACAGGCCTAGTTACTAGCAAGATGCAATAAGAATTCCAAGTCCGGTTACCTGTTTGTTACTACCTGAGTGATCCCAGCAAGAAAAGAAAAAGATAGCAGGATATAGCAGACATACTGTAGTAAGATACATGTGTCCTAAGGTACCACACTCGACGGCGGGCTGGAAGTGCGCTCATCTCGACGGATAGCAACAAATCCCATGTATATATATATATATATATATATATATATATATATATATATATATATATATATATATATATATAAGGCCGGGACCAAAGGGGCAACAGGTAACTGGAAAATTCTCCATGAACTATTTGATCAATCTAGTCATTAACCTAGCCAGATTCAGTATGAATCCCTGACCGTGGTACTCAGGGATCACGCCCTAGATATGATGCAAGACACAACCGGACTAGTAGTTTATACAAGCACAATCACCCACGGTGTCCAGGCTAATGAATTGATTTGTCAAGAGTGCGCCACGACGGGCCATTATCATTATCATTATTACTTATCAAGAGTGCGCCACGACGGGCCACTATCAAGCATGTCAGGATACTTGTCAAGAGTGCACCACTACGGGTCACTGTCGTGTCATGTGTAGCAGGTCAAGTTATCAAGTCAAGTTATCAAGTCAGGAGTGCACCACGACGGGCCACTATCATGTCAGGTATATCATGTCAAGTTCATCATGCCAATTCACTGTCAAATTATCATGTCAAGTTTATTGTCAAGAGTGTACCACCACGGGTCACTGTCGTGTCATGTTACTCAAGTACAATTATTATTTCAATCATGTCAATCAAATCGTGATTTATCAAGTTCAGGACAAAAGGCGTAAGGATATAAAATGGGCATAAAAATATACAATAAAGGTGAAGGTGTACGCCATAAGAACTCAAGTTACAAAAAGAGCCACAAGACTTGGATACACTAAAATAAATAAAATATAAAATATAGGACATGACAGAGCCACGCTGCTCGGGCAAGGCTGGCTCATGCGGCAGGATTAATCAGATGCATACGGCTGAATTATAGGGTTCATGCGGCTCAGGAAATCCGAGTCCATGCGGCTCAGGACGGGTCGGGGTACATGCGGCCCGAGATGATACGGGTTCATGCGGCTCAGGAATGTGGCGCATATGCGGCCAGCGGGAGATGGGTCATATACGGCTGGGAGAGACTAGTCCTCATGCGGTTGGGAACGAGTCTGCCTTATGCGGCTCGGGGAGAACCAGTCTATGCGGCTGAGTTCAATTGAAGCCCTATGCGGATGAACAAGGGCAGTTCACATGCGGCTGGGGACGTTCAAGTCCATGCGGCTGGAAGGATAAGGAATCTTATGCGGCTGGAAGAACTTCCCATGCGGCTGAGCTCAAGCGAGTCTCATACGGCTGGGAAGGCCATGCGGCCAGAAGCTTGCCGCATGAGGATTCATGCGGTCAAGTACTGCCTATGCGGCTGAACTGTGCTTCTTCTCCAAATTTCCGAGAAGAAGTACACTAAGAAGCCATGGCTGCCAGGATACATAAAACCTCCATCCGGAGTCCAAATTCGGACTTCCATAGGTCAAAATGGGGTAGAACGAGCTACTCTACAACATGAAACCATCAAAACTTGAAAATAACAAAGTTTAATAGATCAAAACCCATGAAAACCGAAATTGCTTCAAGTTAGGTCTACAACAATCTAGCCATCAAAATAGAAAACTCCAAGTTCTAAACATGCTTAGAATGTGACAATAAAGAGAATGGAACAAACAAAATAGAAATCGTCCAACATTCGACAAGGTATACTTGCCTCTCTCTAATGGCTAGGGTTTGGTGGAAAAAGAAAATGAATGATGGTGAATGAGGAGGGAGAGAGAAAAAGTGGCTTATATAACAAGCTCAAGTAATCACCACCATTCATTCCCTTCCACTCAATCTAAACCATACACCTCATCTCATGAGAAACCAAACCAAACCAAGTCAAAGTGGAACCGAACCAAATAAAACCAAATCTAAGTTAAACCAAGTCATGAAATCCTATACTTAGGAAATTTAAAATATCACGCAAATCGATAAATATGAAATATGGCTCAAATAAATACGTATCCGTATAAAATACCGATACAGTGAGACGGGTCTCACAGCCTGTGCACTAGCACTCGCACGCTCATCACATAGCCTAACATACTCTTCCTAGAAATCATTGTGCATCTCTATACATCAGTACTTACCTAAATTAGCCTAATAAATGTCTAAAATATTTAATTATTATTAAGTATATGGTTATCTGTATATTCTTCAAGTTGTGTTAAAAATTAACGAAATCTAAATTAGTACTTGTCACCCTCACTTTTTCCAGTTAGGGGTAAAATGGTAATTTTATATTTTTTAAATATTTTTGGAAATTTTATTTCATGAATATTATTATTTAATTATTATAGGAGTCGGGTTCAAATTTCATCGTATTCCGAGTTAATTCGGGACCCCGGTGAATTTCGACTTGAGCTATAATTAGCCTGTTAGCTAACCATGGCCCACCACACTAAACTTTAGGGTTTAAGAGTTTGGACTAGTTCCCCATGAGTAATTTAGTTTAATTATGATTTTTATTTATTTTTAGCAACTTTCTAAACCTAATTTAGAATTTATTTAATATTAGGCTTAGGGAGGGGCAAACTTGTAATTTACAAGTGCCCCTCACCACCATGCTTGGCCGGCCATGAAGGAGAGGCCCCCCCCCCCTCTTCCTTCTTCACTAAGCAACACTCTTTCTCTCTCTCTTTCAAATTCATTTCTTTCCAAGCTTTCTTCCTCTTCCAACTCCATTTTAGGTATGCTTTTAATTCTTCACCTATTTCTCTTTTGCATATAGTTCCTTCACATTAAATGGAGAGGAGGAGATTCTCTTCCATTTGCCCACAAATTTGTAGGTTTTCCCTAGAAAAATAGGTTAAGGATTTATTAGGATTTAATCTTTTGAGAGTGGTATATATATATATATATATATATATATATATATATATATATATATATATATATATATATATATATATATATTATATATATACATATTTGTATATATATATACAAAATATATATATATATATATATATATATATATATATATATATATATATATATATATATATATATATATATATATATATATATATATATATATATACATGTGTATTTATGTGTGTGTATTTATATATGTATTTGTGTGTGTGTAGAGGAGGGTGATATTGTGTCATGGGGATGATGGTGTTGTGAGAGTGGTGTATGTGTTTGTGTTGTGTGAGGATGTGTGTGTGTTTATATATATATATATATATATATATATTTATATATATATATATATAGTTACATGAGTGTATATATATATATATATATATATATATATATATATATATATATATATATATATATATATATATATATATATATATATATAGATATGAGTGTATTTATATATATACATGGATGTGTGTATATGGATGTGTGTGTGTTATATATATATTTAGAGGGATGGATAGATATCTAGATAGATTATAGATAGATATCTAGTTATATATATATATATATATATATATATATATATATATATATATATATATATATATATATATATATATATATATATATATATATATATATATATATATATATGGAGATATATATACATATAGATATATATATGAAGTGTATATATATAAGGAAGTAGAAGGAGATGAAGAAGAAGATGAAACCCAGCAGCAGCAGCAGCTTTGCTGCAGCAGTAGCAGCAGCTACCTGGCAGCAGCTGCTGCCAGGATTCTCCCCCCTATTTGGCTTTCAAGCCTACTAAAACCCCCCTTCACCTAAGTATATATGTATATATATAGATATATATATATATATATATATGTATTATATATGGTTGGAATCGTAGAGAAGAGTAGAAAAAGATTATGGAATGAGAAGTTAGGAAAGAATTAGAGGTTAGAAGAAAAGATTGGAAGAAGTTAGAAGAAAAGGGAAAAAGCTAGAATAGAAAAAGGGAAAAACCGAGTTAGAGGGCGAAACGGAGCTCGGAGTATCCGATTGAGTTGAAACTTGGCGTGGGGCATGAATACGTGATTTAGATTTTGTGGGTAGGCTTCCGGGTGGAATTCGGGGTTGTATGGCGCCCATATCGTGCCTATCGGTGCGTATCTTGAAATATTAAAGATTTTGACAACGGGCCGTATCATGGACCGAATGTCCACGTTACCTAGGTATTTTGATAGATATTATATGTATAGATTAGTACCTTACTACCCTAGGGAGCTCGGGTCAAAATACCAAGCGTAGGTAGGCTAACTTGATAGTTGCCGAAGCTAGAATTTTACCCTTTTTAAGGGTAAAATAGGATATTGGCCTACGGCCAAGATATGAGTTTCGAAGTCCAAGATGGACTTGGATATGGGTTGTAGAGGTTGGTAATAGTTAGAAATAGTCGTCTAGACCTAGTCTTGGCCCCGGTTGACCACGGTTGACTTTTTGGACCAAAAGTCAACTATGGGTCAACGCTTTACCCAAATTAGTCCCGATTTCCATTAGACTTGTGTAGTTGACCAGAAGTCAACTATTAGTCACCATTGAACTAGGGTTGACCAGGGTTGACCTAGAGTTGACCTAGAGTTGACCAAAGTTGACCAGAGTTGACCAGTTGACCAAAAGTCAACTTTAGGCCAACTCTTGATCCCGTTTGACTTTCTTCGACTTATTTTGACTCGTGATGCCTGGTATGACCTAGGATTGACTTGGTTAGGCTTAGATTGACTTGATATAACTTGATTTGACCTAGATTGACTTGACAGGACTTAGTGTGACTCAATGAGACCTAGTTTGACCTAGATTGCATATCATTCATTATAAATCATTCATAAACTTGTTTAAACCTAAATTAACTTACAGTATCTCATATTTAGGTCTTCTGATACCGCTCTGAGCATTGATATACCATACAGCTCAGGACAGCAGGTGAGTACATTCATTGATAGTTTTTATTGTCTTGATATCTGCTATATCCGATTCAGTTGTAGTGTCTTACTTGATTCCTAACACGATGGTTCACGAACTAGTATATGTCGGATCCTGTCATGAGATGTTTTTCCCGGGTTACTTGGTATATTGGTACATGACTCGACTTGTTACTTGTACTTGTATAGACATGGACTTGGGAGTAGGCTGATCACCTGCTTTTGAATCCCGTGTCATGACGTGTTATGTCCGGATCCTTTATACTATTCGGGGATGGGGAGTTATTAGTGGTTGTGTGATCAAATTCCCACATTGTTCTACTGTAGACATTATTCATAGCTATACCCTCGCCTCACGACGGGTAAAGCCTTACCCTACATCGTTCATAGCTTTCCATGGTGACCGGCCTTACCGTTCTATTGTACTCATTGTTCATAGCCGGTTGAATGGAAAGCCTGATCATGTTTTCCAAGCCGATCACATAACGCTCTAATAATTTAAATCATATTTTATATTTACTTTATCTTATCGTATATCCTGCTCTGTTCTACATTCAGTATTTTCTCACCATGCCATGATATACAGTTACTCACATGCTCTACTTGCCTTTACATTGTACCTTGATTGGAGACTAAGTTCTGCTCGGAAGAAGAGTTACAACCTCGGTCCTTGTTTGGTTTAAGGGTTGTAACTCGGCTTCCGAACGGTTCCCAAGTTTTCATATATCTTTGTCTTGTAGTTCATTATACTGTCTCTTATAGAATTTGTCAATTCACATGGAACTGCTGTTAGTGTTTGTACTTGCTCATTTTCCGGACAGGATACCGTTATGATATTTTACAGATGATTCAGAGGCTGATTGCCCGACCTATTATGGGGACGGGTTAGATAGGGTAGACTTGGACCGTGGCTTGTTAGTAGAGCTACTAGACTTTGCTCACCCTGAGTAGCGTAGTTAGTTAGGTTTGCCTGGCCTGCGAGCCAGCTAGTACTTTTCAGTTTGTAGTATCTATTATATATTTTCTGAGACTCTGGACGTTTGTGTATAGCTCTGACTTGTGGATCTTGGACTCATTTCATGTTTATCTATCATATGTCTTCCTCTGAGCTATCTACCTTAGTTTTATTCTGTGATTGAGACTGTATTGTTATGTCACCTCCATTCGGAGAGTATATACTGTACAGGTACATTTTAACTGTTAGTCGTAGGCATTTACAGACCCTATATACAGCGTTCTACCGCCGATACTGCGGCGTAGGCTGGACGTAACCACGTGCTCGTGCCCCTCTACAGGGTGCGGGTCGTGACACGTTTTTGTGGTGGCCCACGCAAGTCCGATGTCGTAATTAGTGCGATCTCGTAATGGTGCTCGACTTAGAGTACTAATTACGAGCCTGCGATTAGGACGTAGGACCTAGGATATGATAGGAGTTTCTCAATCACACCTAGAAAAATTTTCCAATCTTTGATTATCATGATTACTCCCCTTGTATTAAATTAACTGTCCTTCTTTGATAATCTACTCATGTGTCATATTGATCTCTTTGTTTCAATTCGTCTACAGGATGACGAAGACGCACCCGCAGGCCACTGGATCGAGTAGTTTGCCTGAGAGATCTGATCAGGCAGAGGAGGAGGTTCACGAGACTGCCCTCAGTGATTCTACTATTCTGGAGACCCAGGCAGTTGCACAGGGAGGTCTACCACCTCCACCCCAGAGGGTTACGGCCGTTGTTCCGGAGATACTGCCGCCATCACCACCGGTATCGACGGATACGCATCATATGTTCCTTCTCCTTCAGCAGATGATGGAGACACAGCGGGCCCAGGCAGAGGCGTCGCAGCGCCAGTCGGAGGCATCACACCGACAGATCGAGATGCTGAGGCAGAGTATGGAGAACTCGCATCAGCTTGCCCTAGCAGCAGTAGAGAGAGTGACACCAGGTATGGTGCAGGGCCCTACTGGCCAGCAGCCATACCAGCAGCAGTCCCGGCCGGGAACAGTATTGGACTTCAGGAAGATGAGCTCCAGGGACTTCACAGGCACGGAGGGCATCCTCTATGCAGACGACTGGCTAGAGGATGTACAGCGGAGCATAGAGCTGGCAGAGCTTCCTAGAGCGCTTTGGGTTTCGGCCGCAGCCAGCCGATTCTTCGACATTGCGCTGACATGGTACCGTACGGATCCTCGTGCGTCGGTGAGAGGGCTGACTTGGGAGAACTTTCGGAGGCTCTTCAAGGAGAAGTTCTTCTCGGACGTGGCTCTTACAGCATTGGAGGGCCAGTTCGTGGGTCTAGTTCAGGGAAACTCGTCGGTGGACGAGTATGCAGCTGAGTTCTTCCGCCTTAGCAGGTTTGCTCCCGATATGATCCAGGATGAGGGGCAGAAGGCTCGTAAGTTCTGCAGGGGACTTATTCATGCAGTGCGCACCCGCACCTCAGGTCGTCGTGACGCGACGTTCGATCAGATATTGATGGACATGCAGATCGCAGAGGAGGACTTCGACCTCAAGCTGAAGAGGAGCGAAGATACTATAGGGGCAAGTTCCAGTACGGGACCGGCCAAGCGCCCCCACATTCAGCAGCAGCAGCAGAGGCCGTTTCAGCAGCAGCCTCTGTTGTAGATTCAGCAGGCACCAGTACGTGCCCAGCAGCACCAGGGACAGGGCCAGAGGCAGGCCATCCAGTGTGCCTTCTACAAGAAGATGGGGCACACCCGAGAGGATTGTAGGATAAAACAGGGAGTTTGTTTATTCTGTGGAGCTCCAGACCACCAGGTGAAGAACTGTGCTGCCTGTGCAGCCAGACAGGCATGCCAGGACGGAGTGCAGCAGGCTAGAGGAGGCCAGCAAGGGCGTGCTTTCGCCATGACAGTTGAGCCCACTCAGGCAGTAGCAGAGCAGATAGCAGGTTCCAATCTTTCGATCTTTTTTCCGCATTTGCCTTCTTATAAACTGTCTTGAAACTCGATTCTATCTGTTCTTTGATCGTTGGATAAAAATTGTTCTTGTGATGTGATTTTCTTCTGAGATAAGTCGTATGGGCTAGGTCGCCTCGATTATGAGATTTTAGAATACTCTAGGGTCATGCTAGCAGGCATAGTGAGGACATATAGTCGGATTATGGTCGTATTTCTTGGGTGTAGAAATTTAAGGTTTTCGCTGCCAAGCTAGCGGCAATGCAAAAATTTTAAATACCATAATTCTAGAGGTATGTACCTTAGTCGAGGACTCTGTGATTATCGTAGCCTTGCTCACTGGCATGACGGAGATTCTGAGTATCATGATGATTGGACAGACGCATACGATTATCGAACTGCATAATTTTTCTGTGTTTACTTTGTTTTAATTTTTGGAGGATGAATTCTTTTAAGGTGGATAGACTTATAGCACCCAGTTTCTATTTGAGAGTGATTTTAAATTTTACAATTTTAGTCATTTATTTCATGCTTAATTTTTGAGATTTTAATCATTTAAATTTTAAGCCATGACTTGTGATTTTGATATTTACTATTGTTTGGTTTTAATTTCGAGGACGAAATTTCTTTAAGGTGGATAGACTTGTCACCCTCACTTTTTCCAGTTAGGGGTAAAATGGTAATTTTCCATTTTTTAAATATTTTTGGAAATTTTATTTCATGAATATTATTATTTAATTATTATAGGAGTCGGGTTCGAATTTCATCGTATTCCGAGTTAATTCGGGACCCCGGTGAATTTCGACTTGAGCTGTAATTAGCCTGTTAGCTAACCATGGCCCACCATACTAAACTTTAGGGTTTAAGAGTTGGGACTAGTTCCCCATGAGTAATTTAGTTTAATTATGATTTTTATTTATTTTTAGCAACTTCCTAAACCTAATTTGGAATTTATTTAATATTAGGCTTAGGGAGGGGCAAACTTGTAATTTACAAGTGCCCCTCACCACCATGCTTGGCCGGCCATGAAGGAGAGCCCCCCCCCCCCTCTTCCTTCTTCACTAAGCAACACTCTTTCTCTCTCTCTTTCAAATTCATTTCTTTCCAAGCTTTCTTCCTCTTCCAACTCCATTTTAGGTATGCTTTTAATTCTTCACCTATTTCTCTTTTGCATATAGTTCCTTCACATTAAATGGAGAGGAGGAGATTCTCTTCCATTTGCCCACAAATTTCTAGGTTTTCCCTAGAAAAATAGGTTAAGGATTTAATCTTTTGAGAGTGGTATATATATATATATATATATATATATATATATATATATATATATATATATATATATATATATATATATATATATATATATATATATATATATATATATATATATACATGTGTATTTATGTGTGTGTATTTATATATGTATTTGTGTGTGTGTAGAGGAGGGTGATATTGTGTCATGGGGATGATGGTGTTGTGAGAGTGGTGTGTGTGTGTTTGTGTTGTGTGAGGATGTGTGTGTGTGTGTTTATATATATATATATATATATATATATATATATATATATATATATATAGTTACATGAGTGTATATATATATATATATACACTCATGTAACTATATATATATATATATATATATATATATATATATATATATATATATATATATATATATATACACTCATGTAACTATATATATATATATATATATATATATATATATATATATATATATATATATATATATATATATATATATATATATATATATATATATATATAGATATGAGTGTATTTATATATATACATGGATGTGTGTGTGTTATATATATATTTAGAGGGATGGATAGATATGTAGATAGATTATAGATAGATATCTAGTTATATATATATATATATATATATATATATATATATATATATATATATATATATATATATATATATATATATATATATATATATATATATATATATATATGGATATAGGGAAGTAGAAGGAGATGAAGAAGAAGATGAAACCCAGCAGCAGCAGCAGCTTTGCTGCAGCAGTAGCAGCAGCTACCTGGCAGCAGCTGCAGCCAGGATTCCCCCCCCCCCCCTATTTGGCTTTCAAGCCTACTAAAACCCCCCTTCACCTAAGTATATATGTATATATATATATATATATATATATATATATGTATTATATATGGTTGGAATCGTAGAGAAGAGTAGAAGAAGATTATGGAATGAGAAGTTAGGAAAGAATTAGAGGTTAGAAGAAAAGGGAAAAGGCTAGAATAGAAAAAAGGAAAAACCGAGTTAGAGGGCGAAACGGAGCTCGGAGTATCCGATTGAGTTGAAACTTGGCGTGGGGCATGAATACGTGATTTAGATTTTGCGGGTAGGCTTCCGGGTGGAATTCGGGGTTGTATGGCGCCCATATCGCGCCGTATCGATGCGTATCTTGAAATATTAAAGATTTTTACAACGGGCCGTATCATGGACCGAATGTCCACGTTACCTAGATATTTTGGTAGATATTATATGTATAGGTTAGTACCTTACTACCCTAGGGAGCTCGGGTCAAAATACCAAGCATAGGTAGGCTAACTTGATAGTTGCCGAAGCTAGAATTTTACCCTTTTTAAGGGTAAAATAGGTTATTGGCCTACGACCAAGATATAAGTTTCGAAGTCCAAGATGGACATGGATATAGGTTGTAGAGGTTGGTAATAGTTAGAAATAGTCGCCTAGACCTAGTCTTGGCTCCGGTTGACCACGGTTGACTTTTTGGACCAAAAGTCAACTATGGATCAACGCTTTACCCAAATTAGTCCCGATTTCCATTAGACTTGTGTAGTTGACCAAAAGTCAACTATTAGTCACCATTGACCTAGGGTTGACCAGGGTTGACCTAGAGTTGACCTAGAGTTGACCAGAGTTGACCAGAGTTGACCAGTTGACCAAAAGTCAACTGTAGGCCAACTCTTGACCCCGTTTGACTTTCTTCGACTTGTTTTGACCCGTGATGCCTGGTATGACCTAGGATTGACTTGGTTAGGCTTAGATTGACTTGATAAAACTTGATTTGACCTAGATTGACTTGACAGGACTTAGTGTGACTCAATGAGACCTAGTTTGACCTAGATTGCATATCATTCATTGTAAATTATTCATAAACTTGTTTAAACCTAAATTAACTTACAGTATCTCATATTTAGGTCTTCTGATACCGCTCTGAGCATTGATATACCATACAGCTCAGGACAGCAGGCGAGTACATTCACTGATAGTTTTTATTGTCTTGATATCTGCTATATCCGATTCAGTTGTAGTGTCTTACTTGATTCCTAACACGATGGTTCACGGACTAGTATATGTCGGATCCTGTCATGAGATATTGTTCCCGGGTTACTTGGTATATTGGTACATGACTCGACTTGTTACTTATACTTGTATAGACATGGACTTGGGAGTGGGCTGATCACCTGCTTTTGAATCCCGTGTCATGACGTGTTATGTCCGGATCCTTTATACTATTCGGGAATGGGGAGTTATTAGTGGTTGTGTGATCAAATTCCCACATTGTTCTACTGTTGACATTGTTCATAGCTATACCCTCGCCTCAGGACGGGTAAAGCCTTACCCTACATCGTTCATAGCTTTCCATGGTGACCGGCCTTACCGTTCTATTGTACTCATTGTTCATAGCCGATCGGATGGAAAGCCTGATCATGTTTCCCAAGCCGATCACATAACACTCTAATAATTCAAATCATATTTTATATTTACTTTATCTTATCGTATATCCTGCTCTGTTCTACATTCAGTATTTTCTCACCATGCCATGATATACAGTTACTCACATGCTCTACTTGCCTTTACATTGTACCTTGATTGGAGACTAAGTTCTGCTCGGGAGAAGAGTTACAACCCCGGTCCTTGTTTGGTTTAAGGGTTGTAACTCGGCTTCCGAACGGTTCTCAAGTTTTCATATATCTTTGTCTTGTAGTTCATTATACTGTCTCTTATAGAATTTGTCAATTCACATGGAACTGCTGTTAGTGTTTGTACTTGCTCATTTTCCGGACAGGATACCGTTATGATATTTTACAGATGATTCAGAGGCTGATTGCCCGACCTATTATGGGGACGGGTTAGATAGGGTTGACTTGGGCCGTGGCTTGTTAGTAGAGCCACTAGACTTTGCTCACCCTGAGTAGCGTAGTTAGTTAGGTTTGCCTGGCCTGCGAGCCAGCTAGTACTTTTCAGTTTGTAGTATCTATTATATATTTTCTGAGACTCTGGACGTTTGTGTATAGCTCTGACTTGTGGATCTTGGACTCATTTCATGTTTATCTATCATATGTCTTCCTCTGAGCTATCTACCTTAGTTTTATTCTGTGATTGAGACTGTATTGTTATGTTACCTCCATTTGGAGAGTATATACTGTACAGGTACATTTTAACTGTTAGTCGTAGGCATTTACAGACCCTATATACAGCGTTCTACCGCCGATACTGCGGCGTAGGCTGGACGTAACCACGTGCTCGTGCCCCTCTTCAGGGTGCGGGTCGTGACAGTACATACATAGCCCTGAGTATCCCGATCGTCGATGAGCTTCCCGTCCTTCCGATGGGTGGCCAGGAAGACGGTCACCATGTTTGCGTCCTCACCCCTCTTCACCTGCGTATTTGTTATATTTTATTCTTTAGTAAAATAGAAAATTATATACTCCTACTATCAATAAAATCTTATATTTTGCAATAAATTATATACCAGACGACGGAAATGCTCCGTCATAGGAATCGATCCACCATACCACTTTTCGGCCCTCGTCCTAGCCGCCTTCGCCTTCTCCGACCGCTCTCTGTACCCGGGCTCCTCAAATCGAGCCCTCATCGTGGTCCACTTGTCAGGTGTGATCCAACCAGCAATCGACTTTTCGGAGCGCTGACGAGCTTTCTGATCGTCAATTGCATCACGGATCAACTTGGCGACGACGACAGGTGTCACACCCCGACCCAAAATCACCCGAATCATCGTCCTCGCAGGGGGCGTGATGCCGCACGAGCCTGGAGTTGCGCTCGTGCAAGGCAAGATGACAAGTTCTCAAATAGTTATCTTTTGATTTTGATATTTACAACGAAAGAAAAACAGAGTATACGAAATAATTCTCTTTTTTGATATCCGAAACTGAGGTTACAAAGGCTTTCGACAGCCTAACAATATATGCCAGATTGGCTACAACACTCAGGTTCTCTCTTGCCCATAAAGGATTTTACCGTTCCATACATCATGCCTTCTATATCTTGGCCGCATCAATCCAGTTGCGTAGTCCGAGCGTCAATGCGATCGCACGCTTCAATGCGCTTCGGCATTCCAAGCCTCAACACGTTCAAGCAATGCTTCGCCGCGAGCCATCCATTCCCTGTACCCTGCATGAAGCTGGTAGGGGATCAGTACGTTCGTCCTCGCATGTACTGATGCAAAGATCTTCTTTCCAAACCAACATTGTAATATTTACGTTGAATCATGCAACTTAGCTTATGATCTTGCTATGTTCTCCTTAGGGTCAATTTCATGGCATCTTCGAAAGCGTAAAGCATGTTATCATAGCAGCATGTTATCGAATTGAATAGGCAAGCAACCAAGCAATCTCGTGTTTGATTCGTGGCGCGACTTACCAAGTCGACGCACTCGCCCTTGCACCGACGCAAGGTGAATACGCCGTATTCCTTTCCTGTCATGTTATATGTGCATCTCTAAGCAGGATCTCTATGCGGGACGCATACGCGCCTATACTTTCAACCCATCGTTCCTTAACTATATGAGGGCCGTTGGCGTATCCGCACCGGAATGGACTAAAGGAGTTCCTTTCTTTTTTCTCCTTCTTTTCTCAATATTTGGTCGGGCTGTCCGGCATTTCACGGGTTGGGTCACATCCCAACAACCGAAACGTTCCTGCTGTATACCATCATTTGCGGCTTTTCCCATCTTGTTTAAGGATGTGCGCCTACAAAGATTATTCGATTCCCTCCTAGGCCAAGCGGTTCCGGGGCGCATCCGGCATTTAACCGTTTGGGGGAAACACCCTGTGCACGGGAGATATCACATTTTATCTCTCGTCCATTCCAATCGACCATGCAACGCCCTTATCATTCAAGCAATTAAATTCAAACAACCAAACATAGTCTTGAGTCCGAGACTCAGACTTTATCATCTCGCGTCTCTTTCATTAACTTTCTGTGTTCTTACATTTCATACTTCGTTTCAATGATTCAATGGCATCGTGCCTCAACTCAATGTTCGTCAACCGAACGACCCGAAGGTCTCGAACACCTTTCGAGGCACCATGTCATATCCGACAGTTCCGCCACATTCATGCCACAACTGTATTCTCTCGCAACGAAGCCATCTTTTATTATCTCGTGCACGTAGGCACGTTTCGACCGTATCCCCATGTTATATAACTTAGCATTCAATGTTCGGGGCTTGCGCTAGGGCGCTCGCCTATTGTCTTTTAATGTTCTAGCCGTCTAACTCGTGCAGCAAAGGCACGGTATGGTTCATGCACTAAGGCACTCTCCGAGTACAGTTATCCCATATTCTTACGGCTAGCGCACCGAGGCGCTCGCCTTAGCGACATCCAATGTTCCATAGCGACTCGTACATATTGATGCACGTTTTATTTCAATTGTACTAACTTAGTGTTCGACTCACACTATGATTCATCTCCGATCGGACCACGCCCGTGGCGTCGATAGGTTAACTTTTAGCATACAATGATATATTTGACTTATCGCATGAAGGAGTAAAAAGAAGTCAATCCTCCCACCTTGAGTCGATACGCCTTTGTCGTTTCGCCGAGCCGATGCGGCTCGATTTCATAACTTTGTTGCACGGCCACTCTCCTGACTTAGCCATTCGAGCACTTCGTGCTTCATTGAATTATACGTCCGATTTGCCTTAGCGTGCCCAAGTCTCAGCCCGTTGCAAGGCGACGATTTCATTTCACGGACCCCTTACTAAATATTGTAAAAGATCGACCTCTAATATTTTTGCATCAAAGTATAACCTGCACACGAAAACAACTAAAATTAATATTTGCATCGATATGGACTTGCGCCTTGGTCGATTCGATTTCTTAGAATCTTCGAGCCGATTCAACGCACTCATCCTTCGGGGCAACGCGGCGCTTCGCATCGATTCAACTCGATGCATTCTTTCGGGACAAGGCAACTCTTTGCATCGACTTAGTTCCATGCGTTGCTCGGGACAACGTAACTCTCGTATCGATTCGCATCGATACATTTGATTCGGTCAACGCGACTCACTGAGTCAATGTCTCAGCGTAATGCACCGTGCGGAGCGGGGCATTACAGCAGAAAACTGCCTCTCAATCTGCTCGGCCCGGTGTGGTGGATAAAAATAAGTCCTCTACAAGAATTACAAATTAAAATAATAAGTTCTAAAAATACTTAAAATTATATTAATCATATTAAATTAACTATCTTTAGTTACCTTGAAGTGGGCAAACCAGAATGCCTTCCTCTCTTCCGAGGCATCCGAGTAGTTGATCCACGGACCTCCATAGTTGGACCTTATAAAGGAGCCCAACGCTCTCTGTACCGACGAGGGTCGATATCTGTATACAACGATAATCGATCTATTAATGAATATATATAGATATACAGACATGCATAAAATATATATATATATATATATATATATATATATATATATATATATATATATTCATTTAACTTACTTCGTAGGACCGTCGGCCCAAATCTCCATCCTCGTCTCGTCCTGAGGTGTGCATGGAGGGTCGCTCTGGCATGGATCCGCCCGGGCGGGAGTAGGGACTACCTCCTCCACCTGCTCCCCACCCGCCATGCTGCTGTCAGCGGTAGGAAGGCTAGAGGAAGGAGTATGATCAGCAAGCCTGGAACTGCTCGTCACAGGTGCACTGCCACCCGGACCTGGGACCATATGGTACAATAGAGTGCTCGGGTCAGACGATGGTCCAGAGCCATCCTCTGGTAACGGAGCTCTCTGCCCACCTAAGGACACGGCTCGTCCTGGCCTATCTCCGCGTCGTCCTGAGGTACCTCCGCGTCGTCCTGCCATGCTGATAATAATATTGGAGTTCATAATTTAAGACTACAGAAATATGAATACATCAAAATCACAGTTTATGATTGAAAATATAAATAAATACAATGACAGTTTAGAAATATCTGCATACATTGGAATTCATAATTTAAGTTTTCAAAAATGATCATAGTTCATAATTTAAGATTACAGAAATATGAATACATTAAAATCACAGTTTCTCAATCATCCTCTGAAAAGTCATCTTCTTCGTTTGCCTCCTCCTCCTCCTCATCCTCTTCCTCTTCCTCCTCATTGTCACTAGCATCTCCTTCGTCTTCCCCTTCGGATACTTGTACCTCTTCTACAAAAGTAGATATTGAATGGGAAACTTCTGCTGAGTCGACATCAACTGTATTTGGTACAAGAGGCAGCTCGTCCTCCTGATAAGCCACTTCGTCGACGTCGTAGGTATTTCTGGCTTTAGTCTTGCATACTGCCCACCAGTCGTACCTCGTTGTTCCCCATCTAGGATATGTTGTAAAATATACGAGTTGAGCTTGACTTGCTAGGATAAATGGTTCGTATCCTTGGTATCGACGACGGTAGTTAATATCCACAAGACCATGCTTGTCAATTTTCTATCCTTGATCTTGTATGGGATCGAACCAATCAACTTTGAACAACACGATTGGCAGGCTCTATGCCATAGTTGTACGTCAATTCCACGATCTCCCGTAAGACGCCATAGAAATCATTTCCTGGAGTGACATCTTTGTAGTTTGTAGATTTGATACACAAGCAACTATTTTTTTGTGGAATCAAGATCCAGAAAGCTATCTTTGATGAGAGCATTTGTTGACTTGAACTTAAACCCATTCACGCAATAACTTGGCCATATTTTGACGGCATAAATTGGTCCCTTGGTAAGAGTTCTAATAGATTCATTCTCAAGGATGACGTCCGGACGATCGACCTAAACACGAAAAGATACAAAATTAAGTTTAATGTTAAGTTATTTCTTGTGCATTTGTGAATGGAGGAAGATTCTAACTAGCTGCTTACGTACATATGCAGTCAACCAAGACGGGAAATGAAGTCTCATTTCTTCTTCTACTTCTTCATCTGCAATGTATGGTCTACTTGACCTCACCTTATCATTAAATTTGCTGAAAACCAATAAATATCGGGATATACTCGTTAAATTATAATAACGTAATCAACAAATAGATGACTTGAACGTTGAAGATTTTCACTTACCACTCTAGCTTTTCCACTTCATCCTCCTCGCAGTTGAGTAATATATATATAACTGGGCAGCCTTTAGTTCCTCATTATTCAAATATCTCTTTTTCAGTTTTCCAGAAGGCTTTCCAAAAGCATTGAAGACTTTCAATAATGCATCATTATATTCTATATCTCCATCGTCGTTCCTCGGAGCTCTTATTCTATTTGTTGCAAAATGAGGCTTGAAATACATTGAATAAAAGTTTGTAATCTCCTCAAGGACATAGGCTTCACAAATAGAACCCTCGACCCGTGCCTTATTTTTCACCTTCCTCTTCAGGTGGTTTAGATGGCGCTCGAACGGGTACATCCACCGATAACCGACGGGCCCACCAACACGTGCCTCATATGAAAGATGAATTGGCAAATGCTCCATAGAGTCGAAGAATCCAGGAGGGAACACCCTCTCAAGCTTACACAATGTTACTGTAATATCCTTCTTCTGCTTTTCAAGCCGATCGACGAGCAACTTAGTAGAACAAAGATCTCTGAAGAATATGCTAAGCTCTGTCAGTGGATCCCAAACGACATGAGGTAAGAATTCTCTAAATGCAATCGGGATTAACCTCTCCATAAAAATGTGACAGTCGTGGCTCTTCATATCATGTAGTTTGTTCTCCTTCGGGTCAACACATCTTCTCAAATTCGATACGTACCGGTCTGGAAATTTTAGGTCCTGGATCCACCTACAAAGTTTACCTTTGTCCTCATTGTCCAGTAAGAAAATGGCCCTGGGCTGCTTATACTTCCCACTGCCTTCCTTTATCAAATGCAACTCTGGACGTCTGCATATTTCTTCTAAGTCCAACCTGGCCTTGGGATTGTCTTTCGTCTTCC
Organism: Iris pallida; assembly: GCA_029216955.1. NCBI lineage: Eukaryota > Viridiplantae > Streptophyta > Magnoliopsida > Asparagales > Iridaceae > Iris > Iris pallida. Next base: position 18,972,645 of record JANAVB010032616.1, on the reverse strand, counting down.
CCTTTACGTCCATCACAGTATTTATTATATTGTCAAATACATTCTTCTCGACATGCATGCCATCCAGGTTATGTCTGAGCAGATGGTCACTCCAATATGGTAGGTCCCAGAATATACTCCTCTTCGTCCAGTTGTGAGCGCAGCCAAATCTATCACACTTGTACCCCGCTGTAGGCTCTTCAATAGCACTTGACAATTCTTCAACTTCTTTCCATATCGTGTCCCCGGACCACCGTGGCGGTGGACTGGACTTCTCTACCACGCCAGCACGAAAAGTATTCCTGTTCCTCCGGTACGGATGATCCTTTGGCAGGAACTGTTGATGACAATCAAAGAAGCACGATTTTCCTCTGTGTTTCAAACAGAAAGCCTTAGTGCGATCCATGCAATACGGACATGCGAGACGACCATGGGTGCTCCAACCCGATAACATTCCATAGGCCGGGAAATCATTGATGGTCCACATTAGTGCGGCCCACATCTGAAAGTTCTGCTTTCTGGAAACATCATATGTGGTTGCACCTACTTTCCACAACTGATTCAGCTCATCTACCAAGGGCTGTAAGTACACATCGATGTTCCTCTTCGGGTTCTTCGGACCTGGAATAATAACAGTTAGGAACATGTAAGGAGTCTTCATACACATCCAAGGCGGCAAGTTGTACGGAGTAACAATCACAGGCCAACAAGAATATTGTGAGCCCGAAAGTCCAAATGGGGTAAAACCGTTGGAGGAAAGCCCCAATCTGACATTACGCGGCTCCGAAGCAAAATCGGAATACATTCGATCAAAGTGCTTCCATGCTTCCCCGTCGGATGGATGATCCAGTACTCTATCTATTTGTTCCCGCTTGTGCCAACTCATATTATCAGCTGTCTCCTTTTCCATAAATAACCTCTGCAACCGCGGCATCAAAGGCAAATAGTGCATCGAATCTGTTGGCTTGCGTGCACCAGAAGTCCTTGTTGTACTAGTTGCCTTGAAGCGATCGACACCACAAAATCTGCAGGCGTCTTCATCCTTGTCGTCCTTATAGTACAACATGCATCCATTGCGACATACATCAATTTTTTCATACCCCATCCAGAGCGATCTCACCATTCTCTTGGATCGGTAGAAGTCTTTAGGTAACTTGCCATCCTCCGACAATATATCTTTAATTAACTCCAGGATTCGGTTGTAGCATTCTTGAGACATGTTAAAATCTGATTTTATGCTCAACAATCTTGTAATCACCTCCAACAGTGAATGGTCATCACAACCAGGATATATAGGAGTCCTTGCATTCTCCAGCAACTCCATGAACTTTGCAGCATTGGCATTCGGTGCCTCCTCAGCTTCATATTGATTGTTCGGATCGAAACTAGGCCCCGCAGCATCGAAAACCATGTTCGTCCACCCTTGGTCGTAATCAACATGCTTGTCGACATCTACATAAGGCTCCACATAAGGCTCCGGCTCGGAGGCTAAAGGCACAAGTTCTCCGTGTGCGGTCCACTGATAATAATTTTCATGAACCCCTCGAATATAAATGATATGTCACATCCACTTCCGAATGATATTTCATGTTATGACATCTCATACATGGACACTTAATTTTTGTACGGTCCATGTACTGAGGGAACGCCTTGGCAAACTGCAGAAACTGTTTCACACCCTGTATAAATTCATCCCGCACACCGCACATGTCATCAGGATGGCGATTGTACATCCACAAACGGTTCTGCAGATAGTAATTCATATCCATTTTAAGATAATTCTGCAAATATTGACACAGATAATAATTCATCAGGATGACGATTGTATATCCACAAACGGTTCTGCAGATAGTAATTCATATCTATTTTAAGATAATTACTGCAGAAAGTGAAGACCGACATGAACTGACGCACGAAAGTGACGATTGTACGACCACAAGTTTTATGTTCTTCAACGATATATTTCACATGCATAATTGCCAAGTGTGGGAACGAATGGCTCAGAACACAACCCAAAATTTATTCTAGCATACATTAGTTTGAATCATCTATGTTCTGTACATATGGTGTAGTATATATTCTTATCGAATCTAGTATCTGAAGGATGTAACAGAATCAAGATGAACCCACATAATGTAATACTAAGACATTATCTACTACTAAAAGATGTAGTGATAGGTTGTCGTATCATCATTGCCGAGGGATGGGAGTCGGAGGACAGTCAACTTTATCTATGGCTACATAGTTTCTGCTTCGCCAGTCGAATGGCTGCAGGGACTATGTCCTGATCACGATGTCGTACCGTACATTAATGCAAATTCCTTATAGCAAATGTCATACATAGATTTCTGTCTCGCCAGTCGAATGGCAGATAATTATACAAATCAAACTAGTCTTAAATATTGGTACCAACTGCCTGAACATGACAGTCCCTAATTTGTACTGGATTTATCCTACCTCTGAGTTTCACACATATTAAAAAGGAAGGCATTTACTGTTAACAAGATAACCTGTCATGAATTGAACAACAGGCAGACTTAGATTTAGGATTTAAAATATGGTATTCAGGTCAACTTAATTCAGTCAAAGGGTACTGAACAGAAAGTCTAATTAAGACTTTCAACTAAGCAGGCAGCCTGGACTGCTGTTCAGAACTTGGCAGGCAAAATCCCATACCATCTGATGACAAATCTATACACACCCTTGCCCAAACCATTTGTTTCAGTAGGTAAAACATTCCAGGTGACTCAAGTAACCTGTCGTGCAATATTTGGTGTCAACAGCATTCCTTGTTAATTGTAATATGCATACTATCATATCCCAACTCTGCCAAAACCTGACCAACATACCCTACACTAATCATTCCATATTTCAGTAATGTCAGTGAGCTAAATCATACTCAACTGTCGAGAATACTTAGGAGAAAACTCATTCACAGGATTAGTATCCATCCTTCGTGACATAGCTGAAATTGTATAGGGCTCGATAATAATTATTAGTCAATTTATTCATCATTTCAAAACCCTAAAAATGCCCAAAAAAGTCCCAGTATCAGTAAATAGGTCTCGAACCCTAAATTAGAATTCGAATCCAAGCAAAACATCAAATTGACAGTTGATATGCCCAAAAAACTTCCAGTATCAGTATATAGGTATCACACTGTGAGTCTCGTGTCCACACAGTGGGACACGACGTGTCCAAACCAACAAAATAGGTGTCACACGAACTAGAAGCGAGTCTACGCTCTCGTGTCCCCCGCAGCGAGTCCACTGTGAGTCTCGTGTCCCCCGCAGCGAGTCCACGCTCTCGTGGACACGAACTAGAAGCGAGAGAGAGAGCTAGAAGACGAGAAGAAAATGGGAAGCAGGAACAGGAGAGAGTTACCTGAGGAGGAGCTACCTGGGGAAGGAGGAGGAGAAGAAGGAGGAGGGAGATCGCCGGAGGAGCACCGCGGAGGAGGAGGCCGGAGGAGGGAAATCGCCAGAGGAGCGTCGCGGAGGAGGAGCGCGCAAAAAATTGGAGGGGGGAAATTTGGGAATGATCGAAAAGGAAACCCTCGCCGCCTATATGAAACATTTAGCGACGTCCTTCTCGGCCGTCGCTAAACGTCGCTTATATTTAATAAACGACGACGCTGCTTAAAATGCGTTGCTACACGTCACTATCTCAGCGACGTGTACCGACGAACTTGTGACGCATATTCCTATTTAACAAATTGTAGCCGCTAGACGTCGCTATTAGTCGCTGTTGGCGACAAACAGCGACGTCTTAGATGAACGTCGCTAAACCCCCAAAAATTAGCGACGTTCTTTCTTGGAGTCGCTAAATACGTCGCTGATATGACTTATTTTGGTAGTGTTTGGAGTGCGTACATAGTCCGTTGGCCTTGTCATCATCGCCGTGCACACGCACCCCGCGCACTCTGCGCGCTCCAGAGCTCCGCTCGGCACTACACCGTCTTTCGACGGCAGTTACTCAACACCTCCTTTGCCCACGATGCCGAAGAGACGCCCTCGACGACTAAGGGTGACCGCCCATACGACGGCCACTAATTCCCTGTCGACTGTGACTACCGATTCCGTCCAGCCGCCCGTTCTATGCGCACAACGCACATATTGGCGACGATCGCCGACGCCCTTACGATCGAGCCTGCAATTGTTTATGGCGGACGTCTTCTCGTCGCCCTCAGCAGCGCCGCACGACGGGCCGCATGGTCGGCCTGTCGCTTATACCCGTGGGCAAATGGTGCCGATTCCCCGATCCGTCGCACGACGACCGTGCACTGAGTTTGCTACACGGACGCCTCATTCTGCCCCACGCAGGCTCAGTTCTGCTATATATATATATATATATTTATATATATATATATATATTTTATATATATATAAATATATATATATATATATATATAAAATATATATATATATATATATATATAATCAAAATAAATAATAATAATAATAATAATAATAATAATAATATTATTATTATTATTATTATTATTATTATACATATGGATAATACCAAAATAAAAAATAAAAAAGTGGGAATTAAATAGGAAAATTATTATTATTATTATTATTATTATTATTATTATTATTATTATTATTATTATTATTATGTCACCCTCATTTTCCCGTATTTCCCGTATTTCGTATTTATACTCGTATCTGGGTTTTGGCATGTATTTTTATTTTTTCAACTTGTGGAATTTCGGTATTTCTCGTATTTTGGGTTTTGTCTTGGCTCGGTTTTAATTGGTTTGGGTTGGTTTGGTTTGGTTTTTTATGGTTGGATCACCTTAGCCTATGCTCCACCTTCATTCCACCACAACCCACCCTCTTTATAATCCCCACCTACCACTCTCTCTCTTCATTACCACCACCATTTATTTTTTTTTTCTTCTTCTTCTCCTTCCTCTACACAACTCTCCCAACCCTAGGCAAGTGCATCTTGTCACTACATAAAAACCCTATTTTCTTGGTCCATTAGCTAGATTAGGACATGGTGATCAACATTAGGTCTTGGTATTTTGTGATTTGAAGTCTCCATTATTCTAGATCTAGGTTTTTCCTATTTTCGGATTTTGTATGGTTTGATCTATTTTTGTTGGATGTTTATGGGTTTTGATGTTTCCATGTGGAAGAGCATTCAGTTTCACTCCAGTTGGAGCCTTGGAAATTCGGATTTGGAGTTCGGATGGCTAAGTTGTGATGCTTTGAAGCTTTGGGTTCATCATGGTGTTCTTGCTGTTTGGAGAAGACAGTGAGCAGTGTGCAGAGCTTCTTTGCTTATGCCACTGAGCCTTGGATACGCTTCCTGTTGGAAGCGTGTCTCCTGTGTGCGTGCTTTTCATGTACGCTGCTCCCTTGAGCGTGCGTGACTTTTCATGTACGCTGCTCCCTTGAGCGTGCGTGACTTTTTATGTACGCTGCTCCCTTGAGCGTGCGTAACTTTTTATGTACGCTGCTCCCTTGAGCGTGCGTGACTTTTCATGTACACTGCTCCCTTGAGCGTGCGTGACTTTTCATGTACGCTGCTCCCTTGAGCGTGCGTGACTTTTCATGTACGTGTCTCCTTGAGTATGTGTGACTTTTCACGAACACTGCTCTCCTTGAGTGTGCGTGACTTTTCACGAACACTGCTCTCCTTGAGTGTGCATGACTTTCACGAACATCGCTCTCCTTGAGTGTGCGTGACTTTTTACGTACACTGCTCCCTTGAGCGTGCGTGACTTTTCACCTACGCTGCTCCCTGTACCGTTCGTGACTTTTCACGTACACTGCTCCCTTGAGCGTGCGTTACTTTTCAAATACGCTGCTCCCTGTAGCGTGCGTGACTTTTCACCTACACTGCTCCCTTGAGCGTGCGTGACTTTTCACCTACGCTGCTCCCTGTAGCGTGCGTGACTTTTCACCTATGCTGCTCTCTCAGCGTGCGTGACTTTTCACCTACGCTGCTCTCTCAGCGTGCGTGACTTTTCATGTACGTGTCTCCTTGAGTGTGCGTGACTTTTCACCTACGCTGCTCTCTGGCGTGCGTGACTTTTCACCTACGCTGCTCCCCTGACCCCCTTGCTTAACCCATTGGCTCTTGGAGTTGTGGTCTTATTTCTTTAAGCTTGGCTTTTCTATAGCCCTGTATATTAATATTTTATTAGATATTTTACGTCCATTTTATATCCTTACGCCTTTTGCCCTGAACTTGATAATCACGAATTCACTGGATATGTTTGAATTGATAATTGAGCATGACCTGATAAGTGGCCCGTCGTGGCGCACTCCTGACTAGTACACTTGATATGATAACCTGACCTGATACATCTTGAATAGCTGTTGCGACGGCTACCTGACATGACATGACCTGTATAATTAATCCTGACACCGTGGGCGATTGTGCTTGTACAAATAATCCAGTCATGTCTTGCATCATGTCTAGGAGGGGACTCCTGAGTACCACGGTCAGGAGTACCTACTGAATTGGACTAAGGTTAATAATTAGTATAATTTACTAGTCATGAAGAGATGTTCCCCAGTTACAGGCGATCCCGTTATCCCGGCCGCAAATGATTGGACTTGTAGCCTGCCGACGAGTAGGGCACATTTCCAGCCCACTGTTATGTGGGGCACCCTCCATTGTCACTTAAATGATTGAACTCTATTGTCACTATAATGCATTGTACTCTCTAGATTGTCACTATAATGATTGCCTGGATAACCTGGATAGCTGCAGGGCCTGTGACTACTTGGAGCATCTCATTGCATCTTGCTAGTAACTAGGATTGTGATAACCCTAGTTAGTTAATGTAGAAAGCCGTAGGCAATGATTGGCCGTGATTGCTTGGATGGAGTCTGGTCCAGTATAGTATTGTCTAGAATTGATTGATTGTAAGATTGTACCAGAATGATTGAAGGATTGTCACTCCAGATTGTCACTATAATGATTGTCACTCCAGATTGTCACTATAATGATTGTCACTCCAGATTGTCATTATAATGATTGTCACTCCAGATTGTCACTATAATGATTGTCACTCCAGATTGTCACTATAATGATTGTCACTCCAGATTGTCACTATAATGATTGTCACTCCAGATTGTTACTTGACCTGATTTCTTATATTTATCTTGCCGATAAATGGTGAGAGAAACCAAGTTCCGTTCAGACGAAGGATTACAACCCCGGTCCTTGTTTGGTTTACGGGTTGTAACCTAGCTATCTGAATAGTCCCATGGTTATCTCATCGTATATCATCCTGACATGTTTTTCCATATGTCCTGTCTTTTAGTGATTTTATGCAAGATTGTCTTTTATAATTACCCATCATGCTTTTTCTTAAATTACTGTCTCTTATTATGTAATTATATTATTGTGCTAATTTGCTGACTTTGGTTCTTATTTTGTGGTCTCCTTTGTGGCACTTGCTCTTCCTGGGGTCTGACCCAGCTGGTTTTGTATAGCCAGATACCGGAGCAGCAGCAAAGGATCTACCTGTCTTCCAGCCCGATGGTGGTCACCAGGCGTAACCAGGACATCGAGTGGGTTTCTTTTGTTCTCCCACTGTAATATTGTAAATTATTCTTTTGAGACGTTTAGCCGACGAGCAAGTGTTAGCTCGACTGTACTTACTTACTGTCTGCCCACGGGCTGTAACATGATTGACAAGCCCCGGGGGTTGATCATGTATGACTGAACTCTTGCTAGTCCTCACATTTTGTAACGACTAGCTTCATGATCATCTGGATATGTAATGTTTGGGATGCCTTACAATTGTATATTTGGAGATCTGATATCTTGTGATTATTATTAGTTGGTTGAGATTGAGACAATAGGCTATTTTATGACCTTAAGAGACTGATGGATTGTAGTGAAACCCTCACATATCTAGACAGCCGTGACCGTATAGCGGTGTGGATTCCATTCCGTTATACGTAGCTGGCTATGTCTGGTCCCGCTCTCCAGTATTCTGGTTCTGGGGCGTGACATATTATTATGTATATCTCTCTTCTCCGCTCTCTCCTCTCTCATCTCTCTCTCTCTCCGCTCTCTCCTCTCTCTTCAAGCGCGCCAATTGAGTTGGCGCGCCCCCCTCCCCGCGCGCCAACATAGTTGGATCTTTCCCTCTCTCTCTCTCTCATGTATGCCGGCGTACGCCAATTGAGTTGTCGTTTTCTTACCCCATTTACAAATTATCCAAACTTCTTCTTTTTTATAGAATTTAGGAAAAATTCTTTACCTTATATAAAAATTTCTGTTGTAAAATTTAGAAAGCTTTTGTAAATTTTAGAAAAATTTATAAATTTAGAAAAATTTATAAATTTTGGAATCGTGATCCATGTCTAGATGACCTAGTTTGGTTGACGGATTCAATAAATCCGGAAAGAAAATTTATTCTTTTTATTTGTTTGGTATCCACAAATTTAGAAAATATTTTTCTGACATGAAAAAAAGAGAGAAAAAATGGTTCCTATCAGGCCTCGTTTGGTTCACGGAATGGAAGAGAAAGAAAATCAATTCCTTGGCATTTTCTTTTCTTTGAAAAATTACAATTCCCATGGATTTTCATTTTCGATGTTTGAAAATGCCAAGCAATTTGGAAAGGAAAATGAATACTTCAATGTGGAAAAGTGATTCCTTGCTTGGATGGATGGAATCACTTTTCCTCCTAATTTTTCCTCCATTGGGAATCACTTTCCTTTTCTCCTCAATTTCTTTGGCACCCAAAAATAGAAAAGTAATCAATTTTCTTTACCAACTCGATGATTCCGCGAACCAAACGAGATCTCAGGACCCATGAGATTCATTTTTCTTCCTCCTTTCCAACATTCATTACCAAACATTATGACAAAAATACTCTTGATTTATTGCCTATTTTACCAATTAACTATTCGTATTATGTTGATTGTAATTATGTTGACATTGAGGCCTCGTTTGGTTACCAGAATTTTTGCATGTAAAAGAAAAGTTATTCCCTTTCTGTGTTTGGAAGCCAAAGGAAACAAGTTAGAAAGGAAAAATGATTCTCAAGAGGTAGAAAACTAGAAGGAAAGTGGTTTTTTCCCATCCATCTAAGGAATCACTTTTCCTCCATCTTTCCTGCATTTATTAGAAAACTTTTTGACCAAAATATTCCTAATGGAAAGTAAAGATATATTCCAGCAATATTTTCGATCTTTCCAAACACCGGAAAGAAAAGATGATGATAATTATAATTTCTCAAAGAAAAGAAATACCAAAGAATCAATTCCCTTTCTTTTCCATTCTGCGAACCAAACGATGTCCGAATATTATTGGAATAATGCTATTTTTTCTCTTTTTTTTCTACACCAATCAAATACTGAAAAGTAAATGAAATAATTTTTCTTAAATATTTTTTAATTTTACCAAACATAGAAGAAGAAAAAATTTAATAATTTCTTTTATTTTTTTTATCTCCATGAAGAAATTTTAAAAAAAAAATTGATTTCCTTCCGGTGAACCAAACGAGGCCTAAAGGCGGCTCTATTAATTGTTAGACATATTTAGATGGGTTTTTTCTAAGGGCACTACCAAGTTTACTTGGGGGCAGCCCAATTTTTTTTGCAAATATTACAAGTTTGTCATTAATTTTTTTTACTTGGGGGCAGCCCAACAATAGGTATAAAAGATAACTTTTCTAATTTTTTTCTCTCTCCCTCCCTCTACTCTTTTCCTCACTCCCTCAACTCTTTTCTTCTCTCCCTCTACTTTTTTCTTCTCTCCTAACATTTCTAGGTCATAGAATTAAGCCCTAGCCCAAAAAAATTTCCCAATTTTTTCTTCCTTTTCTTTCCGAGAATTATTCCCAAAAAATTCTCCTATCTCAATCATGTTTGGCATAAAATTTTCCCCAAATTTCAATCAGCTACCAAAAAATGTTTCTACTCATACTCAAAATCAGAAAACATAAACATAAATATTAGGTTTAGAATCATTATAGGGTTCATGAATGAATTTTTCGAACATGATAATTCTCACATATTTCTTGAAACCCTAACCCTAGAACACGATAAATCGTTATGGTCGTTCGACTGCTACAGTTTCAAATAGGACTGCAAGGAGCCTGACAGTCCTACAGTAGGACTGCCAGGGTGCTAGCAGTCCTACATTAGTGTAGGATTGCCAGGATGCTGGCAGTCATAATTGAAATTATCTGTTAGGAGAGTTTTAAATATAAACTCTCCTCACAGAGAGTTTAAATTAGGACTACCACACCCCTGGCAATCCTACACTAAAGTAGGACTGCCACACCCCTGGCAGTCCTACACTAAATGAGGACTGTCAGGGTGCTGGCAGTCCTAATTGAAACTTGCCATTCTCCGTATAATTTAGCACGGAGAATGGCTATCTGATCCAGTATTAGGACTGCCACCCCCTGGTAGTCCTACATTGTAAGTCATTGAATTAATATTTGTTTGCGATTCTAAAATTTCGACAAAAAATGCTAAAACGGAGGTCCAAATATTATTTTTTGCGATTCTAAAATTTCGGAAGGCCGTCTAACTGTGAAGCGGTTAATCTCAGGCTCTTCAAAGATAGGCTCATTTTGCGACAAACCGGGCCTCGTTTCGACCTCTCAGTCAAAAGTTATGGCCCTCCAAAGTTTCAACTGACCATAAAATGCACCGGAATGACCATTCTCCGTCTTAATTTACACGGAGAATGGCCATCCCCAATGTTAAAACGTAGGTGAATGACCATTCTCCGTGCTCCGTGCTAAATTACAGAGACTTACAAATAGGACTGCCACACCCCTGGCAGTCCTACATTAAATTAGGACTGCCAGGGTGCTGGCAGTCCTAATTTAATGTAGGACTGCTAGGGGGTGGCAGTCCTGATACTGGATCAGATAGCCATTCTCCGTGCTAAATTACACGGAGAATGGCCATTCTCCGTGCTAAATTACACGGAGAATGGTCATTCTCCGTGCTAAATTAAGAGTTTTCAGTTGAGGAGCTCCTCACAGAGTTTGATAAGTAGGACTGCCACCCCCCAGGCAGTCCTATACTGAAGTAGGACTACCAGGGTGCTGGCAGTCCTAATTCAATGTAGGACTGCTAGGGTGGTGGCAGTCCTGATACTGGATCAGATAGCCATTCTCCGTGCTAAATTATACGGAGAATGGCCATTCTCCGTGCTAAATTAAGAGTTTTCAGTTGAGGAGCTCCTCACAGAGTTTGATAAGTAGGACTGCCACCCCCCAGGCAGTCCTATACTGAAGTAGGACTGCCAGGGTGCTGGCAGTCCTAACTCAAACTTGCTGTTGCAGCAAGTTTCAGTCAGGACTGCCAGCACCCTGGCAGTCCTACTTTAGTGTAGGACTGCCGAGTGGGTGGCAGTCATGATACTGATACTCTGTACATAAAAACAATAATTCATCACAAGTACATAAACAACAATAATTCATCACAACTACATAAATATTCCACATCCAACTTAAGATTCATCACAATAATTCATCGCAATAATCCAACTACAATAATTCATCCCAATAATTCATCACAACTACAATAATTCATCACAACTACTTAAGTTTCAAAGATTCCACATCCAAATTAAGTTTCAAACAAGTACATAACTATTCCATATCCAACTTAAGTTTGAAACAAGAAAAATATCCAGATCCAACTATATATCATGCTGGGCCTTTGAACGAGACTTCCTATTGTTCATGAAGGGGAAGTCGACCACGTCGTCGATGCGATCAAGCTTGTTGGCGACTGCGACACTAGTGTCACTTTGGCAACCTCTCCGAGCTTCGGGCGCCAGTTCGAAAATTGTTATCGGACGCTCGAGAGGACGTCCCGCTCGTTCCTTCCGCTTTGACGCGGTGGGCCGTATTCTTTTGTTAGCGGCCGGTGGACTGCATGACAACATACAGTTATTAAATAATAGAAACAGAAATAGGACATGCAGTTACCCCCTACATATGAGCATCATGCAGTTACCCACCCCCATATGTCATTACAGTAGGACTGCCAAGCATGTGGCAGTCCTAATATAAATCAGGACTGCCATAGGACTGTGGCAGTCCTGATTTACATTAGGACTGCCACATGCCTGGCAGTCCTACTGTTATGAGACCCGAACTGCCAAAACGAGATGCTAGTTTGTCGTGTTCTAGGGTTAGGGTTTCAACATAAAATGTGGGTTTTTTGTGTTCGAAAATTAGGAAAAAGAACCATAAAGAGATTCTAAACCTATTTTATCAAAACTTTTTCAAGAATTAAAAATATTTAGGATTTTGAATAGAATGTACAAAATTCTCGAAGAAATTAGGGAAGAACGTACTAGATTCCGGTTGCTTTGACTTGCGTGTCATCTCTTCGAATCTACGAAGGTTGTGGAAGAAATCTTGGTGGAGGAATTGTGAGTGGATTGGTGGAGAAGAAGAAATTAGGGTTTTAGGAGAGGGAGAGGGAGAGGGAGAGCGCTCTTTTTTTCTTCTTGAGGAGAGAGAGTGTAGAATGACAAATGAAATGAAATGAGGGGTTTGGGGGGTTGGGCTGCCCCCTAGCAAATTTTGGGTGTCCCCTAGCAAATTCTCCACCTTCTTGGACTGTCCCAAGTAAGTGATGTCCCCAAACAATTTTGGTAGTGCCCTTAGAAAAAACCATTTAGATGGCACCTAAGTTTTATCAACCCATAAATGTGTAATTATGTGGGACCTACTTTTATTGTTGTGTGTCACCAGTAACACACATAATTTAATACGGCAAGAAGTTAAATTTACATAATTAAATACAGCAAGAAGTTAAATTTGTATCGGTGTCTCCATCAAGGCATCTTTGCAACAACATATCTCAAATAGGAAGTTCCGAGAATGATAGATTGGGAAAAAAAACAGTTTAGATATAAAATATGTGGGAATGAAGTCCGTTGGATATATTGAAAGTCCCGTAGGAATAGACGTTATATTTTGATGCTTACAAATTTTTTTTTTTATGTCTTTAGTCCCACAGCGGTTGGAGAGTAAGAACCTTGAATAGTTTTCTCGAAAAATTTCATGAGAAGCAAAAAAGTTTAAAAAAATTATATAAAAGATATTAAATTTAGAAAAATAGCAAAATGAGCACAGTCGTGCCCAAAAATAGGACGTAGAAAATTTTTACGCCCTTCTTTAGGTCGTCAAAATTTATTTCTTCTTAATCCAGCCCTAATCAAAGTGGATTAAATTGGATGGAAAAACCGCGCCCTAATAAAGGACGTGAAAATTAAAGCCCAAAAATCGACGTCCTAAATAAGGCCGTGGATTTTCTCCCGCCCTAAATAAGGGTTCGTCCTGTTTACTTCTAGGCCAAAGATCTTCTGGTACTGTCAACAGCATCATTATTCTTATTATGTGTAGAAGCATGTAATTTCACAACCAGAAAGCCCATGCGTCAGACACTACATGCGCTAGAACTCAGACGAAGAACTTCACAGCAAGATCAATAAAGATAGACATTCGAAAGAAGACTTTTATATACAGAAGTCTATTACATGTCTAAGAAAAGGTTGTACAAAGGAGAATTTATACAATGGAAAGATCCTAAGTCTACAGCCAGCGGCTACCACGCGCCTCCAGATAAGCGCAGCAGCCACCATGCGCCATCAGTCAGGCGCAGCAGACATCATGCGCCTCCAACCAGGCGCATCCTACCATATCTTCAGCAGCTCAGTCATGTGCATCCAGCTCAGTTATGTGCATCCCTTCAGCAGCTCAGTCATGTGCATCCAGCTCAGTTATGTGCATCCCTTCAGCAGCTCAGTTATGTGCAACTCTTCCAACCAGGCTCACCTGGCCGAGCAGAGCCCAGTTATGTGCCGCTCTTCCAGCCAGGCTCACCTGATAAGTGCTTCGTCAAGCAAAGCATTTAACCCTCTGGCTGGAACCAAGGAAGAGAAGAGCACCGCAAATGCTGTGGCCAGGGGAGGCTTTGAAAGAGCCTCCAAAGGCGAAGGAAGACCGTGATCGAAATCATGGCACAAGGAAGCTCTCAACACAACCAGAGTGGACGACACCCACTTTGAAGGAAGAGAAAGCCTAGCACCGCCATTCCGATCTACGGCTCTTCCGGAATAACGGAGACAAGGCCCGAGCATCCCTATCTTTGGATGTAACAGGCACCTTCCGCCTGCCTCGGAAGCCCTCGACTCCGTCTTTTGGATGTAACAGTCACCTTCAAGTGCATCGAAGACAACACAGCGTCTCATCTTCACCCTCGGGAGCACTTCGTCAACAGAATGCACCCGCATGTTCAAGTTCATGTTGGAAGTACGTGAGGGAATGAGAAGCAAATCTTCTCTCCATGCCACTATTTATAGGCCGGGCAGATCAAACCCACGTGCCAAGTGGATGGCCCTCCGAATTCCGTGCAATGAATTTACATTAAATGGATGAACCGGACGCCTCGAATTCAGCCAAACGGCTATTTATAGCACTCGAAGAGCGAGACAGCCGCATCATTAAAAGACATGTCCGATACGCCAGCCAAACAGTGCATCACACGGACGTGCCCTTCGGCATCAGGCGCATCACACAGACGCGCCCTACAGTACTCGGCGCATTACAGAGGGTGCGCCCCCACACATCTCCATACCGAGTGGAACGCCAACCGACGTGCCCACTCAGCTGTCCATCGAACGTCACCAACATTAAATGCTGAACTGACAGAGTTGGCAACACGCCTCCCAAAGTCTGAACAGTTCAGAAAACGAAGCATCGACAACGTCAGCATCATCATGACTTTATTTCGACGGCTACTGCCATGTGGCCACTCAACCAACCGCATGCGCCTCTACGACCATGCGTCCAAATCAGCATGTGCCTTAAAAGCCATGCGCCTCAGACTGCTCTCTGATCCCGAAAGACAGAAGAAAAGTCGCCTGCATGCACCTCAAAAGCCATGCACCCCAAATGGTTTGTAACTCCTAAAGGTTATGAGCCGCAGCCTCCTCCTGCGCCCAATCCAAGGCGCAGCCTACCAGATCACTCCTCTCCACCAAATCCGAGATCTTCAAACCATGAGTCGACGACACGTGTCCTTTGACTCAACTCATCCAAGATTTCAGCAACGGAAAGATCTTCTCTCTGCTACGTGCCGGCTCACAACAGCAGTATGAAGAGTTCTCCCCTTCGATCAGGGCGCAGCATCCATGCGCCTCCATCAGCATCCTCCACGTGGCATCCCCACACCGGCGCATCCTACATGCGCGCATTAGCAGCCAGCCTGCAAAACTATAAATAGAAGGATCATCTTCTTCACACAGAAGAGACTCACAACACAGAGAGAATCCACAACAGAGAATCACCGGAGAGGCAGTTCTAGACACTCAACGTCTTCCTCCTCTCAGCAAGCTCCAGCACCCAGAGCAATCAACACCTTCAGAGAACCGATAACCGTCGTCAGCCGGTCAACGGAGTCAACGCATTACCACTCGCTCCATTGGCACTAAGGACCCAGCTTAAACAAAAGTGTACTCCTAGGACTACATCTAAGTCCTATATTGTATCACTGTTCTGTTTGTATTAAAATTTCAATCAAAACAATTTTAATGGCAAACAAGCTGGCGACTCTGCTGGGGACTTCTTTCTCCTCTACCGAGAAAGTCGTGTCACAGGCCGACGACGTGAAGGTGGGCTCCTCCCACAAGACGCTGGTAGTGCGCCTCAATCAACAGGCGTACGAGGAGTTCATTTCTGAAGGAAGTGCGAGTCCTTCGAAGCGGCTGTCGAAGCCGAAGAAGACCCGCGCAGTCTGGGTGCGCAAAGTCGACGCCTCGGGCACCACCGTTGAAGGGGATGCGCCCGTCCAGCCTTCCCTTCCTGCTGACGTCCTCAGTAGTCAAGGTGCGTCCGCTGATGCAGCGCATCTCTCGGGGAAGCGTGCGGCTGACCATGTTCCCCAGCCATCTTCCTCTCAGGCGAGGAAGATACGTCGACGGAGCAGGGACGCAGCCAATGCCCCGCGCATCACTTCTGATGCGCCACAAAGAGCCTCTGTCTTTGACAGACTCACTCGCTGTAATAGCGAAGAGAATTTGGATGCTGAGTACTATGCGCCCCAGCGGGCTGGTACGAAGAAATCCAAGGCGGCACGGGCCATGCGCCACAAGCGTGCTATGCCAGCAGCCGGCCAGAGGCACGCGCTTACAATCACGCGCGCTGTCGATGGCAAGCTGTACAAGGTTGACTCAAGTGCTTCTGCACCAACAACGAGTCGACCTTCAAAGTCCTCATCTCGCTTGGGCGCATTCACTGCGTGCACAACCAAGCCGAGAGAGGCAAACTCAGTGGTCTTGAACTCCCGCGCCTCCTCTGGTTGTGCGTTTGAGGTCCGTTCAAGTCACTTCAAATGATGTGGTTCCCCCACTACTGATCGTGATGCCTGCTTGGTATTAGATCAGGGGGCGCAGCACTCACCCGACCACCCCGGCGCTTGGCCCTGCCATGCGCCTGAGAGGGGTGTGAGGGTAGCACTCTCCTCCAACGACCTGCACAACGTGATCACTCACAAGCGCCGGTCAGGAGAGTTGACCAACAAGCACGATGCGCCTCTCACGGGGCACACTTGTGCAGTGGTCACCATCAACTGCTGTTGCAAGACGGCAGTACCGCCAAAGCAGTCGGTCTTCCAACGGCTACAATCATCGACACCCCTCCGACATCTCCTTGGGACGAAGGTGTCAGCAGAAGAGGAGCTAAAGGTTGCTTCATGCAACGTGATCTCCAACTCCTCATCTGTCCGGAAGACGACTGCCAATTCCTCGTCTTCATCCAAAAGCCAGCCGAGGAAAACCAAGGCAGCTGTCTCGACCTCTGGAGTGTTCGAAGGCACTCGGTCGAGGAAAAAGTTCTTAGAGGAAGCTGGGGGTAGCCAGACCCTTGTCGAGCCTCCTTCCGAAGACGAAGATGTCCAAAGCACAGCTGCGACGGATCTTCATCAAGGCGAAGATGGCCTCCCTGAAGCCCCTCAAAATGACGATGTCCTCCAGGACACCGTCGGGGGTAGTGCTGGAAACGAAGAGGCCCTTCAAGACAGAGCTGAGGGCAGTCAGGCCCTTGCAGATGCGCCTGTCGAAGACGAACTCCAGAATGTGGCTGGGGGTGGCCAAACACCAGGAGAAGTGACTCCCCCACATGAGAGCGAGGCTGAGAGCGAAGCCTCAACTAATCCATCCACTTCCGGCCGTGTCATGACAGTATACATGACCGGGGGTGATCTTGAGACTGATGCGCCACCACAGGACATTATCCAGCGCATAGACTCGCTAGAGGGAGGACTCAAAACCCTCTCTGCCTCAATGCAAGCACTGACTCAAGCAGTGTTTGAGATGCGGTCGGCCTTGATCAGGACACCTTCAAATGGTCCCGACCCAGGAGCCAATGGAGAGTCGAGTGTGCCCCTCCAACGGACACCCTCAGACACAGAAGCACCCCGGACGTCGGAGCCCTCAAACGCTCCACTCCGGGTGGTACCTCCTTCCCCGACTCCTAGCTCCACGGAGGACGTGGTCGAAATGATCAAAGATCTGCGGGAGCACTTCGAGTCCAAGAACAGGCAGGAGGAGCGCCAGAAGATGGGCATTCCCCAGCCTTATCCCCTTGAGTGGAACAAGGTGGTTTATCCCCCAAAGTATAAACCACAAACACTCACACCGTATGACGGGAAGGACTCTCCACGACGGTACCTGACGTACTTCCAGTCGCAGACAGGGCATCTTCCGAAGGAGGACGCGCTCCTCACCAGCATCTTTGTTGGGGCCCTGAAAGGGGTGGCGTATGACTGGTACTGCAGCCTCCCCGATAATTCCATATCGTCCTTCGACGACCTGACACGCCTCTTCCTTGACCGCTTCTACGACGGTGGGAAGGACATGACGATGGCGTCTCTCATTGAGATACGCCAGAAGGACAAGGAAACGGTTCGGGCATTCATCGAACGCTTCCGTCAGGCCTGCTTCAGGCTACCTCCAGGCATGCCAGAGCATGCGCTTCTCTTTGCTTGCAGTATGAACATGCTGCCTGCAGTAAAGCTCTGGCTTAACTCTACTCCCCCTCCCGACTGGATCTTCCTAATCGTCGAAGCTGAAGCTGCAGAGAAGAAGGCGGCCAATGCACGTCTTCTGGGTGTTAGCTTCCCCGCCTTTGACGATAAGGGGAAAAAGTCCGCAATCAACAACTCTGGACGAGAAACAAAGGGGAAACAGGCATTGACTGTTAATGCCTCGAAGGGCGCATCTGCGCCTACTCAAAAGCCTCCACTGGCACCGAGACCCAAGGAGGTTTATTCATTCAATGATGACGACACCCTGCAACTCTTTGAGATACTGAAGCAGGGTGACAAGATCAAGCTTCCGGACCCGAAGCGGCCCGATGAAGTCGGGAAAGTGGACAACCCGAGGTACTGTCACTACCATCGGTTTGTCGGACACCCGACCAAGGACTGCTACGTCCTCAAAAATTACATCCAGCGTATGATCAATGCGGATGTAATCTCCATCGACTACGAAGAGAAGACGGTGTCAGCTAATGTAGTGTCACTTCAGTTCGGCACCTTGCCGCCGACTACCACACAAGATGGCGTCGTCTCCATCCCTAAGGCGACAATGGAGGTGGTGAACTTGCCACCCACCCGGGACAATGTGAGTGGACTTGTCCCACTCACCACATCTCGAGGAGAGGTCCTCTGGGTTCACCCCGACCTCGTCTCCGAGGTAACTCAACCGGAGGTACGCCCTACCTCCAAAGCAAAAGGCAGGAAGATCAAGTCTTGCCGCACGGTCTCTTCTTCAACGGAAGAGGCGCTTCCTGTGCAGACGCTTGCACAACAGAACTCCCAGCCCGGTGAAGCTGCCGCCGAAGTGGTGCCTCCTGGCACCATCCCTGAGGAGGGTCCATCCAAACCCTCAGCAGCCAATAAACAAAAGCAAGTGGAGGCCCGTTTCGACAGACCTCTGCGGAAAGAAAATGCTTCGGGGCTAGCCAACCCCC
The DNA here is from genome assembly GCA_029216955.1 of Iris pallida. Classification (NCBI taxonomy): domain Eukaryota; kingdom Viridiplantae; phylum Streptophyta; class Magnoliopsida; order Asparagales; family Iridaceae; genus Iris; species Iris pallida. The sequence goes on along the minus strand of JANAVB010032616.1, from coordinate 18,953,672 downwards.
ACAAATTTGACATTCTGGCACAACTGGCCAGTACTCCTGCACGCTTGTCTTTGTTCGAGCTCCTGCGTCTCTCCAAGGACTCCCGAGAAGCTCTCTGCGAAGTTCTGAAGGATGTCGAATCCTTTCTCAGTCAAATCAAGCAGCCTGAAGACCTCCCAACTACTTGTGCACACTGTCATTGTGCGGATGAAGTTATCCCAAACATAACTTTCACCCAACAAGACATGCTGCTCAAGCATCACCGACATAACCGACCGTTGTATTACACAGGGTACATCGGTTCGGTAAAGGTGAGCAGGATTCAGATCGATCCAGGGTCTTCCCTAAGCATCATTCCAAAGGCGCTGCTATCAAAGCTGGGGATCCCAATATACCGGCTGGCGCCCTCCAATACGACCATCAGTGGCTTCAACGCTAGCAAGAGCGAGCCACTGGGCAAGATCCGGCTGAAGTGTCACATCGGTAACCTCAAAACTGAGGTGACTTGTTATGTGGTGGATGCCGAGGTCAACTACAACATCTTACTCGGACGACCATGGTTACATGAGTACATGGTGGTGCCCTCCACGCTCCACCAATGCATGAAATATGTATCCACCAACGGCGTCATCCGGACGGAGTTTGCAGATATCGATCCCTTCAAAGGGATTGAGGCCTACTTCACCGATTCCGACTTGTACAAGCCACTTGACGAGGAGGAAGCCAACGACGCCGATGATGAAGCAGAGACGGCAACAGAGCCGGACTTGGAGCCCGAAATGACTCCCGACGCCCCCTTGAAAATCCGATTGAAGGGCAAGCCTCCCCAGAAGGCGCCTCCAATGAGCATCAAGCTATCAGGGAAAGCACCGACTCACGAAGCTCCCCTGAAGATACGCCTCAAGGGAAAGCCACCTCAAACAGCGGCTCCCCTGGTGGTAAAATTACAAGGGAAGGCGCCACTCATCAGAGGCGCAACCGAGGCACCTCTCAAGGTGCGTCTTAAAGGCAAGCCGCCGCAGTCATCCAAAATGCCGGAGAGGGCTCACATAACCCTCTCAGACCCCAAAGTCAAAGTGGTGGAGGACTCTCCTGATCCGGCCCCAGTGCTTACAGATGAGGAGCTTGGCGAATATATCTCTGCTGATGTAGACGCACCCTCCTTAGACAATGTAATCCCACGGGATAAAATCTCGTACTTTATCAATAATAGAGTGTCTTTCAATTATTCTTGTCTTCCACACTGGAATGCCATGTATACATTAGACAACGCTCTACGGTCGTTGCAAACACAAATAACGACCGTCCACCATAATCGAGTGGCCCCGTCTCAAGGAGTCTTCATAATCCCCCCACGAAGTCGAGACGAAGGCACCATCATCTCGGGCAAAGTCGAGCGTCATCAGGACCTCCCGTCAATCGAGCCCGAACCTGATACCGGCAGAGTACAAGTCTATCGGTACACGGATACGGTAAAGCGCATCATCCAAAAGATGGGCTACGATCTGAAAAGCAATAAAGGCCTAAACTACGACAAGGGTCGGCATCTCCCTGTCCGACTTTCGATGCCCAATGGAAAGCCACATGATTACTATAATCGGACTCGACGGGGGTTAGGCTATGTCACGCCGCCATCAACTCCAGAGAGTTCAGACGCAGAAGACATAGAACATTCCCACTCGTCTGAAGCATCGACGTGGGATTCCGATACCAGTATCGGATCAGTCTTTAGGAAAGTGCTGTCAGCTAACATGACATCGGCGCAACCTCAGAAAGATGAAGGCGAAGACCAACCGCCGGAACCCTTCGAAGAGGAACCCTGGGCTCAACGCCTAGGAGAACAATGGGAGTCTCGTTTTGAGTTACGAGAACCTCCCACCGAAGACGAAGTCGAGCAGATCGACCTCGGGGATGGGTCTTCTTCTAAACCCATCTTTATCAGCAAAAGCTTGGAAGAAGAAGATCGAGAATCTTTACTCCAACTGGCTAAAGAGTATATTGACGTCTTCGCCTGGAGCTACGAAGACATGCCGGGTCTCGATCCACAGATCGCGATGCATAGGTTGAACATCTTACCAGATGCCAAACCTATCAAACAACAACAGCGACGCTTCCGCCCGGACATCATGAATGCCATCGATCAGGAGGTGGACAAGCTCTTGACCAGTGGCTTCATCCGTGAGGAACAACACCCGGACTGGATAGCCAACGTCGTCCCTGTCACCAAGAAGAACGGGAAGATACGAGTCTGTATCGACTTCAGGAATCTCAACTCTGCTTGCCCGAAGGATGAATTCCCGCTCCCAATCACCGATGTAATGATCGACAACACATGTGGCTTTGAACGCATGTCCTTCATGGACGGGTATTCAGGCTACAATCAAATCAAGATGTTCCCCGATGACGCAAAACACACGTCATTCAGGACTCCGAAAGGTGTTTTCTGCTACACAGTAATGCCCTTCGGCTTGAAGAATGCCGGTGCAACATACCAACGAGCGATGAGTACCATCTTCCGTCAACATCTTCGCAAGACAGTTGAGTGTTATGTTGACGACATCGCAGTCAAGAGCCGCCTCAAAAGAGATCACCTACAGGACCTGAGGACGGTCTTTGATCTCATGCGGGCACATCAACTCAAAATGAACCCCGCTAAATCCTTCTTGGGGGTTTCTAGCGGCAAATTCTTGGGCTTTGTCATCACGGCAAAAGGCATTCATGTCGATCCCGAGAAGACTAAAGCCATCCTCAACATGGACCCTCCGAAGAACCTTCGAGAACTTCGGGGCTTACAGGGACGTCTGGCATACATCCGGAGGTTCATAGCAAACCTCTCCGGTAAATGTCAACCCTTTACTCAGCTCATGAAGAAGGGAGTCTCTTACGTCTGGACAGAGGAGTGCCAAAAGGCTTTCGACGACATCAAGGCTTACTTGACAAGCCCGCCAGTCCTAGTGGCACCTGTCGCCGGCAAACCATTCCTCCTCTACGTCCGTGCCATGGATCATTCCCTCGGCGCTTTACTGGCTCAAAACAGCGATGCAGGCTACGAGCAAGCAATCTACTACCTCAGTCGAACACTCATCGGGGCCGAACACCGGTACAACCCCGTTGAAAAGGAGTGCTTGGCTTTGGTGTTTGCCATTCAGAAGACTCGTCAATACGTCTCGGGCCAGATAATTCACGTCATCTCCCGAGTCAATCCACTCAGAGTTCTCATGACGAAGCCAGGGTCATTAAACTCCCGGCTGGCTACATGGGCGATCCTACTAACGCCATATAACATGGTGTTTGTCCCGCAGAAGGCGGTCAAGGGTCAGGCTCTGGCTGACTTTTTAGCTGCACACCCTATCCCAGAATCTTCAAAACTCTATGAAGACATCCCGGATGAAGTCCAAGAATCAAACGTCACTGAAGGAAGCCCCGTTTGGCGGATGTTCTTCGATGGCGCTTCAAGAACGAGCCCCAATGGCCAAATCATCGCAGGAGTGGGGGTAGTCTTGGTCTCCCCCGATCAGCTGGTCATCCAGCGCGCATACTCTCTTTCGAAGCCGTGCTCCAACAATGTTGCTGAGTACAACGCACTCGTCATGGGACTCCAGCTAGCACAACAGCTGGGGGTGGATCATCTGGAAGCCTACGGCGACTCGAAACTCGTCGTAAACCAGATTCGGGGGCAATACGAGGTTCGCCATGAAGATTTGATCCCTTACCATGAAGTTGCATTGAACATCATTTCAACCTTCACTGGGTTCTTCATCGAACATGTACCCCGTCTACAAAACTTGGAGGCTGACGCTCTGGCTGGCCTCGCAGCCTCATTGGCCGCGTCCCTTGGGACTCAACACTATGTCACGGTAACTGGCCGAGACTTGATTTGTCCCAGAAATAATCTATGTTTGCAAATGGCTCACGCCGTGCCGACAAACACCGATGTTAATGTCCGAGACTGGAGATTCCCGTTCATCGACTTCGCCGTCTACGGAATCCTTCCGAAAGACCCGAAGGAAGCCGTCTCAGTCAGGAGACGCTCTCTTCGATTCTACTACGATACAGCCACTAAAACGCTGTACCGACGCTCCTTCGACGGGCTTCTCCTTCGATTCCTATCTAACGAAGAAGCGGCCGAAGCTCTTCGAGAAGCTCATGACGGAACTTGCGGAGCTCACCAACCAGGTCCTAAGTTACAAGATCGACTGCGACGTATGGGCTACTACTGGCCAACCATGGCCGCCGACGCAGTGGAATATGCTAAGAAGTGCCATGCATGCCAACTTCATGCAGACTTCATACATACACCGTCTGAACCTCTACATCCTACAGTCGCCTCCTGGCCATTCGAAGCCTGCGGCATGGACATTGTAGGACCAATCACCCCTCCTTCATCAAGAGGACATCGTTTCATCCTGGCCATCACCGATTACTTCTCCAAATGGGCGGAAGCAATCCCACTAGCGGAAGTAAAAAGCTCCAGGGTGGTCAGCTTTATCAAACACCATGTCATTTACCGTTTCGGAGTACCCAGGCAAATCATTCATGACAATGGTCCCCAGTTCATCAGCCACATTTTCAGCAGGTTTTGTGACAAGAATCGCATTCAAAACGTGGCCTCAACCGCCTACAATCCGGCAGCAAACGGATTGGCCGAGGCGTTCAACAAAACTACCGTCAGGCTGCTCAAAAAGGTCGTGTCATCCAACAGACGCGACTGGGACGAAAAGCTCGGCGAATGTCTTTGGGCCTACCGCACAACGGTACGGACCCCAACAGGCAACACACCATTCTCCCTGGTCTACGGGAGCGAAACGGTACTGCCTATCGAGATCCAGATCCCCTCACTCTGAGTAGCGATCACAAACAAACTCACAGAAGAAGACAATCAACGTCGTCGTCTGCGAGAACTGGAGGCACTTGACGAAAAGCGTCTCCTAGCTCAACAACGCATCGAACTTTACCAAGCCCGTATATCACAGGCTTTCAACAAGAAGGTCAAGCAAAGAACTTTCCAAGTTGGCGACCTGGTTTTAGCAGTCAGAAGGCTAATGGTGTTAACTCACAAGACACCAGGGAAGTTCGAGCCCAAATGGGAAGGACCCTTCATCATTGAGACGGTATACTCAAACGGTGCTTACCGCCTCGCCAAACCCAATGGGGACTTGTTCATGATGCCCATCAACGGCAAGTTCCTAAAGAAGTACTATTCTTGACATCCTCCAAGACATGTATTTCCCCAAACAACCTCTTTTCACAAAATCAAACGCTTCCGGAACCCAGCTGTTCCGTGGCATCCTTCCGTAGAAAGATAACCACGTCCACATTACCTCTGAGTTGTCTCTCTACATCCTACAAAGCGCAACCTTACATTTCGTGAGCTTACGCTATCCTTCATGTTTACCACGTCCACATTACCTCTGAATAAACATCCCGTACAAACAACTCCTGTGTTGTCGTACATTGATCGCAGAACTTCTACGTCCACATTACCTCTGAGTTGTTTAGCGTATCCCCCAGGATCATTCCTACCACGTCCATAAATACCTCTGAGTAGGAAGATTCTATCATTTGAACCTAATGATTGCCATGTCCACATTACCTCTGAGCAAACATGTTGGTTCCTTCAAACTTATTATCTGTACCTAAAAACCAAGGTGCGCAAAAGATAATAGGTCCACATAAATCATCAAGTTCATGAGATCAAAAATGAACACATCACAAAAAAAGAGAGATAGTGTATTTCTTTATTTTTCAAAAAAGGGAGTACAGAAATACGCTATTTCCCCAGCAAGAGTTGCAAAAACACATAAAAAGAAGAGAAACTACAGTCCCCGATCCTCTCCAGGGTGGGATGAGCGCTCTTTGACTCGACGTCTCAGGTCGGCAGTGCGAGTTTCCACAGTCGCCCGGACTCGGAGCTCGGCTTCTTGACGCATTAATCCGACAGCCTCAGCGGAAGTTTTACTCTCATACTTCTCATCAAGCTGTCGTCGCTGCTGAGCCAAAGCAAGGGTCCGCTGAGTAAGAGTCGCTTCCTCCTGCTTGAATGCCACGTGTTCAGCCAGGACACGATCAGCTTCTAGTTAAAGTTGGGCCCGCTGGTCTTCAAGACGGCGCATCTGAGCATTAACCTCTGCGATGTTAGCATCCACCGCAGCCCGCTTCTCCGTCGTCTTCTTCATAGATTGAGACAACTGCTCCGCCGCAGTCTCAGTCCCAGCCACTTCACGCTCCCAACTGCTCACATCGGCTCGATGGGAAGCCTCGACTTCAGCAATCAACTTCCCTATCTCTGTATCTATCAAGACAGAGAGGTCATTTCGTTGGATGTGCTGCAGTTCCGCGAGCCGCTCGTCCAGCTCAATCACCGAAACCTCCAGAATTTCGGCCATATGGTCATGGCCTTGGTGAACGCGGATCAGCTCGATACAAGGCATTGCCAAAGCTTTTGCTGTCGCAAAGCTCCCCTTGGCATCCATCACTGCAGATACACCTTTCTCCAGCATTTTGTACACTCCCTCGACGAGGAACTTCACATACTCGTCGGCATCCGCCAGCACCTGCGACGTCATAGCAGGAGTTGGGGGAGCTACTACAGTTTGCGGACCGGAGGAAGATCCGCCAACCTCGATCTGAGAGGTTTGAACCTCGGCAGCAATAGGCTCTTCATCAACAGGGGCCAGACTGCTAGCCCGAGGAGCCGAAGGAACAGAAGGAGCCGACATATGCGTCGTGATAGTACCCCAAGTGGAAGGAGCAACAGAGGGTTCCACACCCTTACCCTTCTCAAGCCCGGAGAAATCACCGACGTCGACGGCCACCTCTTCTACCCCCAACGTTCTATCAGCATCAGCTACCTCCCCCGGCAAAATGGGGAGATCAACATTTATCTCCTGGCCAGCCCCAGGAGACAAGACCGGCAGAAGGGTCTCATTCTTCTCAAGTCCCTCTACAGGGACAAAATCTGTCGCTACCACCTGATCGGTAGCCATCTCTATGTCCATGGTTGAAGCCAAGGAAGGATTTGGCAATGATTCAGCCGACCTCCCTTCATCATGACAAGGAGGGGAATCAACCCTCTTCTCTATTCTCACTGCTTCTGCTGCCCCCGCAACAGACTCCTGCAGCTTCGGAGCGATGTCATCGAAAGATGATGAACTCCATTCCTCTTCATCACCAGGAAGCTGCGCACTTGCTAAACCTTCGATATGTGAAGCCTCCGCTGTGGCCTTCGTCACCTCGGAAGCTGCTGCACCCTCAGGTTCCCTCCTGACATAACCCGGGGATACCGGAACCTCCACGATGACAGTATCCTCCGGATCTTCCTCCATGAGAGACGTCATTGTCGGCGGGATACGCACTCCAGACGAGCTCGCCATCTCTTCTCGCCTACTCCCACCCGACTTTGGGGTACGAGGTTTTCTTTTTAGCGGCTCCTACAAAAGAAGATAGGGCCTCGTAAGTGGCGGAACCAAAATCAGATTTAGTAGGATGTCCTTACCTCTTCGGACGCCGAATCCGATGACACCGTCGGTAACGATGCCTTCTTCTGCTTCTTCGACACAAGAGATTCAGCCCCTGTATCTGCACATCGTTTCGATCGATCGCCCGAGGGTTCTGCTTGTGATGCGGAGGGGCACTCCGTTGACCCACCCCTGACGGACGATGCGACCGGGCCTTCACTGGCGTATCCCCAGTCGCTGCTAACTGGGTGTCTGCGATAAGGCTGGTCTCCCTGTCATATCCGGAGGGCGGGGCAGCCATAACACAGTAAAGTTTGGCGGCCGAGTAAAGAATGGGCGGCCGCGGATCGGGAACGGGCAACGTAAAACGAGCTCCGGTACATCCGGCATTATAGTAATGCCAAGCTCGTGCACCATCCAACAAACTTCCAACATACCCCAGGGTAATACTGGGGTTATCCAACATCATCTGAGCATAACCAAATTGCCGCGCAAAGCGGCTCGGCAAGTACGGTTCCAGGTAGCACTGATTCCTGTTCCGGTACACCAGATGGGACGGCCGGATACTTTACAACCAGCGGAATCCCCATTGAGGCAGAGTGGTGGTACCTTCACCCAGGTCCCTTAAATCCTCGTTGGCCTCAAAACCCAAATAGATGGGACCAACTTTGGTGATCTCCCAACCCTGAAGACGGGATAAAACCTTTCTACAAACCGGGACACCAGTATGCGACCAGCTCCTCCGATGGAAACGATGAAGGAATGCATCTCCAGCCTTATAATCTCCTTCCGAGCCTGGGCTCATCACACTGGGATGATGCAGAATCAGCCATCCCATCAAATAGTAAAACGGCAGTTCGGCGTGCGGGAAGTTATTTTTTCTGCCTCTATCATGAATCACATTTCCAGCAAACTCTCGCAAACCTCGCTGCAGGTTACATACCATTGCGGGGAGGAGAGCCAAGCGCCGGTCGAAGACCAATTTTACGGCTGGCAGGATTAAGTTTCGAGTCACCCTCTCGACGGCACCGGATCTACCTGCGAACACGCAATCCCGGAGCCATATCATCAGATAGGCGACCAAAACCGCCTTGGATGACATTGGATAAGCAAGGTGCCAGAAGCAGCTGTAGGAGCATGCATCTGACTGCTGGTCTTCCTTTCCTCGGGGATTCTTCTCCCCTAATGTGCTCATTTCGGACAGCACCTCGCTACGAGAGAGCGCCGGCGGAGTAGAAAACTTCGAAGAATCCTCTTTGTCTTGTCTAAAGACATAATCTCTCCAAGCGGTCACATGGGGCTGCGACCTGCTTTTATCCCTTTTCTGCACATAGTAATGATGACTCGCCACTTCCTTGAAGACGGCCGTCATCTCATCAGCTCTGTCCCCCAGGACCTGAAGTTCCTCATTGGTTGGAAAGTACTCTTCATAGGGCTCCGACCCCCAAGGGAGTTTAGACACCTCATACATCTCATGAAGTGCGAGCCCTAACTCCCCTACCAGAGTAAAGAAGGTCCCGGTATGAATATCAAACATCTCCAGGAGTGCGAGGAACATGTGCCTATTAAGGTCAACACCCGCCTGGGTAGCACGGATCGCGGCAGTCAACCCGATCTCTCGGAGCTCAGTCCGAAATTGCGACAAGATCCAGAGCGTCAGTTTATCCCATTTGGAGACGTAATGGCACCAACCCTCCACCCGAAACTCTCCTGTCGGGTAGGAGCGTTCCATCAAAAACATACGATGTGTAAAAGTCGAAGCACTATAAGCAAGCGTATCAATGGGTACATCACTGTAGAGGCTCCCAGGACGTAAAGTCCGCCAAGTGTAAGAAGACCCAGACCGTACAACGGTCAAAGCATCCCTTTGGTCGGAAGTAGAATCAATTTGGATGACACCAGTCACCGCTCCCCCCTGAGAAGGGGTAAGCTCCCAAGACATCCTCCTCTGGGAAACAAGGCGACAGAAGGACATCAAAGGCCACTGACGTTCAAGTTGCTTAACAGTCATATGCACTCCATTCGCAGTAAAGAACCAGTCCTCCTTGACCTTCAGCACTGACGAGTCAGTAGAAGTGAGACGGTCTCCAAACAGGAACTCAAGCTTCAGGAAGGTCACTTTATCAGATATGGAAGATTTAATGACTCCACGCTCCATCATTCGTTTGAGGAACCAATACTGCTGTTCACGGATTAGGGTCATTCTCTCAGGAGGCTGATCCAGCATAAGAGCATCTTGAGCAGGGTTTATCACTTCCTCGTTATGCTCTACTCCCATTTGGTTGAAGGCAGCCTCCAAGAAAACTTCACTCAAAAGCGGGATTGCCATCGGCACTAGCAAAAGATCAGAAAAAGTCAGAAGAGAACACACAATGTGTCTAAAGGAGAAAACTGCGGCACATCATCAGGGATTGAACCCATGCGCATGGCCTCGGTGCATCATCAGGGTTTGAACCCATGCGCGTCAGCAGTATAGCCTCGGCGCATCACCAAGGTTTAAACCCATGCGCGTCGGCGGGCAAAGACCGCGGCACATCATTAAAGACTCAAGGCCTATGTGCGTTGGCGTACGGACAATGAGACTTACCAACCACCTCCGGCCGAACTTCGACAGGCCGACGGGGAACGACAGCCGCCGTAACTTCCGCGGACTCCTTCGCTTTCTCCTTCCCCTTGCCGGCAGCACCGCGAGGAGTCTTGGGAGCCATTCTCTCGAGGAAGGAGAAGTTAGGGTTTTGAAGAAGAAACTCTAAAGAAGCAGAGGCACAGAGAAGAAGAACCCTTTCTCTCTCCAACTCTTACCTATTTATAGGGCTTGGTCGCACGCGTGAACAGATGACGTGTGATCTCAGCCGTCGCCTCGGGTTCTGTGCAAGGATAGCAGCAAATAAAACCAAAAGATCATCATTAATCTTTTCGGTTACCGAGGCACCATCATCATTAACTGAGAAGAGCATGCGCCCGAACAGGCATGCGCCCAGAAATCATGCGCCCTGACCTCCATGCTTCTTATTCAAAGTATTCCAAAACTTATTCAAAAGTTTTGAAAACTTTGAAGGGGGTCTTGTAGAAGCATGAAATTTCACAACCAGAAAGCCCATGCGCCAGACACTACATGCGCTAGAACTCAGACGAAGAACTTCACAGCAAGATCAATAAAGATAGACATTCGAAAGAAGACTTTTATATACAGAAGTCTATTACATGTCTAAGAAAAGGTTGTACAAAGGAGAATTTCTACAAAGGAAAGATCCTAAGTCTACAGCCAGCGGCTACCACGCGCCTCCAGATAAGCGCAGCAGCCACCATGCGCCATCAGTCAGGCGCAGCAGACATCATGCGCCTCCAACCAGGCGCATCCTACCATATCTTCAGCAGCTCAGTCATGTGCATCCAGCTCAGTTATGTGCATCCCTTCAGCAGCTCAGTCATGTGCATCCAGCTCAGTTATGTGCATCCCTTCAGCAGCTCAGTTATGTGCAACTCTTCCAACCAGGCTCACCTGGCCGAGCAGAGCCCAGTTATGTGCCGCTCTTCCAGCCAGGCTCACCTGATAAGTGCTTCGTCAAGCAAAGCATTTAACCCTCTGGCTGGAACCAAGGAAGAGAAGAGCACCGCAAATGCTGTGGCCAGGGGAGGCTTCGAAAGAGCCTCCAAAGGCGAAGGAAGATCGTGATCGAAATCATGGCACAAGGAAGCTCTCAACACAACCAGAGTGGGCGACACCCACTTTGAAGGAAGAGAAAGCCTAGCACCGCCATTCCGATCTAAGGCTCTTCCGAAATAACGGAGACAAGGCCCGAGCATCCCTATCTTTGGATGCAACAGGCACCTTCCGCCTGCCTCGGAAGCCATCGACTCCGTCTTTTGGATGTAACAGTCACCTTCAAGTGCATCGAAGACAACACAGCGTCTCATCTTCACCATCGGGAGTACTTCGTCAACAGAATGCACCCGCATGTTCAAGTTCATGTTGGAAGTACGTAAGGGAATGAGAAGCAAATCTTCTCTCCATGCCACTATTTATAGGCCGGGCAGATCAAACCCACGCGCCAAGTGGATGGCCCTCCGAATTCCGTACAATGAATTTATATTAAATGGATGAACCGGACGCCTCGAATTCAGCCAAACGGCTATTTATAGCACTCGAAGAGCGAGACAGCCGCATCATTAAAAGACATGTCCGATGCGCCAGCCAAACAGCGCATCACACGGACGCGCCCTTCGGCATCAGGCGCATCACACAGACGCGCCCTTCAGTACTCGACGCATTACAGAGGGTGCGCCCCCACACATCTCCATACCGAGTGGAACGCCAACCGACGCGCCCACTCAGCTGTCCATCGAACGTCACCAACATTAAATGCTGAACTGACAGAGTTGGCAGCACGCCTCCCAAAGTCTGAACAGTTCAGAAAACGAAGCGTCGACAACGTCAGCATCATCATGACTTTATTTCGACGGCTACTGCCACGTGGCCACTCAACCAACCGCATGCGCCTCTACGGCCATGCGTCCAAATCAGCATGCGCCTCAAAAGCCATGCGCCTCAGACTGCTCTCTGATCCCGAAAGACAGAAGGAAAGTCGCCTGCATGCGCCTCAAAAGCCATGCACCCCAAATGGTTTGTAACTCCTAAAGGTTATGAGCCGCAGCCTCCTCCTGTGCCCAATCCAAGGCGCAGCCCACCAGATCACTCCTCTCCACCAAATCCGAGATCTTCAAACCATGAGTCGACGACACGTGTCCTTTGACTCAACTCATCCAAGATTTCAGCAACGAAAAGATCTTCTCTCTGCTACGTGCCGGCTCACAACAGCAGTATGAAGAGTTCTCCCCCTCGATCAGGACGCAGCATCCATGCGCCTCCATCAGCAACCTCCACGTGGCGTCCCCACACCGGCGCATCCTACATGCGCGCATGAGCAGCCAGCCTGTAAAACTATAAATAGAAGGATCATCTCCTTCACACAGAAGAGACTCACAACACAGAGAGAATCCACAACAGAGAATCACCGGAGAGGCAGTTCTAGACACTCAACGTCTTCCTCCTCTCAGCAAGCTCCAGCACCCAGAGCAATCAACACCTTCAGAGAACCGATAACCGTCGTCAGCCGGTCAACGGAGTCAACGCATTACCACTCGCTCCATTGGCACTAAGGACCCAGCTTAAACAAAAGTGTACTCCTAGGACTACATCTAAGTCCTATATTGTATCACTGTTCTGTTTGTATTAAAATTTCAATCAAAACAATTTTAATGGCAAACATTATGAAAAAGAAAATTCAAACAGAATGGAAAGTTAACAATAACATGCACTTATGATATGGGGATGGGCGGGAGAAAATCCACGCCCTTATTTAGGCCCTTTATTAGAGACGGCCAAAGTTTTGGAGTGTTGAATTTTTGGGCTTTAATTTTCACGCCCTTTATTAGAGCGCGGTTTTTTCATCCAGTTAAATGGGTTGGATGGATTAAGAAGAAATAAATTTAAATTTTGACGATCTAAAGAAGGGCGTAAAAATTTTCTACGCCCTATTTTTGGACGCGACTGTGCTCATTTTGCTATTTTTTCAAACTTAGTATCTTTTACGCAATTTTTACAAACATTTTTGCTTCTCATGAAATTTTTCGTAATTTTATTACTTCACTTCCTTTGCTCTAATGAAGTATTGTGTGGGAGCCGTATGGACCACACGCGCGTATCGGTTGCGGATACGTGCCAACATCTACGGACGTCAAATGTCGTTTCAATTCATTCTTCGGGTTTCGATTTGAGACCTAAAAACTTCTTGCTACTCATTAAATTTTGAAACGTTTAGAACACATTTAATATTGTCCAGGTTCTTTAAACCACATTTTTTCATTTGGTTTTGTGTTTGTAACGTCCGTTTTAAATGGTGTTTTATTGACTGGTTAATTTATAATAACTCTCATGTCCTTTGAAGAATGCCTATAAAATGTACATTTTATTCTCCTCTCAAAGAGGGAAATATACTACGAAAAAATTCCACTCATTCTCCTTGTCTCTTCTCCTTCTTTTCGTTCAAGCTCTGGGCAGGGGCTAAGTTCAAGGTCACTATTTTTCAAGTTGTGTGCAACGAGAAGATATCGCTAGAGCGAGAGTTTTATCACTAGGAGCATTCGGATAAAGTCTGTACACATATCCGAATTAACTCTTAGGACAGTGCTACGTGCGCGACTTTTCCGAAGGCTGGTAACCTTTAATTTTTATTTATTTTGTTTGCAGATTATTAAAGGAGAAAAGTAACATTTTTCTAACAATAGATACGGTCGTCGGTCCAAAAAAAGGATACCTCACAAAATATATAAAATATAGTCAATCATCTGATATTAGTCAATATGAGACGATATTATTGAATAATTATACCAACAAGTCACAATTAGGATTTTACGATATCCGCTATACATGTTATCTATTTTAGATGCCCGATGTTTACATATGAAGAAATAATACGTTTTTGTCGTTCGATTTACTGATCTTATCAAGTCAGGATCTTATGTCTTTTTTCGATAGCACAAGAGTCATTCGAGTTCGACCACTATATACCATATCAACCACTAACCTCTTGGACCTTTAAATATCCCCTAATGAACATGCTTTGTTAGTATGCAAAGAACTTAATGGCAAAAATAAATTTGTAAACTCTCCAACGACAAGAAGTTTCTTCGTATATATCTATTATATTCTTAGTTTTAGTCGAATTGTTATGAGTCTTAAATCATCACCTCTCTTTCTATTTTTCTTTTCTTTTATGTTATTATTTATTCGTTTGTACATCATCTATAATTTTCATGAAAAGGGAGATGCTTCATTTATGTAACACTAAGCCTCCATATTGATCCGAGAAAAATAATTATATGCGAGAAGATAAATAAGCATTCTCAATATGAAATATCATTTAAATTCTGGATTTATGCTCTCTGTAAGTAGAATCACATATACGTACTCTAGATAAGTTGAGTTAAAGAAAGATATCAAGATTCAGTATTATTCAAAATAATTGCATTGTTGAAGTGCATTTAATAAACCCTTAATCACAAATACGCATAAGCTTGCCTTCACTAAATTAAAGTTAGATTGTGTTTGGTTCATTATAATATAATCATTATCGAATAGAGTTTGTAATGTAATATAATTACAACTATATTATCACGATTAGTTAGAAATGTAATAAAATCATGTAATGTAATATCAATTGCATTCAAATGTTTGGTTACCATATAACGAAATCGAATAATATTGTTCTTTGCATCATTTGATATATATATATATATATATATATATATATATATATATATATATATATATATCTTTGACATATATTTTCTCTATTGATCAACCTTAACATTTATATGAAACAAAAACAAAAAAAATCCTGTAAAAATATAGAAAATAAATCAATAAGAGAATAATAAAAGTGGAAAAACTTAAAACCTAAAATAAATTTTTTTTTTTTTAAAGATAAAGTAGTTTTGGAAGTTCTAATGTGTTATGTAATTGTGATTACATAAGTTTTACGATATAATTTATTTTAAAAGAAAATAATATAATATAATCAAATTTGTAATAACCATTACATTACATTACATTAAAAAAAGTATTAAACCAAATATCCGAATTAAATTTATAATATAATATCAATTACATTATATTGTGCAATCCTGACCCTAGTCATTATCCCTTCTTTTGTTTCAGCTTTCATACATGTTCCCATGATCCATAAAAAATTAAAACACAAATTACTAGTTTTGGGACATAGGGAGTGAACTTAAAGAAGGAAAAATAAAAGACCAGTTCCTGGTAGAAGACTCTTTCTCGATGAGTATTAGCAAAAGATATTCTCTTCGAATGAGTATATTTGGCCATTTGAGTTGATACATATTATGCCACGAATACTTGTAACTTATGAGAAAAACAGCACGAACACCGGATGAAGCCGATAAGATTTGACCCTTCCAACCGTAAAAATATATAGGTGTGTGTATGTTGTAATATAAAAAACAAATGCCACGAGGAGGTTATATGGTTCGAAATCCAAGTCCTTTGCAATCTAAGGATATTTCATAAAGAAGTCTCTCCTCAGTCTTTTCAAAGTTCTTACCATTATATGGTACGGTCTAATTTATACTACTTTATTATAATAAAAAGTTTCATGTTATAAGTTTTTCTTTTCTTTTCTTTTTTTCTTTTTGTTTAATAATTAAAAATAATAATAATATTGTTAAGTAAATAATTTTGTATAAAAAATAATAAGAGAAACAATTGTTTGTTCTTTTTGAATAGTAAAATGTTAATGGATTTTGCACTTCATAACTAGTATAGTCTAAGGTTAAAACTACAACTGAGATACCATGCATCTCTGTTCGCTACTGTTCTTAGAACCTGTTTGGTAAATCGTAAGTGTAGAAACATTTGAATTTAGATTTTTAAGTATAAAAAGTAGATAGGAATCTCACTACCAAAATACACTCAATTAGCGACGGATATTTAGCGACGGAAATTTTCCGTCGGTGTTAGCGACGGCTTCGTGGCCGCTCAGCGACTGAGTACCGACTACACGCCTTTGCCATTTTTTATTTTAATTTTAGGGGGAGGAAAGGTCGCACGTCCGTCGCTAGACTGTCGGAATTATAGCGACGGATACCCAGTCGTCGCTACGTAGTCGATTATTTGGCAGAAATTGTGTAGAGAATTGGCGGGACATATCTTCGACTACGTAGCGACGAATATTCAGTCGGCACGTATCAAACATGGCGACTACATGGCGACGGGTTTTCTTCCGTCGCTATTCAGTCGCTATATATACGTACCAGACTTTAAATGAAACGGCGGGGGGAACTTTTTGCATTCCCCCCAAATTCACTCTCTCTCCTCTCTCTCTCTCTCTCGCCGGTGTCGGCTTCGGTGATCGGCGTCGGTGTTGTCGTCGGCGTCCTCTCCTCTCTCTCTCCCGAAGGTAACCCCTTCTCTCTCTCTCTCTCTCTCTCTCTCTCTCTCTCTCTCGATCTCTCTCGGGGTCTGGGAGGCGGGCTTGGAGTTGTGGCGTCGGGGGTTAGGCGGCTGGCTTGGGTCGGGGGCTGGGCGGTAGACTTGGGGCAGCGGCGTCGGGGGCTGGGCGGCTGGCTTGGGTCGGGGGCTGGGCGGTGGGCTTGGGGCGGGGGCGTCGGGGTCTGGGAGGCGGACTTGGGGCTGGGGCGTCGGTGGCTGGGCGGCTGGCTTGGGTCGGGGGCTGGGCGATGGGCTTGGGGCGGCGGCGTCGGGGGCTGAGCGGCTGGCTTGGGGCGGGGTCTGGGCGGTGGACTTGGGGCGGGGGCGTCGGGGTCTGGGAGGCGGGCTTGGGGTTGGGGTGTCGGGGGCTGGGCGGCTGGCTTGGGGCGGGATCTTGGCGGTGGGCTTGGGGCGGGGGCGTCGGGGTCTGGGAGGCGGGCTTGGGGTTGGGGGCTGGGCGGTGGGCTTGGGGCGTCGGGGGCAGGGCGGCTGGCTTGGGTCGGGGGCTGGGCGGTGGGCTTGGGGCGTCGGTCGCTGGGCGGCTGGCTTGGGTCGGGGGCTGGGCGGTGGGCTTGGGGAGGCGGCGTCGGGGGCTGGGCGGCTGGCTTGGGACGGGGGCGTCGGGGCTATTTGCAACCGACGCACAGCCATAAGCACTCTTCATATATATGCAACCGAACTACTTGACTGGACGGCGGGCTTGGGGCGGCGGGCTTTGGTCGGGGGCGGCGGGTGACTTTGCTTCTCAAATTCATCTGAGTTTATATATTGGCTAAATAATGTGTTATCCATATTGGGTGTTCCATTAGTTTGGTGGTATTTAGATTAGTAAATATGAATATGGGATTTGGATTCATGGTGTATATATATGTTCACTGTCTCAAGGACAGTGCGAGTTCTATCAGTTGTGTGCTTCTGTATATATGTATATATCTATACATCTAGCTGTGATATACATATGTGTATGTGACAATCTCAGTTAGCGACGGACTAGTTACCGGTTAGCGACGGATATTTCCAGCTCCATTTGCATTAATCTACGGTACGACATGGTGATCAGGACATAGTCCCTGCAGCCATTCGACTGGCGAGACAGAAACTATGTAGCCGTAGATAAAGTTGACTGTCTTCCGACCCTCATCCCTCGACAATGATGATACGACAACCTATCACTATATCTTATATAGTAGTAGATGATGTCTTAGTATTACATTAAGTGAGTTCATCTTGATTCTGTTATATCCTTCAGATACTAGATACGATAAGAACATATACTACACGATATGTATACAGAATATAGATGATTCACACTAATGTATGCTAGAATAAATTTTGGGTTGTGTTCTGAGCCATCCGTTCTTACACTTAAAACACATAGGAATTAGTAGTGTGAGAGCGCCGGAGAGAGTGAGAGCGCCGGAGGGGGGAAGGAGAGAGAGAGAGAGAGTAATTAATGGTACGACATGGTGAAGTAGTACTGTATTTTGGCTCCAGTTCCAGCTCAATTTGCATTAATCTACGGTACGACATGGTGATCAGGACATAGTCCCTGCAACCATTCTACTGGCGAGGCAGAAACTATGTAGCCGTAGATAAAGTTGACTGTCTTCCGACCCTCATCCCTCGGCAATGATGATACGACAACCTATCACTATATCTTATATAGTAGTAGATAATGTCTTAGTATTACATTATGTGAGTTCATCTTGATTCTGTTACATTCTTCAGATACTAGATACGATAAGAACATATACTACACCATATGTACAGAACATAGATGATTCACACTAATGTATGCTTAAATGAATCTTGGGTTGTGTTCTGAGCCATCCGTTCTCACACTTGGCAAAAAATCGAATTTTTTATACTTTATCGGCTTTCGAAAATGTACTTAAATTACATGATGGTTCCTTTAGTTAGCTTGCTTATGTTACAATTATATTATTTGTGACTATCGATCTTACCAGATGGCACCCATGACCCGAGGAGCGGCACGTCGTTTGAGAAAAACAGTGAATACTGAGGTGGCTCCTCCTACAGTTAAGGAGGAAGTGGCACCGGTTGCTAGTGAGACCGGGAGTTCTATTCATCCAGCACCGGTAGCTAGTGAGACCGGAAGTTCTCTTCAAGCAGTCCTTACAAGGGATGACATCTCTCCTCACGCCAAAAATCTCGCTTTTTTGAGGTGGTTGCATGATCGTATCACTGAGCATTTGCGTGAGCAGCGTGGTTCTCATTAGCTATTAGTACTTATTTGTATTGGACTATTTGTATTGAGTTATTTTTGTATTAGACTATTTGTATTGGACTACATATATGAACTAGAACTGTGTCAATCTCTGGATTGTATTGGACTACGACATGGTGATCAGGACATAGTCCCTGCAGCCATTCGACTGGCGAGGCAGAAACTATGTATCCATAGATAAAGTTGACTGTCCTCCGACCCTCATCCCTCGGCAGTGATAATACGACAACCTATCACTAGAGGATACTCTGAGAGATCCATCTGAGTATGACGTATACTTTGAGAGATCACCTTTACAAGAATGATATCAGTAGTGGAATTGAGTGCTGGAGGGGATATTATCAGAGTATACGTCCTACTCAGATGGGTCTCTCACCGTTACTATTTTTTTCTGACAGCAAGGTGGATGTGCTCCGTCAACAGATTCTTGCTTCGAGCCAAAACTTTACCCCGGAGCTCAAGTGGACATCCTTCGTGTAGAGCTCGAGTGAGAGGTTCCTGACAGCATGGTGGTCTCCTTTGTCAAAGTATCCGTGCTCATCCCACATTGATTGTGGGACGAGCACGGATACTTTAACAAAGGAGACCACCATGCTGTCAGGAACCTCTCACTCGAGCTCTACACGAAGAATGTCCACTTGAGCCCCGGGGTAAAGTTTTAGCTCGGAGCAAGAATCTGTTGACGGAGCACATCCAGCATGCTGTCAGAAAAAAATAGTAACGGTGAGAGACCCATCTGAGTAGGACGTATACTCTGATAATATCCTCTCCAGCACTCAATCCCACTACTGATATCATTCTTGTAAAGGTGATCTCTCAGAGTATACGTCCTACTCAGATGAATCTCTCAGAGTATCCTCTCCGGTTGGGTTGTGTTCTGAGCCATCCATCCCAGGGATTTGATTCTGTATTTTGGTTTCTGTATTTTGGCTTCAGCTCCATTTGCATTAATCTACGGTACGACATGGTGATCACGACATAGTTCCTGCAGCCATTCGACTGGCGAGACAGAAACTATGTATCCGTAGATAAAGGAGGAAAAAGATAAATCGAATTATAACGACGGATATTAGGTTACTCTTCAGGATAATTGATGTCTATTTTATATTAATTTGGTTTGGTCTATATGATTCTTGGATAATTGGTGTGTATTAAATTCGTATGTGCATATTTGGTCTATGTGATTGTTGGATAATTGGTGTGCATTATATATTGGTTTGGTTTATGCATATTTTTGTGAACAGGAAAAGTGCTGTAATTTTTTTTTCAAAAAATTCTCAGTTACCGACGGACTAGTGACCGGTTAGCGACGAATATTTCCAGCTCCATTTGTATTAGTCTACGGTACGACATGGTGATCAGGACATAGTCCCTGCAGCCATTCGACTGGCGAGGCAGAAACTATGCAAATAGCCTTAGATAAAGTTGACTGTCCTCCGACCCTCATCCCTCGGCAATGATGATACGACAACCTATCACTATATCTTATATAGTAGTAGATGATGTCTTAGTATTACATTAGTGAGTTCATCTTGATTCTGCTACGTTCTTCAGATACTAGATACGATAAGAACATATACTACACCCTATGTACAGAACATAGATGATTCACACTAATGTATGCTAGAATGAATCTTGGCTTGTGTTCTGAGCCATCCGTTCTGATCAAGCATCTTCCTTCTCCTCTCATCCACCATGGCTCTGAACAAATCTGCTCCTCCCTCTACTTCTCTTCTTTTTATTTGACTCTCTCAGCCACATATGACATCCAGCTCAAGTGTAGAGTCGGAGGAGAAGAAGTGGACAGGAAGAGGAGGGGGAAGCAGCACAGCCGGCGGCATGACCCGGAGGAAGTACAGAGATTTTTTCAACAGTCGTAGGAGAACTATAAGGATATATCTTTTCACAACATGTCATCTTGTCAAAGACCCTTCATATGAATATCATGTTACCGCGGTGTCGGAAGACTAACATGTCATAAGTTTTTAAGCCGTGTGTTTTGACATAATCTTCCCAACTCTTTCCTCCTATGTAGTAATCTTGCATTATTACATAGCAGGAAAGAGTTTGGAGGATTATGTCAAAACACACGGCTTAGAAAATTATGACATGTTAGTCTTCCGACACCGCGGTAACATGGTTGTCACATTAAGGGTCTTTGACAAGGTGATATGTTGTGAAAAGATATATCCTTATAGTTCTCCTACGTCTGTTGAAGAAAACCTCTGTACTTCCTCCGGGTCATGTCGCCGGCTGTGCTGCTTCCCCCTCCTCTTTCTGCCCACTTCTTCTCCCCCGACTCTACACTTGAGCTGGATGTCATATGTGGCTGAGAGAGTCAAATAAAAAGAAGGGAAGTAGAGGGAGGAGCAGATTGGTTCAGAGCCATGGTGGAGGAGAGGAGAAGGAAGATGCTTGATCAGAACGGATGGCTCAGAACACAAGCCAAGATTCATTCTAGCATACATTAGTGTGAATCATTTATGTTCTTATCGTATCTAGTATCTGAAGGACGTAACAGAATCAAGATGAACTCACTAATGTATGCTAGAATGAATCTCGGGTTGTGTTCTGAGCCATTAGTTCCGATACTTGGCAATTAAGCCATTCGACTGGCGAGGCAGAAACTATAAGGCTACTTGCATGTTCTTCCAACTTTAAATTATAAGATTACTATATTAGGTTAAATAAATCACTAACCTCATCACGGTGAGTCTTGGTGTAGCACTCAAATGTGGGGCACCTGTAAATTCGCCGAGGTTTTAAATCATCGACATTGAGTTTTAAACCCTCACGTAGCCTTTCTGCTTCACTTCTAGGGTCGAGCAGCATCTTCTTGCAAGCTTCGGTCTCCAGATACTTAGTGTCAAGATTCTGGACGCTTTCGTAGAGCATGTCAACGCATCCTAGCGTCAATTTTCTGCCGAGAAAATTGACGCTAGGATACGTTGACATGCTCTACGAAAGCGTCCAGAATCTTGACACTAAGTATCTGGAGACCGAAGCTTGCAAGAAGATGCTGCTCGACCCTAGAAGTGAAGCAGAAAGGCTACGTGAGGGTTTAAAACTCAATGTCGATGATTTAAAACCTCGGCAAATTTACAGGTGCCCCATATTTGAGTGCTACACCAAGACTCACCGTGATGAGGTTAGTGATTTATTTAACCTAAGACATGGGATCATAGAATCGAAGACAGTTGAGACCAAGACTGTAAACATTATGTGAGTTCATCTTGATTCTGTTACATCCTTCAGATACTAGATACGATAAGAACATATACTACACTATATGTACAGAACGTAGATGATTCACACTAATGTATGCTAGAATGAATTTTGGGTTGTGTTCTGAGCCATTCGTTCCCATACTTGGCAGTTAAGCATGTGAAATAGAACTGATTATGTTTAGTTTGTCTTACGATACAGATTTTCACATCCAAATTAAAATGGATCGTTACTTCGTTGATCGTACATGGATGTACTAGCGGATCAACCTCCTGGACCGTAGGTACTTATAAGTATTGACCGTATCGGATTAGTATCGATCTATCGTTTTGGTATGGGCCGTATCGGTTGGTATTGGTCTTATCGAATTGGTATCGTCCTATCCGATATGTATCGGCCGTATAGCTAGGATTCATATTGGCCTTATCGATTTGGTATCGGTCATATCCGATAGGTATCGGCCGTGTTGGATTATTATATACCATTTCGGATTAGTATCATGGAAGGTTTAGTAACAACTGTACTTGGATTTCTCTCTTCTAGAGCTAGATTACCATTGCAAGAGAGTCACGAGAGCGTAGATGGCCAGTTACAGAACATACATACTTCCTTTTCAATCTCGCTTTTCCTAATGGAAAATGAAGTATGTATGTTACTGTAACTGGCCAATCACGATCTGGTGATTCTCTTGCAATGGTATTCTAGCTCGAGAAGAGAGAAATCCAAGTACAGTTGTTACTAAACCTTTCACGATACTAATCCAAAATAGTCTATACTAATCCAACACGGCCGATACCTATCGGATATGACCGATACCAAATCGATAAGGCCAATATGAATCCTAGCTATTCGGCCGATACATGTACATATCAGATATAGGACGATACCAATTTGTTAAGGCCAATACCAATATGATACGTCCTATACCAAACCGATAGACCGATACTAATCTGATACACTAGATACTAAGTACATCTGGCCTATACCAGCGGATCCACAAATTACTGCACGATAGGCCCAACGACTCCAGTTACATCCGATTATTGGTGAGTACATGATTACATAGTAATTCTGTTAGTCTTGTGATACAGATTTTTACTCTCTCATGCTACCAACGTCATAACTTTTCCAGTGCTGCTCCCTCTAATGATGATGAACGCAAAAAACCAACGTCACAACTTTTATAACTTGAGTAAATTTCTTTACCCTATATAAAAATTTATGTTGTCAGAAAGATGGCTCCTAGGACTCGTCGAGGTGGTGCTGCTAGTCGTGGAAGGGCTCGAGGCAAGAAATCCTTGGAGGTCGACACGGAGGAAGTCTCCATCGTCAAACAAGAGCCGGTGACTGTTAAGGAGAAGGTGTTACCAAAGGTCGAGGTCAAGGAAGAACCGATGACCATCAGGGAAGAGATTGCTCCCAAGCTTGAAGCTAAGGAGGAGCCACCGTCAGAGAGTAGTAGCATCGGGATCGACCCTCCTGTCCCTACAGAAGACCTCAACCAGATTGAGCCTTCGTATGCAAAGTGGCTGATAGAATGGTACATGCCTCAACGAAACTATCATCCCTGGCTGTGAGGATTCATCGTCTGACTTGTGGCCTTTGTTGAGGCCAAAGTCGATTTTCCTATGTGTTTTGGAATATTTGTGAAAATTTTGGAATATTTGTGCTATGATCGGATTATAACGATGGATATTAGGTTACTGTAACTGGCCAACTCTTTTCTATGTGTTTTGGAATATTTGTAAAAAATTTGGAATATTTGTGCTATGATCGGATTGTAACGATGGATATTAGGTTACTCTTCCGGATAATTGATGTCTATTTTATATTAATTTGGTTTGGTCTATATGATTCTTGGATAATTGGTGTGCATTAAATTCGTATGTGCATATTTGGTCTATGTGATTCTTGGATAATTGGTGTGCATAATATATTTTGTAGTGCCCCGTTTCGCTCAGTCAATCGGAGGAATCGAAACGCCAACGGCGTTCGGCCTTAGCCTTGTAACGGCTGCTGGAAGATACCGCTCGGTCGAGGTGACCGCTCGCTCAGGTGGGGTAGTTTCGGTGAACTTGCCTCATCTTTGCCTTCACATAATAATACGCATATTTTCAACTTGCACAAGTAGGCTTAATAATAAAAGAGATGAATCCACATAGCTAAAGGGAATAATCCCGAAGGGTCGGAATGAGTTAGAACATGGAAAAAGGTCCAACGGCCGGCTTAGAGTTTGTGCACGGCGTGCTTTAAAAATGACACTCGGTCCTTCGTCCCGTGGCTTGGGAGAAGGAATGTTGGTCTTCGATGCAAAAGCTAAGAGTTAGCCTAAGTCATAGGCGTCGCCCACATAAATGCTTGATAAAGCGTGCACGGTTCCGTTGCGCAAGGCTCGACATAGCCTTTGCTCGTCCCTCGGGTTAAGTCGTAGGCTTGAGTAAGTTAGGCAAAGTTGTGCCGGTCGACCTAAGTCTTTCCAAGTGCTGTCCCGCTCATTCTGCGGTTGTCAAGTTAAGTAGTCCCTCGATCTCAAGGCCCATCAACTTGGGCAGGAGTATCACGTAGAGCACGATTGGCTTAAGGCACGATGTACGGGCTTAGTGTCTAAGGCAAGGACTATGATTCAAGGTGACTTTTAAGAAAGGGATATCAAACAGGCATTTATGAGTTGAACCAAATGATAGGGTAATAAGGAAGGAAATGCTCGCGACCGTGGGTCGTCGAGGGGTCTCAAGGAAAGAATGCTCACGACCGTGGGTCGTCGAGGGGTCTCAAGGATAGAAGTCTTGGTTTTGGTAAAGGAATGACTGTGTGAGACGTCAGTTTGCGTCGAGTCTTGCATGGTCATTTGACAACTTGTCGACAAGGGCGATGAACCCTCGAACGGTAACCCCTGGGCCATGGGGGCCGACTCGGCCTAGGAGGGAACAGGGTATAGTCGTGCGTAAGGTTTTGGCACAGGTTAAGCGGGGACTTGCGACGGGGCTAGCTACTTGCGTCGAAAGGATCCCGATTAACAAAACTATACGTCAAGGTATGGCTTGTGATGCCAGTAGCCAAGTTCATATAGATGTCGGCAAATAGCGGCTAACCGCGTGTATGCCTTTAGATTGAGTTGAGTTGTAGGTGTGTACAGTTAGAACACAAAGTTTGGGCCTAAGATTGGGTTTCAACATAGGCGTCGTGCTTCGGCATGAGATGTGGCTTCAAGTCTTGAGTTGTCGGCATATAAGTTGCTTAAGTTGGTCGAGTTGTTTGAGTTTAAGTCGGAAAACCGCCGCAAGGCAAAGTTGGTTGAGTGACACTAACATTCATAAGTCTTGATTGGGTCAGTTGGTGGTCAAAGCAGCAAGGGCCGCTAGACGGCGAGGGCCGCGAGGCGGCGATACGGTTAAGCCTTACTGAATTATGAGGCACGGCCTCAGCAAGGGTTTGTAGTACGGTCACACGGAAAATGGA
This sequence comes from Iris pallida, assembly GCA_029216955.1. Taxonomy (NCBI): domain Eukaryota; kingdom Viridiplantae; phylum Streptophyta; class Magnoliopsida; order Asparagales; family Iridaceae; genus Iris; species Iris pallida. The sequence continues at coordinate 18,928,291 of JANAVB010032616.1, read as the reverse complement.
GCTTAATCGCGTAGTTGCGTCCCTGATTTTAAGCCGTAAGGCAAACACGACTCGATAGGTTAACGTTGTTGGCACGAGAAGGGTCTTGAGGCAAGGTATGAGTTAACGTTGTCGTTGCAAGCACGAGATGGTCTAAAGATACAAATAAGCAAGGCGTCGGTCATAAAACTGATCCTAAGGCAAGACTAGAAAGACAATTGATAAAAAGGAACTATGTTGCACAAAGTAAAATAACGTGCGGGTTTTGTATGGTGGGCGAGGAGCTCATTCCACCAGTACAGTTGAGTACTGACACCCACATAGTTTACATGTGCAGGCACAGGTAGAAGCTCGTGGCGCGGAGCTCGCTTGGATGCGTCGAGGCACGGAGTTCCTTGGCGATTCGAAGCACGCGGCCGCATGGAGTAAAGACTTATATGGGACATAATGTATGGACATCGCCTTCCGAAGCTTCCGCTGGATCAAGACTTGTAATTGAGAGAAGAAAGAGAGCTGAGTGACTTGTAATGTGAGTTTGAGAGAATTATAATTCTTGGCCTTGCGCCCCAAATGTAACTGTTGTTCCAATATCAATAAAGAGCTTCTTTTGAATAACTTGTGTTTGGTTCTAATTCTGCTGCTATAAATCGATGTCTCTGCACGGGACTTCTGTGCGACGACCCCGTCGCAGCCGCTGAAATCGGCCGTTATGGAACCTGCCTTGCACGAGCGCAATCTAGGCTCGTGCGACATCACGTCTTAGCAAGGACGATCGCTCCTACGGGAGCGGGGCGTGACATAATGGTATCAGAGCACGGCTTTACGTCCTTGGACTACCGATTGAATTCTTTAACTCCGCTGTTCCGTAAACTCTGAATGTTGCTTCCGCATATTGATATCGTTGGTGCGCTCTCTCTCAAATGTCCCACGGGATGTCCATACAATAAGTCTATCTATTTTGCAAAACATAGGAGAGCAGTTTTTGATAAAACAAAAAGATGGTTCGCGTGGGCACGGTTGGCTAAGTCAGGCTGGGCATATACACCAAAGTTGCGTCGACCTTAGAAAAGTTGAGTACGGGATTTGTAATATTTCGAGCTAGAATGAGTTGAACTCGATTGAGTAAACGGGATGACTATCGATAGGGGTGCTATCGAGCGACGATATCGTCGGTGCGATATAGATGAGCGTGCTTGAAAATTTAGGAAAGTTTCGAACGGGATTCGAAAAGTCGATTTTGATTCGAATGACGGTCTTGAGGATTTGTTGAATGACTTCATCCCTGAGTGGTGTATGCGATAGCCTCAGGGATGTCGAACGATTGAGGATTCGGGGGTGTCGATGAGTCTATCAGCAAGCGTCGCGTTATGCAAAGCCATAGATTGAGTATCAATGAATAAGTCTTAGTCTTGAAGTTTGACGAGTGGATTCGAACAACCTAGAATTGACGCGCACGGAACGTGCAAAGGATTGAGGATTACGCAAGTATGAAACGCGAAAATGATTGAGTAGGTGAAATCGAATCGAGGAAAGTTAGGGTGTACGAATGGATGACTTAATCGAGGAAATTGATACGGATCGTATACGAAAAGTTAGCACGACAGGTGGATAGCGTGCATGAAAGTTTTGATTTTGAAGTTACGCAAATGACTCTAAGGATTGGATTGAATGTTGCTCGATGATTGAGTTAGCAAAGGATTGATGCGAATTGAGAAAATACGTTGGTCGGTGACTTAAGATAGACGGATGAACAATACGCGAATTTGGGTTTGAGAAATTTGATGTTGCGAATGATTTGAGGGATAATGATCGAACTTGATTTTGAATGTCGAGGAGATTATCCAGTCGAATGATAGCATCGTTCGCACGACTCGGAACTTGTTGCAAAGGAAGATCGTCAGGTTACGCATATCATCGATGGTATTAAGGCGTATCAAAGATCGATATACGATAACTCGGGGGTACTCTGACTCGGCGAATGACGATCGTGCAAGTGTTATTGTTCGGTTGGATGCGATACTTAGAATTTTGATCGAGATGAATGTTGGATGAAAATGATTGTGTCTTGATGGTTACGCGGATAGCCACAACGTCGACGATCTTGTCTTGCGCGAGCGCAACTCTAGCCTCGCACATGTGTTGCGTCGGATTTGGGGCGATCGTTCCGCGTGAGCGTTGACATGGTGATTTATGTCGCGGGAACGATCGAACCCGGAAAATTAAGACACGGCAACTTTGATTGTCTCGACTTGTTGGCTTGATGCGAAAGTGAACTCGAGGATTTGTTGGACTTGCAATTGATGAATAAATGAAACTTGAGGATTGAGTAGGTCCAATCCGCGCATCGAGAATGAATTAGTCCAGACACAAAACAAGAGTTACGTCCCGATGAGGATGACTATCCCGCGGGAGCGTACATGGTGATTCATGCCCACCGTGGATAATCTGAATTGCGTGAGATCGGGGCGCAACGTATTGTTAAGCTAGACGACCTTGTGATCGATTGCGTGAATTGGGATAAATGACTTAGGGAGTACGGAATATGAATTATGGTTTAGAAATGAATCGTGTCGTAGCGTGCTTGACTTGGAGATTGATAGGCGGATTACGTCGAACGTGTTCGAAAAGATAGACTACGCAAGATGGTTTGTTGAACGAGCGACATTGAGATGTCGTGGGAATGGTTGAACATATGTTATCGTAGGATGGCTTTGCTGAACGACCCGGACCCCGTGCGATAAATGTTGGGATGTGCGTAGGCAATCTATGCTCGATGTTTAGAAATTAGAGTGATGCGAGCTTGGGTAGAAAACCACGTACTATCAACTTGGTTTGACCTTAGGATGGGGTCAGTGTTGATATCGTTGTTTGGAAATTATGATTCCAATACTGATGGAAAGATATAGACTAGCAGTTAGGCAGACGTTCCGGTGCGGAGCGATAGGAATGGTGAAGGCACCACTCATGAGGCTCGGTTGACATGCATGGATATCAAGGACGCTTGAATGCGTGCACGATCCGACTCGAGTGGTGATGGCGGGATTCGCTATCACGAGGCTTGGTTGAAATGTATGTATTTTGGGGACGCCTAAGATATGTGCACGATCCATACTAAGTGATACGTTGAATTCAAGTAAGATTTGAGGAACGAGGAAGTATCGAGGACTTTGAGATCGTAAGTTTTGAAGAAAGGATTGAGGGTAGCGCGAGCGTGGCTCGGATTTGAGTACGGCATAGGAGAATTGTGTGCGAGAGTCTTGAATGTTGAGTAAAATGACAAGTCAATAAGTGTACTCAGTTAGTTTCGAGGACGAAACTTTTTCTGAGTGGCGTATGATGTAGTGCCCCGTTCCGCTCAGTCAATCGGAGGAATCGAAACGCCAACGGCGTTCGGCCTTAGCCTTGCAACGGCTGCTGGAAGATACCGCTCGGTCGAGGCGACCGCTCGCTCAGGTGGGTAGTTTCGGTGAACTTGCCTCATCTTTGCCTTCACATAATAATACGCATGTTTTCAACTTGCACAAGTAGGCTTAATAATAAAAAAGATGAATCCACATAGCTAAAGGGAATAATCCCGAAGGGTCGGAATGAGTTAGAACATGGAAAAAGGTCCAACGGTCGGTTTAGAGTTGGTGCACGGCGTGCTTTGAAAATGACACTCGGTTCTTCGTCCCGTGGCTTGGGAGAAGGAATGTTGGTCTTCGATGCAAAAGCTAAGATTTAGCCTAAGTCATAGGCGTCGCCCACATAAATGCTTGATAAAGCGTGCACGGTTCCGTTGCGCAAGGCTCGGCATAGCCTTTGCTCGTCCCTCGGGTTAAGTCGTAGGCTTGAGTAAGTTAGGCAAAGTTGTGCCGGTCGACCTAAGTCTTTCCAAGTGCTGTCCCGCTCATTCTGCGGTTGTCAAGTTAAGTAGTCCCTCGATCTCAAGGCCCGTCAACTTGGGCAGGAGTATCACGTAGAGCACGATTGGCTTAAGGCACGATGTACAGGCTTAGTGTCTAAGGCAAGGACTATGATTCAAGGTGAGTTTTAAGAAAGGGATATCAAACAGGCATTTATGAGTTGAACCAAATGATAGGGTAATAAGGAAGGAAATGCTCGCGACCGTGGGTCGTCGAGGGGTCTCAAGGAAAGAATGCTCGCGACCGTGGGTCGTCGAGGGGTCTCAAGGATAGAAGTCTTGGTTTTGGTAAAGGAATGACTGTGTGAGACGTCAGTTTGCGTCGAGTCTTGCATGGTCATTTGACAACTTGTCGACAAGGGCGATGAACCCTCAAGCGGTAACCCCTGGGCCATGGGGGCCGACTCGGCCTAGGAGGGAACAGGGTATAGTCGTGCGTAAGGTTTTGGCACAGGTTAAGCGGGGACTTGCGACGGGGCTAGCTACTTGCGTCGAAAGGATCCCGATTAACAAAACTATACGTCAAGGTATGGCTTGTGATGCCAGTGGCCAAGTTCATATAGATGTCGGCAAATAGCGGCTAACCGCGTGTATGTCTTTGGATTGAGTTGAGTTGTAGGTGTGTACAGTTAGAACACAAAGTTTGGGCCTAAGATTGGGTTTCAACATAGGCGTCGTGCTTCGGCATGAGATGTGGCTTCAAGTCTTGAGTTGTCGGCATATAAGTTGCTTAAGTTGGTCGAGTTGTTTGAGTTTAAGTCGGAAAACCGCCGCAAGGCAAAGTTGGTTGAGTGACACTAACATTCATAAGTCTTGATTGGGTCAGTTGGTGGTCAAAGCAGCAAGGGCCGCTAGGCGGCGAGGGCCGCGAGGCGGCGATACGGTTAAGCCTTACTGAATTGTGAGGCACGGCCTCAGTAAGGGTTTGTAGTACGGTCACACGGAAAATGGAGCTTAATCGCGTAGTTGCGTCCCTGATTTTAAGCCGTAAGGCAAACACGACTCGATAGGTTAACGTTGTTGGCACGAGAAGGGTCTTGAGGCAAGGTATGAGTTAACGTTGTCGTTGCAAGCACGAGATGGTCTAAAGATACAAATAAGCAAGGCGTCGGTCATAAAACTGATCCTAAGGCAAGACTAGAAAGACAATTGATAAAAAGGGACTATGTTGCACAAAGTAAAATAACGTGCGGGTTTTGTATGGGTGGGCGAGGAGCTCATTCCACCAGTACAGTTGAGTACTGACACCCACATAGTTTACATGTGCAGGCACAGGTAGAAGCTCGTGGCGCGGAGCTCGCTTGGATGCGTCGAGGCACGGAGTTCCTTGGCGATTCGAAGCGCGCGGCCGCATGGAGTAAAGACTTATATGGGACATAATGTATGGACATCGCCTTCCGAAGCTTCCGCTGGATCAAGACTTGTAATTGAGAGAAGAGAGAGAGCAGAGTGACTTGTAATGTGAGCTTGAGTGAGCTTGAGAGAATTATAATTCTTGGCCTTGCGCCCCAAATGTAACCGTTGTTCCAATATCAATAAAGAGCTTCTTTTGAATAACTTGTGTTTGGTTCTAATTCCGCTGCTATAAATCGATGTCTCTGCACGGGACTTCTGTGCGACGACCCCGTCGCAGCCGCTGAAATCGGCCGTTATGGAACCCGCCTTGCACGAGCGCAATCTAGGCTCGTGCGGTATCACGTCTTAGCGAGGACGATCGCTCCTACGGGAGCGGGGCGTGACATATTTGGTCTATGTGATTGTTGGATAATTGGTGTGCATTATATATTCGTTTGGTTTATGCAAATTTTTGCGAAAAGGGAAAGCGTTGTAATTTTTTTCCAAAATATTCTCAGTTAGCGACGGACTTGTGACCGTTTTGCGACGGTTACTACCAGTTTCCGACTACTTTTCGACGGCTATTCCGTCGCTAACTGGAGATTTGAAAATGTTTCCAGGTAGCGACGGATGGTCGACTGATTATCCGTCGGTATGGTATATTGTTTGACGGAATAACGATGACCTATCCGTCGCCCTTGTTCTGGAAATACCAAGAATTTTCAGAACAAGATCGACGGTTAATCCGTCCGTATTCCGTCGATATATATCGACGGAATAGCGACGACTTATCCGTCGCCATGTTGCTGGAAATGACATGAATTTCCAGAAGCTGATCGACGGATTTTCCGTCAGAAAACCATCGCTAATCCGTCCTTTGTTATCGAAGGCGTCGACGGCTTAGCGACGGAACGATACGCTGTGATACGCTATTACGACGGGTTACCGACAGAATTTTACGTCGCTATTGTCTACACAGTTCAGTACTTAAAACTTGAAATGGACGACAGTCCGTCGGAAACGCGTCGCTAAAGCTTCGTATTGTGAAGTCGAAAAGCCGTCGCTATTCCGTCGCTTCACGACTACGTAGCGACGGACCGTTATTAGCGACGAGCTGATTGCCGACGGATTTTTTTGGCCAAAATCCGTCGGTTATCGGTCGCTAATTGTAATTACCGTCGAATTGGCGACGGATAGGGCCGTCGCTAAATCGATAAATTTTGGTAGTGTCTGCGCACTTTCTTGTAAGAAGTGGAAAGTGAAAGAGTATGTTATAATATAATTAATTTCATACCAACAAAAAGAAATATTAGTTATAATTAATTAACATAATTAATATAATTTTTTTGAGATTATTTAACTAATTATTTGCTATAAATTATATTAACTAGTAAATGTACGTGCATTGCACGTATAGTAACGTATAATAAAATATTATTCAATTATAATCAAACATCTCTTCCAACTAACTGATGTGGTTAAGGTGAGTGGTATTCTTCTTGTATGGTTGGGTTTGATTTCTCATGTTGAACATATTTAATAATTTTGAATTTTTTTCAACAGTATTTTTACATATTTAATTTTTTTTAAAATTAAATGGTTGATGATATACACGGCTTATACGGCTCATTCTTGAGCCGTTTTGAAGCCCCCTTATAACAGTAGAGATTTGAGAAGACGGGTTTGAAAATTCCTGCCTTTCTTCGCCTTCCGATCCCGTGGTGCAGGAACGATGCTAGCGAACAGTAGAATGATTCAACTCGAAAATTCAGCTTGCCTTCTCCATCTAACCAAATGGTGGATCCCTAAATTCAACTCCAAATTTCTGAAAAAAAAAAAAAAGAATTGCATACAAATCCAACCCGAAATCCAGTTTACCAAACATGTCCTTAAGGTTTGTATGCATGCTATGTTGCAATACTGAGTACCGAATACAAGGTCCGCGAACATGATTGAAATACGAAAACATACTTTTAAATAGTTATGATAGTACTTATGAATACAAATATAAATATAATAAGACACGAATCGAGATACCAATTTTTTTGGTTCGTGGCAACATATTTAGCATGCATCTCGGAAAAAGAGGGAAAGTCAATTCTTTGGCATTTTCTTTTCTTTGGAAAACTATAATTCATATTGATTTTCTTTTCTGATGTTTAGAAATGCAAAAAAATTTGAAAAGCAAAGTGAATACTTCAATGTGGGAACGTAATTCCTTGCTTAGATGGATATAATCACTTTTCCTTCTTAATTTCTCTTCTATTGGGAATCACTTTCATTTCTTCCTCAATTCCTTTGGCATCCAAATATATGAAAATATTAACTTTTCTTTTCCGATCCGATGATTTCGCGAACCAGACGAGGCCTAATGGAAGACAACTTTCATATAGATAGAAGTTAGGGGCCGGCTATACACACCCCATGACTTGCTAAGGACACCCCACATAACTTAAATATCATGTTAAAAGACCAATATACCCCCAAGACTTTCTAAGAACACCCTACAAAAAAAAAATTATGCGACAAGCACGACAAATACTTGTCGAACGGACAATGGTCTGTTCGACAAATATTGGTCGAACATGTCTTATTCTGTTCGACAAACACTGGTCGAACGTGTCGTCTTGTGTTCGACAAACACTGGTCGAACATGTTCTAATCGAACATTTCATATTCTGTTCGACATATTATGGTCGAACGTAAACACTATAGTTCGAATGTCGTGGGTCGAACATTGCTCTATGAGTTCGACAAACCAGGGTCGAACCTATCCGTGAATACACCCAATTTTTTTTTAATTTTGTTTTAACAACAACTTATGGTCGGCGGAGGGGGGATCGGAAAGCGGGAGGGGTGGGGTGTGCTCAGCAGCAAGGATAGAATAGGAATTTTTTTTTTTTTTTTTGAAATGGGATATCCTTAGCAAGTATAGAGTGTGTATAGCCGGCCCCTAGAAGTTATTTGATGTTACAAATATTCTGTATCAATTTTGTCTCTTATAAATAATCAATAATTCTGAGACTCATGAAAACTTTAAAAAATAATCAGAAACTTTGTATAGAGAGTCTAGAAATTGATACAGAAATCTGGAACACTCTCGACATAGATAAGGATGACGAGGTTGTTAGTTGGCAGACATGATAATATTAGGCATAATAAGCAAGAGAGAGCTCTCATCATGATGAAAACCACAATGACTTTTCTCCAGCATGCCATGCTACCATGAGTGACTTTTGAATATTCAAAACCTAGCTGCAGGTCACTAGCTCTATTATAGATAAGTTCGTTCGTAGCTGCTTCTGCTACAGTTACATCCAAACCCGACAACCCGATAAATAGCACTCAAGAATAATCCACTAAGGAAGATTGTGGTTGAAACAACACTAACCAAAGTATATAATGACACCAATAGAAGAAAGTGTATACATATATATATATATGACTACGATGTGTCCTTTTATGGCTAGGAAGCGCACTTAAATGGTTGTTTTTAGTTCCGAATGCGATGGAAAGGAACAATCAATAACCACACAATTAACCAAAAAAATAACAACCAAGACAAGTATACATGATACATAATATTTAACCTAGATCGGTCAAGTTCGACTTACTATACAGGACAATAAGAAAAATAATTTTGCTCTTCAACAAGATATCACATCTTACGATAATTATACATATAAACCATAATGTGAAGACATTAACCTTACGAGATCTCCAACGAGCTCTTCTTTACTTGTTCTGAATTTTTTAATGACCTCTATTAACTTTTACCTGAAAGATGTCATGCATTCAACTTCGAGCCAACTAACCTAGGACATACAGAAGTTCTTATAAAATCCATGATTTAAATCCTTATACGAAAAATAGCTAGTTTCGACCCTATCGATATACTGCCAGTGTACAGTGAGAGATTTTTTTTTGACCTCCAGAACTTATACTAGAAGCTTTCGTACACTTATCATGAGTGGTAGCATATTGTTCGTATTACACTTGATACCCTTCGACAGTAATTATACACATAAACCATAAACCATGATTACGAGATCTCCAACGAGCTCTTCTTTAACCTGCTATGGAATTTTTTAATGACCTCTATTAACTTTTACTTCAAAAGTATCATTCAACTTCGAGCCAACTAACCTAGGACATGTAGAAGTTCTTATAAAATCCAGTTCTAAGTTAAAAGCAATCTTGACTGATGGATGCATCACTTTGATTTAAACCCATATACGAAAAATAGCTAGTTTCGACCATATCGATATACTGCCAGTGTACAGTGAGAGATTTTTTTGGCTATTTATAAGGGTATATCCAAAGTTGATCATGCTAATCCGGATTGAGTCTACTCCAGGTTTGAAAAAAAATTATCCACGACAACCCAATTATTTATTCTTTGGGCTGTCCCAACCCAACACCTCCCCTCCACCCAAACATAGATTTTCAGCTTCATTTCAACTTGTTACTCTCTCTCTCTTCCAAAACCCTAGTTTTCCTCTCATATTCTTCTTCTCCACCATTTCATCCTCACCATCTCCATAAAAATCATAGTTTTCTTCTCTTCTTCTTCTCCACCATTTTCATCCTCACCATTTTCATCCCCACCATCTCCTTCAAAAATCTAGTTTCCTTCTCATTCCAATTTCGATGGCACCCAAAGGGTACAACAAGTCCATTTCAGAAATGTCACAATTTCTGGCAATTCTCAATACTTCTAGGACTGCCAGAAATTATGACAGTCCTGCTGTACAACAAGTTTATTTTATGACTGTCACAATTTGTGGCAGTTCTCAATACTTGTAGAACTGCCAGAAATTATGGCAGACTTGCTGTACATCAATTCCATTTCTTCTACAACTAGGATTTCATTCATAATTTCTTCTACAACTAAGGTTTCATCCAATATTTTTTCTATTAATGAAAAAAATTGATTAATAGATTTGATAACCCAATTTTTCTACAACTATGATTTTATCCATAATTTTCACAAGTTGGGACCACAATTTCAAAGTAAAAATTTCATGATTCCCATAAGTTAGTTTATTTTCTTTCTTCTTGTTCTTCTTCCATGATGTCCAAACAAGAAGAAATAAAATAAACTAGGATTTGAAGGAAGATATGTGAGGAAGGAGAACAGAACCAAAAAAAAAAAAATGACTTGTATACTTCGGACTAGTTTTGAATAATTTTTTAGATGACAAACTTTTAAATAAATCAAAACTAAATTTGGACTAACCCTAATCAACTTTATATGTTTCCTTATAATTAGTCCCTTTTTTTTTTTTTTTTTATCTCCAGACCTTATACCAGAAGCTTTCGTACCCTTGATATCCTTCGGTCGTAGACAGTCCCAAACCGATATTTTGATTCCTTCCCAACTTCTTCGATCATCCCCACTCCATAATTAAAAACTTAAACGATGGACATATGCAATAAATAGGTGCAATGTCCATATCAACATAGTACTACTCTATTGGGTTTGTATCTTCAAACCCGAACCCGAACCACTATAGTATAAACCGACCGACAATGGAACTTTCCCACTGAAGAGAAACCATGGGCTGATACCACCATTCCACGTGACTGACCAAACCTCAACATCGAGACCAAGTAACCGAGTATGTAACTGAGCCGGATACAAACAAAGAGGATAAGAACAAGATAATATCCAAAGACTTCACTTACCCACAGTAAATTTACACTTATATATAAATCAATCAATCAGTGAGTCTGGACTTAATTTCTTCAATCTGCAATTTCAAGAAAGAGCAAAGAGCCACTTACAAGAAGTCTACAACAACTAACTACTACTTACTAATGGGGTCTCTAATGGCAGGATGGCACTCAACTGAAAAAGATCAAAAGACTCGTACGTACTGATTAATCAGTCTCTACTCATTATTAATTATTCTAGCTAGCTTTGGTTACTGAATTATTTTTGACATATTTTTTTTTGTTCATTTTCCAGTTATGTACTTGAGGAACAAGTCACTTACAAGAGAGGAGATTGATGCTTACTGGAAATCAAGGAAGACCACAGTGGAGGAGCTCTCTCCTACTCCTGGAAATGAAAATCAGGTTTTATATATATATATATATGCATGAAACTTTTGATTAGAATTTATTGTTATGAGTGGAAACTAAAGCATGTCTTGATTTGGCAGGAGAATATGCACAAAGCAGCTGCAACTGTAAGCAAGAACACACAGAGATCAAGTTCCTTTCCACTGGGTGATAGAAAGGATTCACTGAACAGTGGTGGCTCAAAGAAAGAGGATATGTTGAGCAGTACTAAAACTTGCTGGTACAGTAATCCATCTTTCAGGCTTGCTAGCTGCTGACATGATATATAATACATAGGAAGCACGGACACTCCAAAAATCTAGACTAGTGTCATGTCCGATTCACACTTTAATGAAATGGTAGTCCAAGGTTCACAGTATCCGTATCGGACTATTTCTAGGAGTATCAGTATTGGCAATATCGGAAGTATCGGTGGTTTCGAATCGGAGTATCGGTTTTTTGGTAGCGAAAAACAAGTAGTTATTAATAAATTATTAATATTTAAAAAATATATTTTATATATTTAAGCATAATTTTAAGTATTTTTCAGTGTTATTTTTTAGTGGTTTTGAAATTAATTGAAATAATAATTATCCTTACCGATTGGTTTACATGTGATAAATATTTTTTTTATATGCTTTTACAACCTTATTATGCTTTAAATTCTTGCTGATTTGTTTTTTTCGATATTTTTTTTTTGTCGAATTGACCGAAAAAGAGACCAGGATAGGGATGTAAACTATGCTTCAATCCATGCATGTCATTCGTATCCGTGTTTGTGCAACAGTCTTATATACATATGCTTTCTGACGCAACATCATTTAGAGTTTAATTTCAAACAATTTGAACTATAGATGTACCAGTTAAATATCGTCAGCATATGTAGAATATTCATATGTAGCCCAAAGCTATAGTACTAGTAAATTTAAAACAAATTGAAGCGTAAATTGTTTTTATAGCTCTCTTTGTTACAACTCTCTGCAGGTGGACTAGGAGCAACTTGGCATTTCTGAATGAGCCGCCAGTGATAGCAACCGATGGTCCTCACAAGTATGCATCGCAGTACACTGTAGCAAATATTGGGAGCTCACCACAAGCAGCTACAGACAATTAGAAGACGAACTTGAAGGAGGTGGTGATTTCATGCTGAATATGTAAATTAACTTAAGCTACTATGCTTAATTCTACTTATAGCCTTGTAATTATAGGCTCAGTTTTGTTGTTTTGTGTATGAAGTATGTGTACAAGTATGGATTTTGGTTGGACTGTTGATCTTATATGTACATATAAGAAAGAAAAGTTGGAGTTTATCCTAAAGAAATTTCAATTCCAAATATGTTCTTTATTGTGTGGTTATCAATTAATATTATTTATTAAATTAATAACAGCAGTTGGATCAATTAATTATAGACAAAAAATATTAGTGAGATTGTTCTTTGCGTTTTCGTGTAAAATATGTGCATATATGCTAAGTATCTATAATGCACTCTCTGGGAGGACTATATGATCTGCAGTTGATGCTCTCTCTTGATAATTGACTAACATAAATTTCATTGTCAACTTGACCTCAAATTCCAATCTCTAAAGCTCCTAGCTGAGGTTCAATCTCATCAACTCGATTCCCAAATTTTGTCAAGAAATTCTTTCTCGCCACTCGAGCCTGCAAATTTCATTTTCCTTCAACTAACCATCGCTTCATTCAACAACTGACATGATCCTCAGTGCTTCGCACCTGAGGATTTTCAAACCACAACTTAAATCAACCAAGTTAATAATCTTGTTCAAACTCAAATCGGAAGCAGGTTTTGAAGCCTATCCTCTATATAATCCAACAATTGCACATAAAGGAGGAAATTTTTTTTTTTAACAAAAGTATCACACAAGTCTTATTCTCGATTGAGCATATATATTTTTTTAAAATAGTTTTAGTCAGGTAACTTATACAATGCTAAACTAAATAACTTGTTGGCGTGAAGGTGATGCCAAACCCACCTGAAGATAGCCAATCAACATAAAGCAAAAGTGCCAAGTCAGCTCAAGCATATAGTATATGTTTCGGCGACCGTGTCACCTGGACAAATTCAATTTTTACATTTTTCAACAAAATACAAGACTGAATACAAACTCGTCGAATCTTTTGTCCAAAAGGTTCAATCCCCTAACACCAAACTCAAGAAAAAAAAAAATATATATACAACTGAAATCACTCAACCTACCTGTAGCGATCTCCCTGTACGAAGACAAACAAATTTTTTCTTTCTACCGTCTTGAATGACAAGTCCTACGAGCAAAGTGTTTGCCATTAAAATTCTTTGATGTAAATTTCAATACAAACAGAACAATGTTACAATATAGGACTTAGATGTAGCCCTAGAAGTACACTTTTGTTTAATCTGGGTCCCTTGTGCCAATGGAGCGAGTGGTAATGCGTTGACTCCGTTGACGAGCTGACGACAGTTATCGGTTCTCTGAAGGTTTGGATTACTCTGGGTGCTGGAGCTTGCTGAGAGGAGGAAGACGTTGAATGTCTGTATCTGCCTCTCTGGTGGTATGTTTGTTCGTATCTGTCTGTGTGTAGGTGTGGAAGAAGGAAATGATCCCTCTATTTATAGCTGGGCAGGTTGGCTGCTCATGCGCGCATATGTAGGATGCGCCGGTGCGTGGGGACGCCACGTGTTGATTGCCGATGGAGGCGCATGGGTGATGCGCCCTGATCGAGGGGTTGACTTCTTCATACTGCTGTTGTGAGCTGGCACGTAGCAGAGGAGAAGATCTTTCTGTTGCTGAGATCTTGGATGAGTTGAGTCAAAGGACACGTGTCGTCGACCCATGGCTCGGAGATCTCTGATTTGGTGGGGAATGATCTGGTAGGATGCGCCTAGGATTGGGCGCATAAGGAGACTTTGGCTCGTAACCTTTAGGAGTCATGAACCATTCTGGGCGCATGGCTTTCGAGGCGCATGCAGGCGACTTTCCTTCTGTCTTTTGGGATCAGAGAGCAGTCTAGGGCGCATGGCTTTTGAGGCGCATGCAGAACTTCAGATGAAGACTTTTCTTCTGTCTTTTGGGATCAGAGAGCAGTCTGGAGCGCATGGCTTTTGAGGCGCATGCAGGTTTGGGCGCATGGCTGCGGAGGCGCATGCGGGTGGTTGAGTGGCCACATAGCAGTAGTCGTCGAAGTAAAGTCATAATGATGCTGACGTTGTCGACACTTCGTCTTCTGAAAAAGCTGTCGACCGTTCAGACCTTGGTAGATGTGCTGCCAACTCTGTCAGTTCAGCATTTAATATTTGTGACATTCGATGGACAGTTGAGGGGGCGCGTCGATTGGCGTTCCACTGGGACGCATGGGGGCGCATCCTCTGTGATGCGCTCGGTTCTGAAGGGCGCATCTGTGTGATGCGCTTGAAGTCGAAGGGCGCATGCGGCTGTTTCGTTCCTCAAGTGCTTAAAATAGCCGTTTGGCTGAATTCGAGGCGTCCGGTTCATCCATTAAATGCAAGTTCATTGCTCAGAATTCGGAGAGCCATCCACTTGGCGCGTGGGTTTGATCTGCCCGGCCTATAAATTGTGGCATGGAGAGAGGGTTTGCTTCTCGTTCTCTCACGTACTTCCAATATGAACTTGGGTACTCGAGTGCATTCTGTTGACGAAGTGCTCCCGAGGGTGAAGATGAGACGCCATGTCGTCATTGCTGTACTTGAAGGTGACTGTTACATCCAAAAGACGGAGTCGAGGACTTCTGAGGCAGGCGGAAGGTGCCTGTTGCATCCAAAGATAGGGATGCTCGGGCCTCGTCTCCGTTGTTCTGGAAGGGCCGTAGATCGGAATGGCGATGTCCTGACCGTCTTTCTCTGGCTTTGGAGGCTCTTTCTCTGGATGGGGTGTTAATTGCCACCTACATCCTGCTCGGCCAGGTGAGCCTGGCTGGAAGAGCAGCACATAACTGGGCTGCTGAAGGGATGCACATAACTGAGCTGCTGAAGGAATGCGCCTTGCTGAAGGCACATTGTGGGATGTGCCCGGTTGAAGGCGCATGGTGATGCTGCGCCTGCCTGGGGGCGCATGGTGGCTGCTGCGCCTGCCTGGGGGCGCATGGTGGCTGCTGGCCGTAGACTTAGGATCTTTCCTTTGTAGAAGTTTTTTCTTTGTACAGCCTTCTCTAGACATGTAATAGACTTTTATCTGTGAAATAAGAAGTTCTCTTTCCATGTCTATATTTGTTGCTTTTGCTGTGAAGTATTTTGTCCAAGCTCTGGCGTATGTAGTGTCCGGCGCATGGATTTTCTGGTTGTGAAATTCCATGCTTCTACAAGACCCCCTTCAAAGTTTTTAAAATTTTTGGATAAGTTTTGGAATACTTTGAATAAGAAGCATGGAGGTCAGGGCACGTGACTGTTTGGGGCGCATGCCTGTTCGGGCGCATGCTCCTCTTAGTTAATGATAATGATGCCGCGGTAACCGAAAAGATTAATGATGATCTTTTGGTTTTGTTTGCTGTTATCTCTTCACAGAACCCGAGGCGACGACTGAGATCACACATCACCGGGTCACGCGTGCGACCAAGCCCTATAAATAGGCAAGAGATGGAGAGAGAGAGTTCTTCTTCTCCTTGCTTCTTGCTTTCTTTAGAGTTCTTCTTCAAAAACCCTAATTTCTTCTTCTTGAGAGAATGGCTCCCAAGATACCTCGCGGTGGTGCCGGCAAAGGAAAGGAGCCGATGGAGTATGCTGAGGGGGATGCCCCTATCACCATTGTGACTCCGGCCGACGTTCGTCCTGCTGTGACGGGTGGGTGTCATCTTTTCCACTACTTTCTTTGTTCAGGCGGTCTTTGGATCATGCGACCCGACGCGTACGGACCACTGTCCTCGCCGAGGTTTCACCCCGCCAACGTGCATAGGCTTAGGCCTTTATCATGCACCGAGGTTTAACCGCGGACGCGCATGGGTTCATACCTAAAATACGTCGAAGCCTTTGCTGATGCGCATGGGTTTATGCCCTGATGATACGCCGAAGCCTTTCACTGAGGCGCATGGATTTACACCCAAACGATGCGCCGAAACGGAGGCGCATGGGTTTACACCCTGGTGATGCACCGAAGCTTTTGACACACCTTGTTTTTTTGCCTGACCTTTGATTTTTGTTGTGCCAGTATCGATGACGATTTCGCTGCTGAATGAGGTCCTTCTGGATGCCTCCCTTTGTCAAATGGGAGTTGATTTTGACGAGGCTGTTGTCAATCCTGCCAAGGGTGTTATCTTACAGGATCAACCTCCTGAAAGGGTGCTGCAGATCCAGAACCAGTTGCCAACTTTCCTCCAGAGTATGATGGAGAGCGGAAAACTGAAATCTGCTGAATCCGGCGATGTGACTTTCTTGAGGCCCGCCTTTTTGTTTGGTGACCGTCTGATCTCCACGGAAGCGAAGATACTAAAGGTCAAAGAAGACTGGTTCTTTTCAGCAAAAGGCATGGTGCTGTATATGCGACAACTCGACCGCCAATTGCCGCTGACAGCCTTCTATCGTTTAGCTTCGAAGAGAAGGATGTCCTGGGAACTTACTCCTTCTCAGGGAGGGGCTCTAGGAGGTGCTCTTTCGATTGATGCTACCTCGAATCAAAGGGATACCCTATCTGCTTCACGAACCAGTCCCTCGTTAAGTTGCCGAACTTTGCGTCCCGGGTGCCTCTATAGTGAGGTCCCAACTGACACCTTTGCCTTCAATGCTCCAACCTTCGCGAGCCGGATGTTGACATCGAAGGTTGTGTACCCGAAAGGTAGCTTTAGGGTTGAAGGTTGGTGTCATCACATCTCAAGGTGGGACGAGTTGACCACTTGGGTGCTTTCGAAGTTCAAGGCTGAGCTTAAGGAGATTGGGCTGACGGCCGCCATCCGTGCCACGCAGGCTGGTGTGGATCTCAATAAGCCTATGTTCCTTGCACTCTTGGAGTTGTTCAATACCCAGACTGGTACCTTTTACACTCCCGTGGAGGAGTTGGGCTTGGCTCTCCACGAGATGTACGAAGTGTCCAAGCTTCCCTGGGGCTCAGAGCCGTACGAGAAATATTTCCCATCAAATGAAGAGATTCAGGTTCTGGAAAATAAGAACTCGGAGATGATGGTCGTCTTCAAGGAAGTGGTGTTTTCTATAAATAAATTTACTTTATTTATTGTGTATCTGGGAAAATTACAACTGTAGGAATCCGATCTAGAAGACGATCGCTTTATCCCTTGGACGATGCGAAGAAGAAAAGCTCTCAAAATTTTGACAGTAATTTAGATATCTATGTCTCTGTACAATGAATGAGAAAAGAACCCTATTTATAGAGTCAAAAATAACTAAAAAAGATAACTGTCTTCACAGCCTGTGCATAGTTGAAAATCACGCAGGATCTAACATACGCAAGGTTGTGAGCAGTTACTGGACGTGGCCTGTAACTGTTGGACACATGGCAATCATGCATGAGTCGTGTACAAGTTACAGGATACGCAAGCGAGAGATCAGTGGCATGGCTGCCACGTACTCCAATTTGATGAAATCCACACAGGCTCGTTTGAGGACGAAATCCACGCAGACTTGGGTCAGAAAGCTTCAAAATCCACGCAGACTTGGGGCAGGAAGCTTCAGAATCCACGCAGACTTGGGGCAAAAATCTTCAAAATCCACGCAAACTTGATGAAGGAACATAGAAGTTCAAAATACACGCAGACTTGAGCCAGAAGGCTCAAAATATACGCAAGCTTGAGACAGGACTGCCAGCTGTCTTGATTCGATGTGCCTCGACTGACACAAAATCTCTGACAGTGATTACTTTGTCAGTCGCATTAAATGACAAGAAACTCTTTTGCTACGCCAACTTGATGAAGGCTGAGTCTTGTTGAAGAAGATTTCAAAAGTCACGCCAAAGTCGGCTGTGATCTCTCGAGTTCCGTGCATACGTGGCATACGAGGAGACATTCTTCGACTATCGTGCTGTCAGTCATAATGACATTTCTGACAAATAATGAGCTGTCTCTAGCGTGATTTTTAAACATTTGTCTTGATCAACTCAGCGTGACTTTGAGACTTTGTTCTGATCAACTCTGCGTGACTTTGAGACTTCGTTCTGATCAACTCAGCGTGACTTTCATTTTGAAGGCCTACAAAACCCCCTTCAAAGTTTTCGAAAAATGATAAATTATTTCGAAATACTTTGAAATTAAGATGATAAAATGAATTTAGTCACGCTGAGATGACTTTTTAAAGAGATATTTATTCCTTAATGATTGGACTGTTGGGATTCTGTGCAGTTAGGATCCCGTATCAAACTCCTAAATCGAGGCAAATAATGCTGTACCGTTTAGAATTCTTCACGAGCCTATAAATAAGCCATAATCCTCTTCTTTCATTCTTTACTTGCTTTTAGAAAGAGAATCCACAGAAGAGAAAACTTCCCTCCTCCGACGAACTTCGTCTTCTCCGACTTCCTCTTCCCTTTCTCAACAACAATGGCTCCCAAGAAAGCTGACTCTCAGGCCAAGGGGAAAGCCCCTGCGACTTCCTCTCGTGCCACTACTGATAGACTTCCTCGACGAGAAGTCACGCATCCCCCTATTCAACGTAAGTGATGGGGGAATACGAACTGTTGAAGATGAAGATGAAGATGAACTCCACATAGAATTTTTTAGGATTTAAAACAAGAAATGAACTTCAGAAATATATCCCCCCCTTCTTAGGGCAAAGGATATTAATAAAGTATGCCTCCTCTTTAGGGTCGGCCATACTTCACATCTTCGTATTTACGAAGCTCTGTGTTTCACGCAAATGAGCATGACTCTCATGACTCTGCATGATTTTTCATGTTGGCAGAAATGTCGATGTTTGAAATAGTCACGCAGCTTTCATGATGACTCTGCGTGATTTTTTATATATTGACAGAGATATTGATGTTGAAATAGTCACGCAGCTTTCATGATGACTCTGCGTGATTTTTTATATGTTGACAGAGATGTCAATATTGAAATAGTTACGCAGACTTTTGAGAGTCATCTTCTGGATAGATTAGTCTTGATCTGTCAGCGTATTTTTGTCATTCTCACTCAAATGTGATTCTGGCAATGATGCGTGACTTTCATTCTAATCTGTCTGAACTTTGCGTGAATTAGTCATCTGCGTGATTTTTTGATAGTATATCTATCTGAAGTCTGCGTGCCTTTTGAAACTTCCTTCGAACACTGCTATACACGCACAAGGCTCGTAGACATAGAAAACATATCTGACCTTATCTTCTTTTATTTTCTTCAGTGAACATCCGAAGTGAGGAAGCAGATTATGAGGGGCACTTGAGTTTTACATTTAAAAATGATTTATCTCATGTGAAATTCCTTCAATTTGACCTCCCAGAAGCCAGACTATCATTGTTGGCCAATTAAGATCATACAACCCTACTTTGTCTGATGAATGGTCAACCTTTTCAGAGTCTTGACTTGGTGTCCCACAAAAAACCGGCATTTCTGTTCGGAGATGCCATAGCACAAAAATCACATCAAAAAGTATTAGAGAGAAAGTCTGCTTTTACTTCGAAGGTGATGTAAATCAACCAATGTAATGGCCGAAGGTTTCCAGGGGCTTGTCAATCATGAGATTCATGCATGCCAGCTATCCGAGAAAGATGTCCTGGCATATAACAGAATACCAGCAGGCGAAGGCAAGCCGCATCATTTACAGGAAGGAGGGATTTTTCAGTGCCCCTGAAAATCACGTATCAGTGTTTCGGGATTTGAAGCCTGGATGCATACCACCTGAAGACTCATCCATATTGATGCCATTCAGAATGCCCATTTTCATTAACGAATTCACGGCAAACAAGAATGCGTTCTACCCCACCGATTCAACGCCGAGGATGAACGGCTTAATGAATCAGGAGAACGTTAGATGGAGGACTTTGGTCCACTGGGCTTTGGAGAATTTTGAGACTGAGCTGAAGAAAATAAACCTCTATGATGCAGTCGTCAATTCATCCTACGGCTTCAGGCCTAACCCCTCTCTGTTCCTGGCCTTGATTGAGAGATACAATCACAGGACGGGGACATTTATGACTCCGAAAGGGGAGATGGGCTTTGCCCTGCATGAGATGGAATATATCTCACATCTGCCTCCAGGCACCCTGCCGTATGAGGAGTATGTACCAACAACAGAAGAGCTGAACTTTCTGTCAGAGAAGAACCCAGAGATGGTACATCTATTTGAAGAGATGATGTGCCATTTTGGCATATGTACTCTATATTACAAGAGTTCTAAAGATGAAGCCGGCAACCACATTCAGAAATAGATGTCCTATCTTTTCATGAACCGTAAAAAGGATGATAAGAAGATAACGAGAAGAGGTGGTATCAGATTAGCAACTTCAAGCCTCTCTCTGAGAGTGAAATCACTTATTTGCTGGAGAAATATGACTGCAAGGATTTCATAATCACTGAAGACTGGTACGAGTTCAAAGCTGGAACTACTTTCAACTCTTACGTGAGACAGAGTGGGAAGATGCTGTCAAGGAACGGTCATTTGGCCGGATTCTTATCTCTGTGGTTAAGAAGATTCATTGTTCCTGGCTCCAGTTCTCTAGACAGGATACATAGAGGCGTTATCTTTGCAGCGGTGCGCCTTATATATGGTTACAAGCTAGATCTATTATCAGCGATGACCTGTAGACTGAATGCAGGTCTTCGGAATTTTGTAACCAACATGCTTTCTGATCAAAGGAGGATGACTGAAGAGTTCCCACGGATAGAGATGCCTTTTACATATCTGTATGGCTGGCTCCTCCTCCATCATGATGGCTTGATACCTCCAGGAGCAGGAGGAAGTGGCAGTCTCTTTTTGGAGAGATACTCTGGAGAGACTTTCTGGAAGGTTCACACCCTTCCAGAATGCAGAAATGTCCTGAATCGAGCTTCACATTGGTCCATTCAATGTGTCCCTCCACCACTGGGCTACGAAAGCATGCCCTTAAATATGATGGACGGAGATATGGGGAACAGATTAGATGATGTAGCCTTTCAGTGGTTACAGAGAATTCGGCCTTCTCATCTAGTGTACCGTCATGAAGATATGACATATCTGGAGCCATATTTGCCAAGCCGATTTGCTAGGCAATTCGGATATGACCAACTTCACGTTGGTAACGCCACCACTTGCCTTTCTGCCCGTGGAGGGCTTATCGACGGAGCTCGTGCTTGGAGATATTTTGCGGCTAGAGATACGAAAGCTGTATTCTCTATGCCTAATCCTTTATCAAGCACAGGGACGAAGATGCTTTATACCTATGCTCGCTTCTATGTCTCGTCGGGCACATTCAAGCCGACTTTCAATCTGAAGACTTTTGTTGCGAAGGACGACCTAGCTCCGTCGAAGAGGTCAAAGAAGAAGACTATTATTCAGTAATTTTCTTCGAAACCCGTAGATGAGACAGCAGAGGTGGAGCCTCTATATGAATTATTCCAGGAGGGAAATTTTCCTGATGAGGTTCTTCCTCCTATATTTGTATCCCTTTCCAAGAGAAAGAGAAGTGATGAATCTGAGACCGTCTCCAAAAGGAGCACTAAGTCTCAGACATCTAAGAAGAAGAAAGGAGTATCAATAACTGCTACTTCATCTTTAGGTGGCATCTCGGTTGATGAAGATGATGCCGCCGACAAAGATGAGGAGACTGATGAAGACGACGCTCCTTTGATAACAAGGAGGTCGAGAGGAAAGTATGTTAAGAAGACCGTCAGCAAGATGAAAGGCAATGAACTCCTAGAAACAATTATGAGTGGAGGAGTTTTGCCGGAAATCAATGAAACGGCTTCTACTGAACAAACAGAGTCTGATGATATTCATCTTCTAGCAGTTTCAACTGAACAGACTGAGGTAGAATCTGCTCAAGTTCAGGAAACAACTGCTCCCACAACAAGCGGAGTAGCTATTGAATCCTCGGAGATGAGGATGATCCCATTTGAGCATGGGACAGAAGGTGTGATCCAGGCACTAGATGACCAAATTGATTATTCTGAAGAAGAACCAGCTCTGACAGAGGCTACAGAACAGCTAGAAGTCCCTAAAACCCAAGCTGAAGAGAATATTTCTTTGACCAAAGGCGATGAAGACGTGCCGGCGTCCGAGCTATCAGCTGCTGATGATTTGTTGAAGAATGTTTGTCAAGACATCATTCTTCGAACTGACATTTCAGAGAAGACTGAACCGGCAGTCAATACTGAGCTAGCTGTCGTCGCTGTTCCTGAGATTGATGAAGATGTGAATATCATAGACTCTGGATCAGAACTCATCCTGAAGCTGGGGATGAAGAAGAAGAAGCAGAAACTGAAGGAGGAGAAGATTGGCATACTGGCACTTCTACTCCTTATGATGAGGATAAAGTCAAGGGAAACAGAATAGAACTTAGCCCCGAGCCTGCTCAGTCTCCGAATAACGCTCCAGCACCCAGTAATTCTGGAGCTGGAAGCAGCCATATGAAGCAGGTATCGGATACTATCATGGACAGACTACGAGAAGACACCAGACTCCCCCAATATATTGAATATGAACCTCAGCCTGGTAGAACTTTATTTCAAATTCTGTTTCTGTTTTTTTCTATATGCTGATTATTATTATTTTCTTTGATTGTAGGAACTGCTGCAGCGATGAGTTCGACTCATGCTCCGCTTATCCAGGCTGATGCTGATGAAGGGAGTTCACACTTGCCAACTTCTCCAGTAGCACCTACTTCTGTTCCCAGGGTAGAGAACATTCAAGCTTCTTCTTCAATGATGACAGCGACACCTGGTTTGAGACTGGACTAGCAAGAACTCTGGAAATGTATTCAGAGATCATTTACTCATACCTAGATACATATTCCAGACGTTTCTTGAAGGATGAAGCTATGCCATTTTCTGATCTTCGAACTATGGTCAAGTTCCCGCTCATGGCGTTGCGACATGCCTGGTTGCGAATCTCAGTGCATCTTCTTCGAACATCTTCTGGATGAGTTGGAAATAACTATCCAAAAATACTGGGAGACTCAGAAAGAAGACATTCAATCTTTAACTGCAGCTGAGATCAGTCAACTAGAGCATGAAGCTCAGTCCCAGCAAGCTGCATTGGAAGCATTTCTTGCCTCTTCTTCTGAGAAATTAGTAGAAAAGGGCGAGAAATATTAGCTACTCGTCAAAGAGTAGAGCTTCTGGAGAAAGATAAAGCATCCAAAGCCGAAGAGCTGAAGAATTTGAAAGAGGAGTTGGCTCGCCTTCAAGAGCGAATCGCTGTTATAGAGACAGAGCAAGCTGAGGCTACTGCTGCTTATATTTCTGAAGCTGAACGCTGTGAAACTCTTCAAAAGGAGAGAGAGCAGATGCAGGCGGAACAGATTGAAGAAGCTAACCGTCTCCAAACTGCTATTATCATCTTTGATGAACAGAATGTCACAGTGGAAGCAGCTGAAAGAGTTAAGAAAACTCATGAAGAGAAACTGAATGCTATTCTTGATCGTATCAGGGAGCTAATAACTCCCAATAAGTGAATCTTTTTCATTCTCACTTGTATCCAATGTTTTGATTATGAATGAAAACAAATAAGAATTCTTGATCTAATTTTTGGTTTTGCTGTTTTGGTAATGATATAGAAAATATGTTCAGAGGTAAATAATACATGACACATTTCAATAGAATAGAATATACAAACTAACTTTGTAATTCTATCAGATGATATTAAATCAGAAATGATCTTAGTTTAATACTGATTAGAAAAAATAGAATTCAGACATAAAAATATCTTTGAACTCGATTTTTCATGAACGGATAAACCGTCAGGTATTAATGAACAGGGTGAACCGTCGGATGAATGTAATAAATGAACGGATGAACCGTCAAGCGTTAATGAACGGACGAACCGTCGGATGAATGTAATAAATGAACGGATGAACCGTCAAGCATTAATGAATAGGCGAACCATCGGATGAATGTGTCGTTTCATTATTCGAGGAACTTCTGTCTATAAATATAGCAGAAATCTAACAAGAACGAACACTTCTACTCTTCAACATAAAAATGTCGTCTGAAGAAGCATCCAAGAAGGCTAAAATCGTCTCGAAAGTTCAGAAGGACACTGAAGAATGCCCTGCCGATCCAGTTCAGCCGAAAAAAGTAGAAGCAGGCGAAGGTTCGTCTGCACCCAAGCCGCCACGAGATATTCTAGACTTTCTGCTTGATCCAGGAAGGACTGAAGAAGAGGAAGCCATGAGGATGGGAGCCTGCAAGTTTCTCATGGGCTCCAGCAAAGAAGTTCTCAGTTCTTTTGCTGATCGCGTTTTCGAGAAGGATGGCAGCAGTCCGCGTCCAAATATAGAGAAGGATGATAGTGATCTTCCTTAATATCATGTACTATCATTCATGAATAAATAAAATTTTATTTATAAACATGAACTTGTCTGATGATTTACAAGTATTTATATTTATACATAATACTTTTTAAGGAATTTGCCATTAATAGGCATCATAACTTTTCGACCATCAAGTTCTGAGAGTTGATAAGCTCCATTTGAGAATACTTTGCTCACAATATAGGGACCTTCCCACTTTGCGTCGAATTTGCCTTTGCTTCATATGAGTCATAGTCATAGGACGTCTGACTGTTAGAACAAGTTCTCCTTTTTGATATGCTCGAACTCTGACTTTCTTGTTAAAAGCTCTTGAAATTCTAGCTTGATAGAATTCAATATTCTGTTGAGCAGATAATCGCTTTTCATCCAGAGCTTCTAACTCCTGAAGTCGAAGACGATCATTATTCTCGGCAGTAAGCTCATTAGCGATTGCTATCCTTAAAGAAGAAATTTGAATCTCTAATGGAAGAACAGCTTCGCATCCGTACACCAGAGAGAAAGGTGTACATTTAGTAGCATTACGAACTGTAGTACGGTAAGCCCACAAACACTTCACCAAGTTTCTCACTCCAATTACGTTTGTTAGTAGAGACAAACTTCTTTAAGAGTTTGATGATGGTCTTGTTGAAAGCTTCTGCTAATCCGTTAGCTGCCGGATTATATGCGGTAGAAGCCACATTGTTGATCCGATGATCGTCACAGAATCGAGTAAATTTCTGGCTGACGAATTGTGGACCATTATCATGAATAATGCGTCGGGGAACACCAAATCTGTAGATGACATGATGTTTGATAAAGTTGATGACATTGGACGTCTTGACTTCAGATAACGGAATAGCTTCAGCCCATTTGGAGAAATAATCGGTTATTGCGAGAATAAACCGATGACCTTTTGATGACGGCGGATTGATCGGACCGATAATGTCCATGCCCCAAGCTTCGAAGGGCCATGATGCTGCCGTTGGATGTAGAAATTCCGAGGGTTGATGAATAAAATCCGCATGGATTTGACAAGCTTTACACTTCCTTGCATATTCGATGGCATCTGATACCATAGTGGGCCAGTAATAACCCATACGTCGAATACGGTCTTGAAGTTTTGGTCCGGGCTGATGTGCTCCACAAATTCCTATCATGTGCTTCACGAATGATTTGTTGACCCTCATCACCGACAACACATCGAAGAAGTAAACCATCATAAGCTCGACGATATAAGGTTCTTGTGGTATGATTGTAATAGAATCTGAGTGATCGTCGTCTGATAGATGCCGCTTCACTCGGATTATCTGGAAGAATATCATACAATACGAAATCTAAGAAAGGAAGTCTCCAATCTTTATCCGTATTCTGAGTCTCAGCTGAATCACTGAAGATGAATTCCTTGCTAGAATCAGATGAAGATGACAATGATTTACGACTAAATCCAAATCCTCTTGTTGTGTTGACATCATGAGATGTTGATTCTTCAATGTCAACTGGAAGTCCTAGAGTTAGATTTTTTTCGAGATGAAATAATTCTCGATTGCAAACAACAATCATTTGTTGACGTCTAATTGGAATAGCCAACACCTGCCGCAAGATTGGCAAGAGCATCAGCTTCTGTGTTACATGCTCGCCTAACATGCTCGATAAAGAACCCTTCAAATGAAGAAGCCATAGATATAGCCGATCTATGATAAGGAACCAGATCTTGATGGCGAACTTCATAAGTACCCCTTATCTGATTGACAATGAGTTTAGAATCTCCATACGCTTCCAAATGTTGAATATTCAGATGTTTAGCGAGTTGAAGACCAATAAGCAGTGCGTTATACTCAGCTACATTATTTGAACATGGTTGATCGAGAGAATAAGCTCTTTGGATAGCAAGACCTTCTGGCGACACAAGAACGATTCCAACACCAGCGACAATATTACCATTAGGACCTATTCTCGAAGCTCCGTCAAAGAATAGACGCCAAGTAGGATCTTCTTCAGCAATTTGGTTTGAATCTAGGACTTCATCTGGAATTTCATCATAGAGTTTTGAATTTTCTGGAATTGAATGAGCAGCCAGAAAATCAGCTAAAGCTTGTCCTTTGACTGATTTCTGAGGAATGTAGTGCATATCATACTGAGCAAGTAAGATTCCCCAGTTAGCCAATCGAGAATTCAAAACACTGGATTTCTTCATCATGACCCGTATAGGATTGATCCTGGAAATGACATGAATAGTCTGACCAATGATATAATAGTCGTGTCTTTTGGACAGCGAACATCAAGGCTAGACATTCTTTTTCGACCGGTGAATATCGAGGTTCAGCTCCGGTCATAGTACGACTGAGATAGTAAATGGCTTGTTCATGACCATTTTATTCTTTTGAGCGAGCAATGCACCCAGTGAATGACTCATTGCTCGGGTATATAGGAGGAACGGTATTCCTGAGACAGGAGGTACCAATACTGGAGGGCTCATCAGATATTGCTTTATATCATCGAATGCCTTCTGACATTCATCATTCCAGACAAAAGAAACACCTTTCTTCATAAGTTTGTTGAATGGTCTGCAACGTCCTGAAAGATTAGAGATGAATCTCCTGATATAAGCGATCCTTCCTTGAAATCCTCGTAGCTCTTTTAAGGTACGTGGAGGACGCATCTCTTGGATGGCTTTGATCTTCTCGGGATCCACGTGTATACCTTTAGCGGTAATGACGAAACCGAGAAATTTGCCACTAGAGACGCCTAAGAAGGACTTAGTAGGGTTCATCTTTAATTGATGCTTACGCATTAGATCAAAAATAGTCTTCAAATCTTGGATGTGATCCTCTTTTTGTCGACTTTTAACTGCAATATCATCAACATAGCATTCGACTGTTTTCACAAATGTTCACGGAATATAGTACTCATAGCTCGTTGATAAGTTGCTCCTGTATTCTTGAGACCAAATGGCATCACTGTATAACAGTATGTACCAATTGGCGTTCTGAAAGAAGTGTGCTTCTCGTCATCTGGAAACATTTTGATCTGATTATACCCAGAATACCCATCCATGAATAACATCCGTTCAAACCTACAGGTATTATCGATCATAACATCAGTAATTGGTAGAGGGAATTCGTCTTTAGGACATGCCGCATTGAGATCGCGGAAGTCTATGCATACTCTGATCTTGCCAGTCTTTTTAAGGACAGGAACTATATTAGCCACCCAATCAGGATGTTGTTCCTCTCTAATAAACCGGAGGCCAGTGAGTTTATTGACTTCAGCTTCAATTGCATCCATAATGTCTGGACGAAATCGTCGCTGTTGTTGCTTGACCGGTTTAGCATTCGGCATGATATTGAGTTTATGAGTTGCTATCTGTGGATCAAGTCCTGGCATATCTCCAAGCGAAGACATCGATGTATTCATGAATAAGTTTGATCATGTCTTGCTTATCAGTCTCTGAAAGACTTTCACTGATGAATATTGGTTTGGAGGATCCCTCTTCACCAACATCTATTTGAACAAGTTTGTCTTCAGTCGAAGGTTCTTTTTGTTCGAATCGGAACTCCCATTGATTATCTAACCTTTGGGCCCATTGTTCTGATTCAGGTGAGATTTCAAACCCATCTTCGTCTTCATCACTTTCTTCAGAACGGTCAATAGAGACCATGTTGGAAGACAGAATGTTGTAGTGGAATTCACCGATACTTGTATCAGAATCCCAAGAGGTAGTACTAGAAGAATCGGATCTCTTATCTTCGTCAGATTCAAGATCTTCATGGATAGTATTGATAAAGGAATAGGAGCAATATAACCTAATCTGCATTTCGTCCTTCCATATTTCAGAGGAGGAATCCGAACAGGCATTCTTCTTCCTTTCCCATTACTAAGGCCAGTTCTGAAGTCATAACCCATATTTTTAATGATGTCTTTAGATTGCTGACTATAACGACGTAGTTGTAATCTTCCAGTATCATCGTTTTTGTCATCATCTTCAGGGTTAGAAGGATTTTGGGGCCCTTTGTAAAAGACTATTGGAATATCTCCTAGTTTTCTGCTGGGAACCAGAAAGTATGAAGTTTGTGCTGATTCTAGGGATACATCTGTATGGAAAGTCTGTACAACTCCTATAGTTATTGTTCTCAAGTCATCCTAACAAATGTAAATAACTATGAACATGATTACACATCAACATACTGCAAAGATGGAGACTTTTCATTAAATTTAAAAGTAGCAGTATTTACATTGGAAGAAGGCTGAGCCTTAGAGATCTTAGCCAAATCAATGACTAAAGGGGGAGAAGAAGAACGAGAAGAAGTTTTATTTCGATTAAGATCGATAACAAACGGCTCAGAAGAGGTGAGCTCCCTTGAAGCTTGAGATGGAAGAGTAGTCCGCCCTCCAACAGGGATTACCAGAGTATCCTGTTTCACATATGAAGATACGGGAACTGTAGTACGCCCACTGACAGGAATGATCAGTATATCTTGAGTAGACGACTGAGGTAATGGAGAGATCCGTCCGCTCACTGGAATGATGAAAGAACCTTCTCCAGAGGGTTTAGGAGATTGTTGCTGAGTAGTTCGACCTTTAACAGGGATTATTAAAGTCTCACTTTGTGAATCCTCTTTCTCCATAGCTTGTATTACCCTTGTATACTCTTCTTTATACATCCGGGAATCATTGAAATAAGCTTCAACCCCATAGAAAGGATTTATATCAGCCACTTCTTTTTGTACTCTTCCATTGCTGTCAATGTATTTAAAACACTAATGAAGAGTAGAAGGCACCACATTATTTTATGAAGAAAGGGCCTCCCCAGAAGAAGATTATAAGATCCCACGATCTCTATCACATAGAAAGTGACTTTAGATCTGAAATCTCCAATCTGAAGTTTCAGATGAATCTTTCCCAAAGGCTCGCTTCGGCTCTGATTGAATCCCAGGATAGTAGTAACCGTCTTGGAAAGCTTGTGAAGAGGGATTTTAGTTCATCCAACAGACTCTTCGGCATTATACTTATAGCAGACCCTGGATCAATAAGGATACGATCTATCTTCATTGTATCGATATAACCGATGTAGTAGAGAGGCCGATCATGTCGATTATCCTCCAGTAGCATGTCGTCTTGTGTAAAGGTGATATTTGGTATAATCTCCAATACACTGTTGCAATGTAAGCAAGTGACAGGTTCTTCACCTGGCTTCTTTAATTGTGCAAGACAAGAGTCAGCCTGAAGAAGTGCCTCACTTAATGTCTCCCGAGTCTCTTTAGAAAGACGGAGAAGTTTAAAGAGGGACATTCTAGCTGGAGTGTTAGCAAGTTGAGCTAGAATGTCGAAGTTATAAGGTTTCTGAAGCCCAAGAGGAGGGGACTTCTTGATTGGTTTATCAAATCGAGCCTGTTGTTTGCCTTTCTCAAGAGCTGTGGGCTTGGAAGGAGTAGGTTCAACTGGTACAGTGGAAGGAATAGGTGCAACGGATGATTCTTCTTCAAGAGGAACATTAGGAACATCTTTGTCAGCAGGAGGGATATCAAGAGTATCCTCGGGATTCTTGGAATAATCCTTCAGATAAGGTTTCCCTGTTCGAGTAGCACCAGCAAGTGCTTCTTCTTTATCTTTTGGCTCTGTGTCAGAAGTAGATCCGAGAGAAGTCATATGACATGACTTAATCTTTCCAGCCTTCTTGGACTTTCTAGATGTAGTCTTTTGAAGAAGAGGAGATTCAAAATCTGCCACTAGATCAGGATGAATCCACATGATTTCTCCTGTTTCCATAGTGATTGGTACTAACCCTTCAGACTGTGGAGGAAGAATATTCACTATCTCAAGAGTTGCCTTGGAGATAGGAACAATCCCGCTTTCAAGGAGTTGAGGGAGGAAATCTCTGAATTGCATAGAGACGACATTGGATGTGACGGTCTTCTCTTTCGGAGTAAGAGAGATAGCTCCAGATTTAATCATTTTTCTGGATATTTCCTTCCAGTACATAACATGTACGAATTGTGTGACCCAACATTCTGTGGTACGGACAGTATTTAGGATGATCTGTCTTACCAGCTTCATCAGGTTTCTTGATTTCAGGTAATTGTATTTTATTACCTTTCAGCAGACATTCAAAGATACCAAGGACATCATCGTCATCAAAAGAATATTCTTCTTTCGGGCGAGGTGCTCTTGGTTGTTGAGTCGTAGAGGCAAGGGGGAGTTTGAACAGTCGATGCATCTTTACTCTGAAGATTAACTTCAAGGGTTTTTTTCCCTTGCTTTTATTGAATTTAGCATTATTATTATTGCTTTGACCTGTTTCTTTAGGATTCATCTGCACTCCTAAACCTTTGAAAGTTTCAGCACTAATTTCTGCGGCTTTGGCACTGACTATGAAGGAAGGCCAATCTTGAAATTGAGTAGATCCTGTCCACATGCTGATTATTGGCAATAAATTTGATTTGCATGTATCGATGGTGACAGCATCAGGAGTTCCAAGAGGCATCTTTAGAGCTTCTCTTCGAAACCGTTCAATGAATTCCTTTGTAGTTTCATTATTTTTTGCTTGATTCTTATAAGAGCAGACATAGTCATGTCATTGAGCCCTTCATAGAACCGTTCAAGAAACATTTGTTTGAAACTGGCAAATGAGGTAATACACCCATCCGGGAGACTTCTATACCATTCATAGGTCGTTCCTTTGAGACATCCAACAAACACTCGAGTAAGGAGGGCGTCGCTTGGTTGCAGCTGGTCAGTCATCACTTCAAAGTGATTAATAAATTGACTTGGAGAAGTGGTTCCATCATAGAATGAGATAGTAGGAGGCTTGTATTTAGGAGGGTATGATACTTGCTTCTATTCTATCGGATAAGGTTGCTTGGTGCCTAACCTTTGTAAACCATCCTTCTGTTTGAATGCCTCAAATTGAGTTCGGAGATTCCTCAATTCTTCAGTAACAACTCCGGAGGATAGTGGAGTTGTAGCTTGTAGAGAATAGTTGGGAGGAGGAACAGCATTATAAGTACTACCCCCAGCTCCAGAGTGACTAGGAACTGGTTGAGCTTGCCCAGGAGTATTGGACTGGACTGCCGGAGGAACATGTACTGGACTGACACCAGTGTCAATTGGTATGGCTTCTGGTGCAGTCTGTCGATTTTGTAGTTGGACTGCCATGAGTTCATACATCTACTTCATATTATCAGCCATAGACTTCATTTGCTGTTCCAAAGAAGCAATTCTTTGTTCTTGAGGAGTCATGGAAGAAGAAGGTTCATCAGTATTCCCATCAACCATATATTGTGACTGTACGAGGGATTATTGATGAACTGGTGGATGTTGTTTGTTCTGAATCACTGCTTTGTGTATCAAAGTCAGTTATAGGAGAACTACCCCCAGTAGGAAGAGGTGGGAAGTTAGATTCCCCAAGAAATTCAGAATCATCTTCAGAAATCAAAGTCCTTTGAATAGAAGCCAGGACTCTTGATCTGGTGCCTCTATATACTCCATCTGGACTATCATTTCTACCCCCAGTATCCCGAGAGGTCATATTGACAGAAGCATATAGAGGTTCATCTTCATCAGGCATAGGTTCACACTGAATC
Source organism: Iris pallida (assembly GCA_029216955.1). Lineage (NCBI taxonomy): Eukaryota > Viridiplantae > Streptophyta > Magnoliopsida > Asparagales > Iridaceae > Iris > Iris pallida. The sequence goes on along the minus strand of JANAVB010032616.1, from coordinate 18,896,056 downwards.
CGATTGAAGACAGATTGTCGTTTAGTTTGACATCTGCATTGCATTGTGACTCTCGACTGGAAGTCACATTCATGATCAACATAGTTCTGATCTATTGATTGACATCTGCATTGAATTATGACTCTTGGCTGAAAGTCACATTCAGCATGGTCCATTGACACAGAATTATTCCTTCTCTTCTGTTGAAGATGTTCTCGTAGATCTGTCTGTGAAGATTGAGGTACATCAGAGAACATTCTTTGTGCATTTTTAGGAATATATTTCCGGTTCTTGGGTCTTGATGGCTCCTGGTTATATAGAGAATGATTAATGTGAGCTACATAATTTCTAGCATACTCTGCATCTGGATCTCTTGCTTTTGTTCCTGATTGGTATGGTTTTTTGATACCAGAAGTGCTTCCTAAACGGATTTGATCAAGTTTTGCTCTTAGATCAGTTGGAGGTAACACATTGGTTTTTGCAACTTGGAGTTTTCCTTCCATTGATCTGGATATTTGCAGAGAAGGAAGAGTTGAACCATCCCCTTGATTAAGAGTTGGTAACAGACCCTCTTTTATAGACAAATTCTGTGCCCAATTCGAAGAAGTCGTAGAAGAAGACATTAAGAAATGTTTCTTCTTAGACTTATTCAAGTTTTGAGACATAGAATGTCCAGAAGAAAGAGTAGTCAAAAGACCATCTCCTTTTCTTTGACTAACAAAATTGTCAGTCAAAGCTGTTCCTGAAGTAAAAACTACAGGAGCAGAAGAAACAACTAAAGAATTGTTTCTTTTTGAAGGGACTTTGTGTGAAGGAACAAGACCACCCCCAGTTCTAGTAGAACTTGGCAAAGAAGAAGAGATAGCTAAAGAGCTATTCTTCTTAGAGCATGCTGGTGACAATTTGGCTAAAGAGCCTGTATTGTCAGTGTACAAAGTCTTGGCTAAAGAGCCAGATTTTGGTGAAATACACGCTGGAACAGATTTGGCTAATGAGCCAGTGCTGCCAGCGTGACTTTTGAATTTAGAAATACACATCTGGAACAGGCTTGGCTAAGGAGCCAGTGCTGTCAGCGTGACTTTTGGAATTAATATTGCACGCTGGAACAGATTTGGCTAAGGAGCCAGTGCTGCCAGCGTGACTTTTGGAGTTAAGATTGTACGCTGGAACAGGCTTGGCTAAGGAGCCAGTGCTGTCAGCGTGACTTTTGACTACTGTCGTCTTTGAACACACAAGAGTGTGCGTGCTTGCAGTATACTCCTTGCCAGTGTTAGTAGTAGACACTGTGGCAGAAAAGTCACCATTGGTTGCCAACTGATTCTTAGGGACGTAGACAGATCGTCCCTTCGACTTGGCAGTAGTGTTGGAGGCTGAAATGGGCTTGCCACCCTTAGCCCGCTACATTTCTTCGTAGGCAAGTTGATCGAATTGGATCGATATCACCTTCTTCGTCGAGCCGACTGACGAAGTGTCGCATTGAGTTGTTGCCATCTCAGAAGCGGAGATGGTTTTCCCCAGCAGAGTCGCCAATTTATTTTCCATAAATAAATTCACTTTATTTATTGTGTATCTGAGAAAATTACAACTGTAGGAATCCGATCTAGAAGATGATCGCTTTATCCCTTGGACGATGCGAAGAAGAAAAGCTCTCAAAATTTTGACAGTAATTTAGATATCTATGTCTCTGTACAATGAATGAGAAAAGAACCCTATTTATAGAGTCAAAAATAACTGAAAAAGATAACTGTCTTCACAGCCTGTGCATAGTTGAAAATCACGCAGGATCTAACATACGCAAGGTTGTGAGCAGTTACTGGACGTGGCCTGTAACTGTTGGACACATGGCAATCATGCATGAGTCGTGTGCAAGTTATAGGATACGCAAGCGAGAGATCAGTGGCATGGCTGCCACGTACTCCAATTTGATGAAATCCACGCAGGCTCGTTTGAGGACGAAATCTACGCAGACTTGGGTCAGAAAGCTTCAAAATCCACGCAGACTTGGGACAGGAAGTTTCAGAATCCACGCAGACTTGGGGCAAAAAGCTTCAAAATCCACGCAAACTTGATGAAGGAACATAGAAGTTCAAAATACACGCAGACTTGAGCCAGAAGGCTCAAAATATACGCAAGCTTGAGGCAGGACTGCCAGCTGTCTTGATTCGATGTGCCTCGACTGACACAAAATCTCTGACAGTGATTACTTTGTCAGTCGCATTAAATGACAAGAAACTCTTTTGCTACGCCAACTTGATGAAGGCTGAGTCTTGTTGAAGAAGATTTCAAAAGTCACGCCAAAGTCGGCTGTGATCTCTCGAGTTCCGTGCATACGTGGCATACGAGGAGACATTCTTCGACTATCGTGCTGTCAGTCATAATGATATTTCTGACAAATGTTGAGCTGTCTCTAGCGTGATTTTTAAACATTTGTCTTGATCAACTCAGCGTGACTTTGAGACTTTGTTCTGATCAACTCTGCGTGACTTTGAGACTTCGTTCTGATCAACTCAGCGTGACTTTCATTTTGAAGGCCTATAAGTGGCGAGCTATCATTATTTGATGCATCGGAAGGACAAAGTCAAGACTCAGCCTCATGTGACTGCTTGGAGGGATTATGTTTTCAAGCAGGATTTGATGGATCCTTCGAGGATTCGGTTTACAACTCCGCAAGGGCTGAAACCTGCGGAAGTGACTTCTGAAATAAGCCGGCTGGACGAGAGGACTCCTCGTTCCAATGAGGATGGTGATAACGCGTATAGCTGCTTCTGGCACTGTGCGCATCGGATGTCATCTAAGGCGGTGTTGACAGCCTACTTGATGATATGGCTCCGGAATTGCGTGTTTGCGGGCGGATCCGGTACCGTAGAGAGGGAACATCGGAACCTCATTTTACCCGCCGTGAAGTTGGCCTTTGGACGACCTCTAGCTCTCCTCCCCGCTGCGGGGTTTGAGGTCTTTTGCTGACGATGTGATCCTCGGAAAAGGAAACAACGACAACTTTCCCCGGGCCGAGCTGCCCTTCCATTATCTTATGGGATAGCTGATTTTGCATCATCCGAACGTGATGAGTCCCGGTCCGGAGGAGGATCATGTTGAGGGAGATGCCTTCATTCGCCGCTTCTACAAGAGGAAGTAGTTATACACTGGCATTTCCGTTTGCAGGAGGGTTTTGTCCTTCCTTCAGGGGTGGGAGATTGTCAAAGTTGGCCCCATCTTCAAAGATTTTGAGGCCGATCAAGACTTAGTTGACTCGGGCGAAGATGCGATTACTTTGCCGAAATGGGGTTTCCATTGGTTGCAAAGCATTCGGCCTTCTCACCTGGTCTACCGCAACCAAAATAGATGTTATCTGGAGCCATATCTGCCCAGCCGGTTCGCTCGCCAGTTTGGCTATACTCAGCTGATGCTACGGAATCCCAGTAGCAGTCTGGGGTTCATCGATAGTTTGCTAGATGGAGCTCGGGGCTGGCAATATTATAATGCCGGATGTACTGGTGTTCAGTTTACGGCGCCCGTTTACAACCCTCGGCCACAGATCCTGTATTCGTCTGCCAAGCTGTATTGCACTATGAATACTGCGTCTCCTGGTTATGACAGGGAGACTAGTTTCATCATCGGAACTCAGCTGGAGGCCACGACGAATATGTTGACGGCAGCCCGATCATATCGTCCTCCAGAATTAGCGGGATATCGGGCTGCTGCTGCAGCACCAGTGAGGGATCCGTCTGTTGGAAAGAGGCGTGCTGACACAGAAGCTGGTTCTTCTGTACCAAAAAGGCCGAGAGGGACCTCGACTCCAAGGGCTACAGGAGTGCCACTTGAAAAGCCTGCAGGATCTGCTGAGGTAAGGCATCCTCTGTAATTCTGGTCCGTCTCGTCACTTTGGTGGCTTACGCTTTTCTTCTTATAGGGATCGAAGAAGAAGACCCGTGTTCCAAAATCGGGTGTTAGTAAACCGAAGGAGGTGGCAAGCTCTTCTGATGAGCGCATTCCACCGATGATAATGTCTCCTGTGGAGGGGAGTCCTGAAGATGTTCCTACGGAGATTTCAGTATCTCCAGACTTTGTTGAAAGAATTGTGGAGGTTGCAACAACTTCCGGAAAGGTACAATCTGCCGTGGAGGCCTTGGACGTTGAGGGTCCTACCGACTCGAGGCATCCTGATGATGAAGTGGATTGGAGTTCGTCGCCTTCCAATGACGTCCCTCCAGCGTTACAAGAGTCTGTTGCGGGGGCAACAGATATGGTTGGAACGGAGGAGAGGGTTGATTTCCCTCCTTGTCATGATGAGGGAAGATCGGCTGTATCATTGCCAAGTCCTACCCCGGCCTCACCCGTGGAAGTTGAGGTGGCTACCGATCAGGCGGTAGCGACAGATCCTGTCCCTGCAGAGGGACTTGAGAAGGATGAGACTCATCTGCCAGTCCTGTCTCCCGGAGCGGGCCAGGAGATGAGTGTTGATCTCCCCATTCTGCCAGGGGAGGTACTGACCGCTGATAGGACGTTGGGGGCAGAAGAGGTAGCCGTAGACGTCGGTGGTTCCTCCGAACTTGAGAAGGGTAAGGGGGTGGAACCCTCTGTTGCCCCTCCTACTTGGGGTACTATTTTGACGCCTGTGCCGGCTTCCTCTGTTCCTTCGGCTCCTCGGGCTAGCAGTCCGGCCCGTGTTGATGAAGAGCCAATTGATGCCGAGATTCCAGTCTCGCAGATTGAGGTTGGCGGATCTTCTTCCGGTCCGCTAACTACAGCAGCCCCTCCAACTCCTGCTATGACGCCGCAGGTGCTGGCGGACGCAGATGAATATGTGAAATTCATCGTTGAGGGGGTGTATAAAATACTGCAGAGGGGTGTATCTGCTGTGATGGATGCCAATGGGAGTTTTGCGACGGCAAGAACTCTGGCAATGCCTTATATCGAGCTGATCCGCGTTCACCAAGGCCACGACCATATGGCCGAGATCCTGGAGGCTTCGGTGATTGAGCTGGACCAATGGCTCACAGCACTTCAGCGCATCCAGCGAAATGACCTTTCCGTCTTGATAGATGCGGAGAAGGAGAAGTTGATCGCTGAGATTGAGTCTTCCTACCAGGCCACTGTGAGCGTCTGGGAGCACGAGGTGGCTGAGACTGAGGCTGCGGTGGGACAGTTATCTCAGTCCATGAAGGAGACAATGGAAATGCGAGCTGCGTTGGACGCTAATATCGCGGAGATCAACGCCCAGATGCGCCGTCTTGAGGACCAACGGGCCCGGCTCCAGTTAGATGCCGAACGTGTCCAGGCTGAACACGTAGCTCTCAAGCAGGAAGAAGCAACCTTCACTCACCGGGCTCTTGCCCTGGCTCGGCAGCGACAATAGCTTGATGAGAAGCATGAGAATGATACTTCCGTTGAGGCCGTTGAATTGATGCGTCAAGAAGCTGAGCGTCGAGTCCTCGCGACTGTGGAGACTCATGCAGCCGACTTGAGACGTCGAGTTAGAGAGCTCTCCACCAACCCTGGAGATGTTTAGGGACTGTAGCGTCTCTTTTTTATGTTTTTGCAACTCTTGCTGGGGGATAGTGTAGTTTTGTACTCTCTTTTTTTTATAAAGAAGTACGCAACTTTTTTGTGATGTGTTCATTTTTGTTATCATGAACTTGATGATTTGTGTGGACCTATTATCTTTTGTGCACCTTGGCTTTTAGGTACAGATAATAAGTTTGAAGGAACCAACATGTTTGCTCAGAGGTAATGTGGACGTGGCAATCATTGAGGTTCAAATGATAGAATCTTCCTACTCAGAGGTATTATGGACGTGGTAGGAATGATCCTGGGGGATACGCTGAATAACTCAGAGGTGATGTGGACGTGGAAGTTCTGCGATCAATGTACGACAATGCAAGGGTCGTTTGTACGAGATGTTTACTCAGAGGTAATGTGGACGTGGTAAACATGAAGGATAGCGTAGGCTTATGAAGTGTAAGATTCCGCTTTGTAGGGTGTAGAGGGACAACTCAGAGGTGATGTGGACGTGGTTATCTTTCTACTGGAGGGTGCTACGGAACAGCTGGGTTCCGGAAGCGTATAGTTTCGTTGGAAGGGAATTGTCTGTGAATCCTGATGGTTGGGTCCATAGATCCCCTTGTGGAAGCACATATCTGAAAGATGTCAGGAGTAGTACTTCTTCAGGAACTTGCCGTTGATGGGCATCATGAACAAGTCCCCATTGGGTTTGGCGAGACGGTAAGCACCGTTTGAGTATACCGTCTCAATGATGAAAGGTCCTTCCCACTTGGGCTCGAACTTTCCTGGTGTCTTGTGAGTTAACACCATCGGCCTCCTGACTGCCAGAACCAGGTCGCCAACTTGAAAAGTTCTCTGTTTGACCTTCTTGTTGAAAGCCTGTGATATACGGGCTTGGTAGAGTTCGATACGTTGTTGAGCTAGGATACGCTTTTCTTCAAGTGCCTCCAGCTCCCGCAGACGACGACGTTGATTGTCCTCTTCTGTGAGTTTGTTTGTGATTGCTACGCGGAGTGAGGGTATCTGGATCTCGAGAGGCAGTACCGCTTCACTCCCGTAGACCAGGAAGAATGGTGTGTTGCCTGTTGGGGTTCGTACCGTTGTGCGATAGGCCCACAGACATTCGCCCAGCTTTTCGTCCCAGTCGCGTTTGTTGGATGACACGACTTTTTTGAGCAGCCTAACGATAGTTTTGTTGAACGCCTCGGCCAATCCGTTTGCTGTCGGATTGTAGGCGGTTGATGCCACGTTTTGAATGCGATTCTCGTCACAGAATCTGCTGAAAACATGGCTGATGAACTGAGGACCATTATCGTGGATGATCCTCCGGGGTACTCCGAAGCGGTAGATGACATGGTGTTTGATGAAGTTGACCACCCTGGAGCTCTTTACTTCCACCAATGGGACTGCCTCTGCCCATTTGGAGAAGTAGTCGGTAATGGCCAGGATGAAGCGGTGTCCCTTGATGAAGGAGGGGTGATTGGTCCTACGATGTCCATTGTCACGACCCGCACCCACTGTGAGGGTACGAGAACGTAACAACGCCCAGCCTACGCCGCAGTGTCGACGGTAGAATGCTGTCCTAGGCCAATCATCTAACAATAAAAGGTACCTGTACAGTATATACACTCCGAATGGAGGTGACATAACAGAACAGTCTCAATCACATCTAAGGCAGATACAGAATAGTAAAGGTAGATAGAGAGATCAAAAGCACAATGTAATACAAATAAGAGGGAGAAAGTCTAAGTGTCTAAGATAACAACTCAAGAATATCCAGCTCAATACATGTCTCTAAATATAACAACATCTCAGAAGAACAACTGAAAATCAAATAACACAATACTGAAAGAAAAACTAAAGCCTGGCTATCTAGTCTAGACTCTGGGAGTAGCATCCTGTGCTGCAGCTGGGTCCTCCAGAGGAACCAGGTCGCAGGTGTCGTCTAATCCTGCTCCGTAATAGGTGGTACATAGGGCCTCCTCCTCATCCTCTGTAATATTTTTAACAGGTCCAGTCAGGACAGGAGCGAGTACAGTACATCTCAACATATCATAGCAGGTTAGAAAATATGATCATGCAGTAAAGTAAGATACATGAACTGAAGAAATACAGTATGTAAACAGAGAGAGAAACTGTAATAGAAGTATCTACTATACATAGAGAACTATAGTGACTAGTGAGTCAGAGTAAAATATAAACATGTAAATGGCATAGGAGATTCATGACTACAGCTAAAAGAGTGATTCATGACTACAGCTACTGGGATAATATTCACATGTCTATTTCTACTCCCCTATCCCCAATCGATACACAAAGATCTGTTCAAGTTATGTTAAGATTCGTGAAACTTCACATGGCTTATAAAATGAGTGATACGTGAAGGTGATTCATGATGGCTCTGTGAACATGAGAGTACATGTGTCACAAGCGATTCGTGAATCAGAGGAAGCATAGAGATACGTGATGATTCGTGAAACGCACAAAACATGTAGTATCCGATGCTCCCGAGGGGGATAACATCTCATGAAAAGATCCATATAGTACCAATCCGTGTGACCAATGTGGCAGTATCAAGTAAAGTAATTTAAAGCAGAAAAATAATTCTAAGCAGGATATAAAATGATCAGAGAATGTACTCGCCTGGTATCTGAGTGTCCAACTGAAAAGTACTGTCCGAGGAGTGGTGTCTGGCTCATATTCAGAACAGCACAAGTCACAACAAGTCGAAAATGATAAAATGAAGCTCTACCATGCATTCTACATGAATCTAGGTCAAACTAGGCCAAAGTCAACTCTTGGTCAACTCTGGTCAACCCTAGAAGTCAAACTAGGTCGACTATGGTCAGACTAGGTTAAACTAGTCTACACTAGTCTAGCAAGTCTATTCTAGGTCTAACAAGCCATTTCTAGGTCTAACTAGACTACACATGTCAATTCTAGGCCCACTAGTCTAATAGACACACCATAGGCCAATAGCACATATGTACCTATACCATATCACATATGAAAGTATATGGATATCCCTATATACATATAGGCTAGTGTATCCATATGCCTACATATATGATATAACCACACATCTACAAGAGAAAATATCTATACACATATACATGCAATACCTATATATATAGTGCATACACACAAGTCACACATATATATATATATATATATATATAAGACCTACACATAATACATAGCCTATAACTTATTGGGAAAAACCTACATTAGCTATCTAAGGGCACACAACCTACATTACACCTCACACATCCACATTTGCATTATAAGAATACATACTACATTACATATATATGCATGTACATTAGGATATGTGGGGAGGTTGTGAGTGTGAAAATGAGGGTGAGAGAGAGTGGGCTGACCTAGAGTGACAGTGCCATGGTATGAGTGTGTGTGATATGTCTACATGTGTGTGTGTGTGTGTGTGTGTGTGTGTTAGATTGAAAACAGTGAAGTGAGTGAGAGTGAATGTGTGTGTGTGTGGTAGTGTGTCACCAATGTGACCGTAAAAGCTAGGTGACAGCCTATACTACATACAATCAAAATCAGATTTTTAATATCAATTTAGAAAGGGAGAAAAGATGTCAAGCATCAAATACTCACAGATTTACATATAAAAAATTCAAGTGGCAGTTCCCCCCTCTCATTTGAATCTCAGTTGAACTCAAAATCTCATTAAACAACCCCCAACCAAAACACAATTTCATATTGCATTTCCACTCCAAAACTCAGTTTTCAGTCCACAAAAAAATCTCAGGAAAATAGGTTCTTAAACCCCTCATTGCATTCTCAGGTTTTAATGAAAACAGGGATTGATTCATGAACCCAAGTTTTAACACCAAAGCAACTCAGTTTGGGTTTCAAGTAACAGTGAATAGGCTCAGTTATGTAGAAATTGTTAAAGAAACAGTCCACATACATAAAGCACTCCAATTGATTCAATTCACAACCAATGATACCCAAACTTGACACACTAGTAGAACTCATATAGGTAAACATGTTAGGGGTTTTATATTATGTAGATAACAGTGTTAAATGAGTTAAATGATTGTCAAAGTTCATATATTAAAACTGGAGAAAACTGGATACTTGAATACACAGTTTCACAAAACTTAGGAATGGAATTTAACCACAAATTGAATTAAAATACCAATTTATAGGTTGGTACAGCAAAAACATATTACCTACGTGTTGTGTGATGTGTTTGTGTCCAATGGCAACTAAACCCAAACGGGTAAACTGGACACAGGGGTTGGGGACAGCGTCGTGCGGGTGTGCACGCGTGTCGTGCACCCGACACAGGCCTTCCCAAGCCTCGTGCTCGTGCAAGGGGGTGCGTCTGGGGTAGGGCTAAGTGCTTGACACCCTGAAACGTGTCAGAGTGTGTCGTGTCCAAAGTTGTGAAGCCGTATCAGTGGCAATTAAAAACTGTGCACAGTGACAGTGGTTTTCCCGTGCGCGATCGATATCTCGCCAACCAATGCACGAAGTCCCATAAAACTTGGGGAGCATGGTGACAGTGGGTGCCCCTCTGCTCCCACAAAGTTTCATGTCAAGACACGCCGTGTCGTGTCCAGAAAAGACCCCGAGGTGCAGGGGATTACTGTAGCCCGCACACGCGTGTGCACGAGTGTCCTACCGACACGACACAACCATGAAATCATCTCAGAGTTACAGAAATGGATAAGCGACATTAAAACACGATTTTCCATTCAAAAACAATTCGAAAATATCACAAAAAGATTCACTGTGGCATTACCACAAACACCTAGCTCAGGACAGTGATACGTGTCCTGTTTGGACACGAAAGGACACGAAAACCTAGGGTTTCTTATTCCTACTGTTAGGTTAGGTCTAGGGCTCCCTATTGATGCAAAATTTTCAGGATTCTATGGTGTGGATAGAGAGTTACCTCAATGAATCAAAACTCCCAAAAAGCTTAAAAGAGTGAGGTTCTTTCCAATGGTGAAACTCCTCCAAATTGTTAGGAAACTGAGAACAATCAATCCCAACAGCAAGTAAACAATAATTAGAACCTATTGCAACTTGTTTGGATTAAAAAGGAGGGAAAATGGATTTATTATGAATTTCTAAAGATGGGAGCTCACCTCTTTCTTCTTTTTGTAATAAATTCCTAAGAAAGAGGCTAGTCCTAGATTTGGGAGGCATTAAATAGTGGAGGAATCCCTAGGTTGGCTGCCATGGGCTGATTTGGGTTAGGCTTGGTTCATGGTGTGGGCCTATGGCTATTAAGCCTAAGTCATTAATCATGACTTATGAAGTCATAAGCCATAATAGTCAAATCAACTCCAAATCCCTCCAAACAAGTTCCAATGACCTAACCCTCACTAAATTAGGTCAAACCAAGTTTACTTAACCTAACCAAGTGGTCTTAACCTAGGTCAGTCACTAGGTTAGTCTCCTAGTCAACACTAGTCAACCTTCATCTAAACAATTCCAAAATAAATTCTAAAAATTCCCATAAATTCAAATAAATTATAATAAATCCAAATAACCCTAAAAATGTCAAAAATACCCTAATCACATGGCTAGGCTCTAGGGTAGACAGTATCTACTAATCACTAGCACAACACCAAAATTATAAGTCATAAATTTAAATAGTTTAAAATTAATTAAAAATCACTAAAAATTCTAATATAAAATAAATATCATTAATTAATAATTATAATTACAAAATTTCAAAAATTACCCTCATTTTAGAAACTGGGTGTTACATCCATGCCCCAGGCTTCGAAGGGCCAGGAGGCGACTGTAGGATGTAGTGGTTCTGACGGTGTATGAATGAAGTATGCGTGAAGTTGGCACGCATGGCACTTCTTAGCATAGTCGACAGCATCAGCGGCTATGGTTGGCCAATAGTACCCCATACGTCGCAGTCGATCCTGCAACTTAGGACCAGGTTGATAAGCTCCGCAAGTTCCGTCATGAGCTTCTCGAAGAGCTTCGGTCGCCTCTTCGTTGGACAAGCATCGAAGGAGGAGCCCATCATAGGAGCGTCGGTACAGCATTTTAGTGGCTGTATCATAGTAGAATCGAAGAGAACGTCTCCTGACTGAGACGGCTTCCTTCGGGTCCTCTGGGAGAATTCCGTAGACGGCGTAGTCGATGAACGGGAACCTCCAGTCTCGGACATTAACACCAGTACCTGTTGGCATGGCATGGTCCACTCGTAAGCGTAGGTTGTTTTTAGGACAAACCAAGTCTCGGCCAACCACCGTGACGTAGTGTTGAGTCCCAAGGGGTGCTGCTAATGAGGCCGCGAGGCCAGCTAGAGCATCAGCCTCCAGGTTTTGTAGACGAGGGACGTATTCGATGAAGAACCCGGTGAAGGTTGAAATGATGTTCAATGCAACTTTATGGTAAGGGATCAGATCTTCATGGCGAACTTCATATTACCCTCGAATCTGGTTTACGACGAGTTTCGAGTCGCCATAGGCTTCCAGATGATCCACCCCCAGCTGTTGTGCCAGCTGGAGTCCCATAATGAGCGCGTTGTACTCGGCAACATTGTTGGAGCACGGCTTCGAAAGAGAGTAAGCGCGCTGGATGACTAGCTGATCGGGGAAGACTAAGACTACCCCCACTCCTGCGACGATCTGGCCTTTGGGGCCTGTTCTTGAAGCACCATCGAAAAATATCCGCCAGACGGAGCCTTCTTCGATGACGTTTGATTCTTGGACCTCATCCGGGATGTCTTCATAGAGTCTTGAGGACTCCGGGATGGGGTGTGCAGCTAAGAAGTCGGCCAGAGCTTGACCCTTAACAGCCTTCTATGGAACGAATACCATGTTTATGGCGTTAGCAAGATCGCCCATGTGGCTAGCCGAGAGTTCAGTGATCCTGGCTTTGTCATGAGGACCCTGAGCGGATTGACTCGAAAAATGACGTGAATTGTCTGGCCCGAGACATAATGACGAGTCTTTTGGATGGCAAATACCAGAGCCAAGCACTCCTTTTCAACAGGGTTGTACCGATGTTCGGCCCCGATCAGGGTTCGACTGAGGTAGCAGATTGCTTGCTCATAGCCTGTGTCGCTGTTCTGAGCCAGCAGGGCTCCGAAGGAATGATCCATGGCACGGACGTAGAGCAGGAATAGTTTGCCAGCGACGGGTGCCACCAGAACTGGAGGGCTCGTCAGGTAGGCTTTGGTGTCGTCGAAAGCCTTTTGGCATTCCTCTGTCCAGACGTAAGAGACTCCCTTCTTTATGAGCTGGGTGAAGGGTTGACATTTGTCGGAGAGGTTTGCTATAAACCTCCGGATGTACGCCAGACGTCCCTGTAAGCCCCGAAGTTCTCGAAGATTCTTCGAAGGGTCCATGTTGAGGATGGCTTTGGTCTTCTCGGGATTGACATGAATGCCTTTTGCCGTGATGACAAAGCCCAAGAATTTTCTGCTAGAAACTCCTAGGAAGGATTTAGCGGGGTTCATCTTGAGTTGATGTGCTCGCATGAGATCAAAGACTGTCTTCAGGTCTTGTAGGTGATCTCTTCTAAAGCGGCTCTTGACTGCGATGTCGTCAACATAACATTCGACTGTCTTGCGAAGATGTTGACGGAAGATGGTGCTCATAGCTCGTTGGTATGTCGCACCGGCGTTCTTCAAGCTGAAGGACATTACTGTGTAGCAGAAAATGCCATTTGGAGTCCTGAATGACGTATGTTTTACGTCATCGGGGAACATCTTGATTTGATTGTAGCCGGAATACCCGTCCATAAAAGACATGCGTTCGAAGCCACACGTGTTGTCGATCATCACATCAGTGATTGGAAGTAGGAATTCGTCCTTCGGGCAAGCAGAGTTGAGGTCTCTGAAGTCGATACAGACTCGTATCTTTCCATTCTTTTTGGTAACAGGTACGACGTTGGCTACCCAATCTGGGTGTTGCTCTTCACGGATGAAGCCGCTAGTCAAGAGTTTATCTACCTCCTGATCGATGGCGTTCATGATGTCCGGACGGAAGCGCCGCTGTTGTTGCTTGATAGGCTTGGCATCAGGCAAGATATTCAACCTATGCATCGCAATCTGGGGATTAAGTCCCGGTATATCTTCGTAGCTCCAGGCGAAGACGTCGATATACTCCTTAGCCAATTGGATTAAAGATTTTCGGTCTTCTCCCTCTAGGCTTTTGCTGATGAAGATGGGTTTGGAAGAAGACCCGTCCCCAAGGTCGATTTGCTCGACTTCATCCTCGGTGGGAGGTTCACGTAATTCAAAACGAGACTCCCATTGTTGTCCCAGGCATTGAGCTCAGGGTTCTTCTTCGAAGGGTTCCGGCGCTTGATCTTCGCCTTCATCTTTTTGAGGCTGTGCTGATGTCATGTTAGCTGACAGCACTTTCCTGAAGACTGATCCGATACTGGTATCGGAATCCCAAGTCGATGCTTCGGACGAGTGGAAATGTTCTACGTCTTCTGCGTCTGAACTCTCTGGAGTTGATGGCGGCGTGACATAGCCTACCCCCCGTCGAGTTTTGTTGTAGTAGTCCTGCGGCTTTCCTTTGGGTGTTGGAAGCCGGAGCGGGAGACGTCGACCTTTGCCGTAGTTTAGGCCTTTGTCGCTTTTTAGGTCGTAGCCCATCTTTTGGATGAGGTACTTTGCCTTATCCGTGTACCGATAGAGTTGCATTCTGCCGGCATCTGGTTCTGGCTCGAGCGGCGGGAGGTCTTGACGATGCTTGCCTTCACCAAGGATGATGGATCCTTCGTCTCGACTTCGTGGAGGGACTATGTAGCAGACTCCTTGAGACGGGACTACTCGATTTACATTATGGACGGTCGTTATTTGTGTTTGCAATGACCGTAGAGCGTTATCTAATGTATACATGGCATTCCAATGTGGAAGACAATAATAATTAAAAGACACTCTATTATTGATGAAGTACGAGATTTTATCCCGTGGGATTACATTGTCTAAGGAGGGTGCATCTACATCAGCAGAGATATATTCGCCAAGCTCCTCATCTGTAAGCACTGGAGCTGGATCAGGAGAGTCCACCACAGCTTTGATTTTGGGGTCCGAGAGGGTTATGTGAGCCCTCTCTGGCGTCTTGGATGACTGCGGGGGCTTGCCCTTGAGACGCACCTTCAATGGTGCCTCAGCTGTGCCTCCAGTGATTGGTGCCTTCCCCTGTAATTTTACCACCAGGGGAGCCGATGTTTGAGGCGGCTTTCCTTTGAGGCGTATCTTCAGGAGAACTTCAGGAATTGGTGCTTTTCCCGATAGCTTGATGCTCATTGGAGGCACCTTCTGGGGCGGTTTTTCCTTGAGTCGGATCTTCAGAGGAGCATCGGGAGTCATCTCAGGCTCCATGTCCGGCTCGGCTGCCGTCTCTGCCTCGTCATCAGCATCATTGGCTTCCACCTCGTCAAGTAATTTGTACAAGTCAGAATCGATGAAGTAGGCTTCAATCCCTTTGAAAGGATCGATGTCTGCGAACTCCGTCCTGATAACGCCGTTGGTGGATACATATTTCATGCATTGGTGGAGCGTGGATGGCACCACCATGTACTCATGTAGCCATGGTCGACCGAGCAGGATGTTGTAGTTGACATCGACATCCACCACATAACAGGTCACCTCAGTTTTGAGGTTACCGATGTGACACTTCAGTCGAATTTTTTCCAGTGGCTCGCTTTTGTTAGCGTTGAAGCCACTGATGGTTGTGTTGGAGGGCGCCAGCCGGTACATTGGGATCCCCAGTGTTGATAACAGCGCCTTCGGAATGATGCTGAGAGAAGACCCCGGATCGATCTGAATCCGGTTCACCTTAACTGAACCGACATATCCTGTATAATACAGCGGCCGGTTATGTCGGTGGTGCTTGAACAGCATGTCTTGTTGGGTAAAAGTTATGTTTGGGATAACTTCATCCGCACAATGACAGTACGCACAAGTAGTTGGAAGGTCTTCAGGCTGCTTGACCTGACCGAGAAAGGATTCGGCATCCTTCAGAGCTTCACAGAGAGCTTCTCGGGAGTCTTTGGAAAGACGCAGGAGCTCGAACAAAGATAGGCGGGCAGGAGTACTGGCCAGTTGTGCCAGTATGTCGAAGTTGTGGGGCTTGGCTAGCCCCGAAGCATTCTCCTTTCGTAGAGGTCTGTCGAAACGAGCCTACACCTGCTTCTGCTTATTGGCTGCTGAGGGCTTAGACGGGCCCTCTTCCTGGACAGCAGGGACGGTACAAGGAGGCACCACTTCGGCGGCAGCTTCGCCGGGTTGGGCATTTTGTTGTGCACGCGTCTGCACATGGAGTGCCTCTTCTGTTGAAGAAGAGACCGTAAGGCAAGACTCGATTTTCCTGCCTTTGGATTTGGAGGTAGGACGTACCTCTTGTTGAGTCACCTCGGAGACGAGATCGGGGTGGACCCATAGGACATCTTCTCGAGATGTGGTGAGTGGGATGAGTCCACTCACATTGTCACGGGTAGGTGGTAAGTTAACCACCTCCATTGTCGTCTTAGGGATGGGGACGACGCCATCTTGTGTGGTAGTTGGCGGCAAGGTGCCGAACTGGAGTGACACCACATTGGCTGACACCGTCTTCTCTTCGTAGTCGACGGAGATTACATCCGCATTGATCATGCGCTGGATGTAATTTTTGAGGACATAGCAGTCCTTGGTCGGGTGTCCGACAAACCGATGGTAGTGACAGTACCTCGGGTCGTCCACTTTTCCAACTTCATCGGGCCGCTTTGGGTCCAGTAGCTTGATCTTGTCACCCTGCTTCAGTATTTCAAAAAGTTGTAGGGTGTCTTCGTCGTTGAACGAATAAGTCTCCTTGGGCCTTGGTGCAAGTGGAGGCTTCTGAGTAGGCGCTGATGCGCCTTTTGAGGCATTAACAGTTAATGCCTGCTTCCCTTTCGTCTCACGTCCGGGGTTGTTGGCCGCAGACCTTTTCCCCTTGTCATCAAAGGCAGGGAAGCTGACCCCCAGGAGACGTGCATTGGCCGCCTTCTTTTCTGCGGCTTCTGCTTCGATGATCAGGGAGCTCCAGTCGGGGGGAGGAGTAGAGTTGAGCCAGAGTTTGATTGCAGGCAGCATGTTCATGCTGCAAGAGGAGAGGAGCGCATGTTCCGGCATGCCTTGAGGTAATCTGAAGCAGGCCTGTCGGAAGCGTTCGATGAACACCCGAACCGTTTCCTTCTCCTTCTGGCGTATCTCTATGAGGGACGCCATCGTCATGTCCTTCCCGTCGTCGTAGAAGCTATCGAGGAAGAGGCGCGTCAAATCGTCGAAGGATGATATGGAATTGTCGGGGAGGCTGCAGTACCAGTCATACGCCACTCCCTTCAATGCTCCGACAAATATACTAGTGAGGAGCGCGTCCTCCTTTGGAAGATGTCCCGTTTGGGACTGGAAGTATGTCAGGTAGCGACGCGGAGAGTCCTTCCCGTCATATGGCGTCAGAGTTCGTGGTTTATACTTTGGAGGATAAACCACCTTGTTCCACTCGAGGGGATAGGGTTGGGGGATGCCCATCTTCTGACGCTCCTCTTGCCTGTTCTTGGATTCGAAGCGCTCCCGTAAATCCTTGATCATTTCAACCACATCCTCCGTGGAGCTGGGTGTTGGGGAAGGTGGTACCACTTGGAGTTGAGCGTTTGAGGGCTCAGACGTCCGGGGTACTTCTCGGCGGTCTGTGCCTGAGGGTACCCGTTGAAGGGGTACACTCGACTCCCCATTGGCCCCTGGGTCGGGACTGGTCGAAGGCGTTTGGGTCAAGGCCGACGGTATTTCAAATACCGCCTGAGTTAGTGTTTGCATGGAAGCAGAGAGGGTTTTGAGCCCACCCTCTAATGTGTCTATGCGTGTGAGGCCCGCCTTACTGTATCAGTATTTTATACGGATACATATTTATTTGAGCTGTATTTCGTATTTCCTGAATTTTGAGAATATTTAAAGTTGCTGAATTGTCATTGTACGGATTTCTGACAATCGTCGGGTGACCCGTATACTGGCTTGTTTCATTTATTTTGGTATAAATCATGACTTGGTTTTAATTTGATTTGACTTGGTTTTATTGGTTTGGTTTAACATGGTTTGGTTTGGCTTGGACTTGGTTTGGTTTAGTTGGTTCCTTATGAGAGAGGTGTATGGTTTAGATTGAGTGGAGAGGAATGAATGGTGGAGATTGCTTGGGCTTGTTATATAAGCCACCTACCACTCTCTCTCCTCCATTATTCATTTTCATTTTCCATCTTCATCTTCTTCTTCTTTCCTTCTTCACCAAGGAGGAGAGGCAAGTGCACCTTGCCGAACCTTGAACAAATTTACTTTTGATTGTTCCATCTTCTTCCTTGCATGATTCTAAGCATGTTTAGAACTTGGAGTTTTTGATTTTACCGGGTGGATTCTTGTAGATCTAAGTTTATATTATTTTAGGTTTTTTTGGGTTTTGATCTACCAAACTTACTTGTTTACGAAAACTAATTGATCCATGTTGTAGAGAATTTAATTTCATGCAGTTTTGGCTTTTGTTTCGCTTGATTTCGACTTCGGATGAGGAAGTTATGGCCAAAAGCAATTCTGGTCATTTCTATGTTCATCTGCAGCATGAACCACATGTCGCAGTAGGCGCATATCATGTCGCAGTTGAGCTGCATGAGGTGCATGTCGCAGTAGGCGTATATGGTGTCGCAGTAGACGCATGTTGCATGAACCGCATGTCACAGTAGGCGCATATCATGTCGCAGTTGAGCTGCATGAGGCGCATGTCGCAGTAGGCGCATATGGTGTCGCAGTAGGCGCATGTTGCATGAACCGCATGTCGCAGTAGGCGCATATCATGTCGCAGTTGAGCTGCATGAGGCGCATGTCGCAGTAGGCGCATATGGTGTCGCAGTAGGCGCATGTTGCATGAACCGCATGTCGCAGTAGGCGCATATCATGTCGTAATTGAGCTGCATGAGGCGCATGTCGCAGTAGGAGCATATGGTGTCGCAGTAGGCGCATGTTGCATGAACCGCATGTCGCAGTAGGCGCATATCATGTCGCAGTTGAGCCGCATGAGGCGCATGTCGCAGTAGGCGCATATCATATCGCAGTTGAGCTGCATATGGTGTCGCGGTTGCATGCATGTCGCAGAATAGGCCGCATAATGCCTATTTTGGCAATTTCTAACTGTTATATGTCCCAATTGACTGAATTATGGCTCGAACTTCTCCCAACTCCCAACGTGGAAGTTTTAGACCTTTTCTTTGCCATCAAGAATATGTCACTAGTTATTTTATGCAAGTTTCTCTCGTTCATGATATTGTAAGAATAGAACACGATAGTGGCCCGCTGTGGCACACTCTTGACAAGTAAACTGACATGATATATCTCGGCATGCTATTACGACAGCTAGCCTGACCTGATGAGTATGAAGATCTGGACACCGTGGGCGATTGTGTTTGTACAAATAAACTAGTACTTTCTTGCATCATGTCTAGGACGGGGACCCCTGAGTACCACGGTCAGGGGTACCTACTGAAATTGACTAAGGCTAATTAACTAGAATGATTCAGTAGTCATGAAGAGATTTTCAGGTACAGGCAATCCCGTTATCTGGGCGCATTCAGTGGACTTGTAGCCTACCGACGAGTAGGGCATATTTCCAGCACACAGTCATGTGTTACATTCTTCCTAAACAGGACATTCGACCTGGATAACCGGATGGTCTACAGGGCTTGTGGTTGTTGGGATAATCTCATTGCATCTTGCTAGTAACTAGGCCTGTGATAACCCTAGTTAGTTAAAGTATCAAGCCGTACTCCTTGCTTGGCCGTGATTGATTGAATGAAGTTTATTCCAGCTTAGTCTTATCCTGATCCTGTGCAAGATTGTGACAGGACATGATTATTGATGCTTGCCTTAATAATAACGATCGGGGGTCCAGTTCTGTTCAGGCGAAGGGTTACAACCCCGGTCCTTGTTTGGTTTAAGGGTTGTAACCTGGCTCCCGGAGCAGTCCTGTGTCCTCTCTTCGTTTATTGTCTTATTGCAACCCCTGTCATGCTCGTCATGTTTTACCTTACTTCAATACCATGATTATTTATACTGGCCTTAACAATAAAGATCAGGGGTCCAGTTCTGTTCAGGCGAAGGGTTACAACCCCGGTCCTTGTTTGGTTTAAGGGTTGTAACCTGGCTCCCGGAGCAGTTCTGTGTCGTCTCTTTGTTTATTGTCTTGTTACCTTATCAATAGTAATTGAGGCGGGTTTCTATTCAGGCGAAGGATTGCAACCCCGGTCCTTGTTTGGTTTAAGGGTTGTAGTCTGGCTACTTGAATGGTTTCTCCGTGCTCAATATATTATTGATTATCTCAGTTATTATCAGTATCTTTTAATTACCTTAACTATTTATTTGTGATATGCTGGTTTTAGTTCCTAAGTGAAGCCTCCTTTGTGGCACTTGCTCTTTCTGGGGTCTGACCCAGCTGGTTTTGTGTGGCCAGATATCGGAGCAGCAACAGAGGATCCACCTGTCTTTCAGCCCGATGGTGACCACCAGGCATAACCAGGGCAACGAGTGGGTTTCTTTTGTCCTTCCACTCTATTTGTAAAATTATTCTTTTGAGGCATTTAGCCGGCGAGCACGTGTTAGCTCGTATTGTACCTTTATTTACTGTCTGCCTACGGGCTGTAACATGATTGACAAATCCTAGGGTTGATCATGTATTGACTAAAACTCTTGCTAGTCCTGACATTTGTACGACTAGCTTCATGATCATCCAATATGTAATGTATGTGACGCCTTACTATTGTATATTGATGCTCTAATATCTTGTGACTGTTACTACTTGCTTGTGATTGAGATAATAGGCTTGTTCTTGACCATAGGAGACTGTTGGATTGTAGTTAAACCCTCATATATCTAGACAGCCGTGACCGTATAGTGACGTGGATTCCATTTCATTATACGTAGCTGGCTAAGTCTGCCCCCGCTCTCCAGTATTCTGGTTCTGGGGTGTGACAATGCGCTAGACGATGTCTTGCGGTGGCGCATCAGACTCGACATCAACCTCAGTCACATTCACTATCACGACGCAACCGGGAGTAGAGGGATGAGTTGAGGCCTCACTCTCGGCTTTACTCTCATGTAGGGGAGTCGCCTCTCCTGGAGCTTCATCTTGGCCACCCTCAGCCACGTTCTGGAGGTCATTCTTGACGGGCGCATCTGCAAGGGTCTGATTACCCTCAGCTCCGTCTTGAAGGGCCTCTTCGTCTCCGGAACTCGGGTCCGCAGATGCTAGGCTACCCCCAGCTATGTTCTGGGGGATGTCCTTGTCTTCAGAGGCTTCTGGGAGGCTGACTTCGCCTCGAGGAGCTGCCCCAAGTGTGCTTTGGACACACTCGTCTTCGGAAGGAGGCTCGACAAGGGTCTGACTACCCCCAGCTTCCTCCAAGAACTTCTTCCTCGACCGAGTGCTTTTGAACACTCTGGAGGACGAGACAGCCGCCTTGGTTTTCCTCGGCTGGCTTTTGGATACGGACGAGGAATTGCCAGTCGTTTTTCGGACTGATGAGGAGTTGGAGATCACGTTGCATGAAGCAACCCTTGGCTCCTCTTCTGTCGACACCTTCCTCCCAAGGCGATGTCGGAGGGGTGTCGATGATTGCAGCCGCTGAAAGACTGACTGCCTTGGTGGTACTCTCGCCTTGCAACAACAGTTGATGGTGACCACTGCACAAGTATGCCCTGTGAGAGGCGTATTATGCTTGTTGGTCGACTCTCCTGACCGGCGTTTGTGAGTGATCACGTTACGTAGGTCGTTGGAGGAGAGTGCTACTTTCGTACCCCCTTCAAGCGCATGGCAAGGCCAAGCGTTGGGGTGGTCAAGTGAGTGCTGCGCCCCCTGATCTGATACCAAACAGGCATCCCGATCAGTAGTGGGAGAACCACAACATTTGTTTGTCTTGTTCGTCTTGGTCGCGCACGCAGCAGATGCGCCCAAGTGAGACAAGGGTTTTGAAGGTCGGCTCGTTCTCGGCGCCGCAGCACTCGAGCCGACCTTGTACAACTTACCATCAGCAGCGCGCATGATTGTGAGCGCATGCTTCTGGCTTGTTGCTGGCATAGCACGTTTGGGACGCATGGCCCGTGCTGCCTTGGACTTCTTCGTACCAGACCGCTGGGGCGCGTAGTACTCAGAATCCAAATTCTCCTCGCCACTACAGCGAGTGAGTCTGTCAAAGACAGAGATCTTCTGTGGCGCATCAGAGACGATGTGCGGGGCATTGGCTGCGCCCCTGCTCCGTCGACGCATCTTCCTCGCCTGAGAGGGAGATGGCTGGGAAATGTGGTTAGCCGCACGTTTCCCCGAGAGATGCGCTGCATCAGCGGGCACATCTTGGTTGCTGAGGACGTCAGCAGGAAGGGAGGGCTGGATTGGCGCATCCCTTTCGGTGGTGGTGCCCGAGGCGTCGACCTTGCGCACCCAGACTCGGCGGGTCTTCTTCGGCTTCGACAGCCGCTTCGAAGGACTCGCGTTGCCTTCAGATATGAACTCCTCATACGCCTATTGATTGAGGCGTACGACCAGCGTCTTGTGGGAGGAGCCCACCTTCACGTCGTCGGCTTGTGACACAACTTTCTCAGTGGAGGAGAAAGAGGTCCCCAGCAGAGTCGCCAGCTTGTTTGCCATTAAAATTCTTTGATGTAAATTTCAGTACAAACAGAACAGTGTTACAATATAGGACTTAGATGTGGCCCTAGAAGTACACTTTTGTTTAATCTGGGTCCCTTGTGCCAATGGAGCGAGTGGTAATGCGTTGACTCCGTTGACGAGCTGACGACGGTTATCGGTTCTCTGAAGGTTTGGATTACTCTAGGTGCTGGAGCTTGCTGAGAGGAGGAAGACGTTGAATGTCTGTATCTGCCTCTCTGGTGGTATGTTTGTTCGTATCTGTCTGTGTGTAGGTGTGGAAAAAGGAAATGATCCCTCTATTTATAGCTGGGCAGGTTGGCTGCTCATGCACGCATATGAAGGATCCGCCGGTGCGTGGAGACGCCACGTGTTGATTGCCGATGGAGGCGCATGGGTGATGCGCCCTGATCGAGGGGTTGACTTCTTCATACTGCTGTTGTGAGCCGGCACGTAGCAGAGGAGAAGATCTTTCTGTTGCTGAGATCTTGGATGAGTTGAGTCAAAGGACACGTGTCGTCGACCCATGGCTCGGAGATCTCTGATTTGGTGGGGAATGATCTGGTAGGATACGCCTAGGATTGGGCGCATAAGGAGACTTTGGCTCGTAACCTTTAGGAGTCACGAACCATTCTGGGCGCATGGCTTTCGAGGCGCATGCAGGCGACTTTCCTTCTGTCTTTTGGGATCAGAGAGCAGTCTAGGGCGCATGACTTTTGAGGCGCATGCAGAACTTTAGATGGAGACTTTTCTTCTGTCTTTTGGGATCAGAGAGCAGTCTGGAGCGCATGGCTTTTGAGGCGCATGCAGGTTTGGGCGCATGGCTGCGGAGGCGCATGCGGGTGGTTGAGTGGCCACGTAGCAGTAGTCGTCGAAGTAAAGTCATGATGATGCTGACGTTGTCGACATTTCGTCTTCTGAAAAAGCTGCCGACCGTTCAGACCTTGGGAGATGTGCTGCCAACTCTGTCAGTTCAGCATTTAATGTTTGTGACATTCGATGGACAGCTGAGGGGGCGCGTCGATTGGCGTTCCACTGGGACGCATGGGGGCGCATCCTCTGTGATGCGCTCGGTTCTGAAGGACGCATCTGTGTGATGCGCCTGAAGTCGAAGGGCGCATGCGGCTGTTTCGTTCCTCGAGTGCTTAAAATAGCTGTTTGGCTGAATTCGAGGCGTCCGGTTCATCCATTAAATGTAAGTTTATTGCTCAGAATTCGGAGAGCAATCCACTTGGCGCGTGGGTTTGATCTGCCCGACCTATAAATAGTGGCATGGAGAGAGGGTTTGTTTCTCGTTCTCTCACGTACTTCCAATATGATCTTGGGTACTCGAGTGTATTCTGTTGACGAAGTGCTCCCTAGAAGATGAGACGCCATGTCGTCGTTGCTGCACTTGAAGGTGACTATTACATCCAAAAGACGGAGTCGAGGGCTTCTGAGGCAGGCGGAAGGTGCCTGTTGCATCCAAAGATAGGGATGCTCGGGCCTCGTCTCCGTTGTTCTGGAAGGGCCGTAGATCGGAATGGCGATGTCCTGACCGTCTTCCTCTGGCTTTGGAGGCTCTTTCTCTGGATGGGGTGTTAATGCCACCTACATCCTGCTTGGCCAGGTGAGCCTGGCTGGAAGAGCAGCACATAACTGGACTGCTGAAGGGATGCACATAACTGAGCTGCTGAAGGAATGCGCCTTGCTGAAGGCGCATTGTGGGATGTGCCCGGTTGAAGGCGCATGGTGATGCTGCGCCTGCCTGGGGGCGCATGGTGGCTGCTGTGCCTGCCTGGGGGCGCATGGTGGCTGCTGGCCGTAGACTTAGGATCTTTCCTTTGTAGAAGTTTTTCCTTTGTACAGCCTTCTCTAGACATGTAATAGACTTTTATCTGTGAAATAAGAAGTTCTCTTTCCATGTCTATATTTGTTGCTTTTGCTGTGAAGTATTTTGTCCAAGCTCTGGCGTATATAGTGTCCGGCGCATGGGTTTTCTGGTTGTGAAATTCTATGCTTCTACACAAAGTGCGAATTTTTTCTTAGTTTTTCGTGGACAAGCACCTTCCAAACTGAAAAAGCACAGAGTTCGGACCGAAACCGAACCAAAATCGGCCCGAGTTCCGTCCCAACATATCCAGTTTGGATATAACATCCATGGACAGATTTAGAAACTGTAGCTGGGGTGGACTACCATGGATTAGGGTGGACTAGAGGTGCCATATAAAAAAACCAGTCATATCTTCCACTATATAATGAGGCTTCAAAACGGCTCAAAATCGAGCCGTCTAAGCCGTCATTATATCACCGTCCATTTTATATAAACAAATAAATTATGTCTAAACCAAACAAGAAAAATACCTTGCACCTTAACCATATAAGTTAGAAGAGATATTTAACTGTTATATATATATACATATATATATATATATATATATATATATATATATATATATATATATATATATATATATAAAATTGGGTCACAGTGGCCATAGCCTGTTGGGAACGGTGGAGCACCCCGGCGCAGTGGCGCGGGTTCGAACCCCCTTGGAGGCATGCCTCCAAGCACCATTAAGAAGTGGACACCCTCAATATATATATATTAGTCATAACCCGTGCCCATAGGGCATGGTTCATTTAAGGTATTCCCCCTCAAAATCTTGGACCCCCAATTTTAAACGAACAATAATAATTATGAGGCCCCCATCAAAATATTAAATCCCAACCACTGCTGGATGTGAATTTTCTTTGGATTCCCCATAAAATCCCACTCTCAATAATGCTCATCCACAACCATTATGAGTGCAAACTCCACTCTTTGGATTCCCCATAAAACCCCACTCTCAATAATGCACATTTCCCATAAAACCCCACTCTCAATAATGCTCATCCACAACCATTCTGAGTGCAAACCCCACTCTTTGGATTTCCCATAAAACCCCACAACTGTCACGCCCCGACCCGGAATCACCCGAATCTTCGTCCTCGCATGGGGCGTGATGCCGCACGAGCCTGGAGTTGCGCTCGTGCAAGGCAAGATGACAAGTTCTCAAATGGTTATCTTTGAGTTGAATATTAACAACAAAAGGAAAACAGAGTATACGAAACGATTCTCTTTATTCATATTCGAAATCAGATTACAAAGGCTTTCGATAGCCCAACTGAATTTGCCAGATTGGCTACAACACTCAGGTTCTCTCTTGCCCACAAAGGATTTTGTCATTCCATACATCATGCCTTCTATATCTCGGCCGCATCAATCCTATCGCGAGTCCGAGCGTCAAGCGATCGCATGCTTCAATACGCTTCGGCATTCCAAGCCTCAACGCGTTCAAGCAAAACTTCGCCGCGAGAAATCCATTTCCCTGCACCCAACATGAAGCTGGTGTGGGATCAGTACGTTCGTCCTCGCATGTACTGAAGCAAAGATCTTCTTTCCAAACCAACATTTTAATATTTATGTTGAATCATGCAACGTAGCTTATGGTCTTGCTATGTTCTCCTTAGGGTCAATTTTATGGCATATTCGAAAGCGTAAAGCATGGCAAGCATGTTATTCAATTTGCATAAGTAAACAGGCAAGCAATCTCGTATTTGATTCGTGGCGCAACTTACAATATCGACGCACCCGCCCTTGCAACCGACGCAAGGTGAATGCGCGTATCCGTTTTCCCTGTCATGTTATAAGTGCCCTCTATTCAGAATCCGTCCATGCAGGAAATACGCATACCTTGCACTTCCAAACCCATCGCCCTTATCTATATGAAGGTCACTAGCTTTTCGGGCAAGAATGGACTTATATTTATCGAATCGAAACATAAGACGATGTTAACTCTGTGCGGTTGCTAACCAACATCAGAGGCCACCGAAATAATCGCAGCAAGTGGCTTATCACATTCACCAGAAGGTCGCTACCCTTCTAAATGAAGTGCACCAACAATACTGTAAACGAATCCCTCATAGGTCGAACGGTCCCAGCGCCCTGGCGCGCCGCATTCGAGGGAAAACCCATGCACGGGCTTTTATATCTTTAAGTCCATTTGACCATGCAACGAATATTATATTTCATACAACCAAGCAAGTTCGCTTATCTCTATTTCAATTGGCACAACGCCCGAATGTTCTCAACGAACGCCCGTAGGCCGTGAACATTTCGAAGGGCACCATGCCGCATTATCATCTCGCATTTCTTCCGTTAACTTTCTATTGTTCTTACGATTCATACTTCGTTTCAATGTTTCAATGGCATCATGTCTCAACTCAATGCTCGTCAACCGAACGACCCGAAGGTCCCGAACACCTTTCGAGGCATTATGTCATATCCGACAGTTCTGCCACATTCATGCCACAACTGCATTCTCTCGCAACGAAGCCATCTTTTATTATCCCGTGTACGTAGGCACGTTTCGACCGTATTTTGATGTTTTATGACTTAGCATTCAATGTCCGTGGCTTGCGCGCTAGGGCGCTCGCCTATTGTCTTTCAATATTCTAGCCGTTCTAACTCGTGCGCGAAAGCACGGTATGGTTTGTGCACTAAGGCACTCGCCGAGTACAGTTATCCCATGTTCTTGCGGCTTGCGCACCGAGGCGCTCGCCTTTGCGATATTCAATGTTCTGTAGCGACTCGTACAATTGTTGTACGATTCATTTCGATTGTTCTATCTTAGTGTTCGATACGCACTACGTTTATCTCGCTATCAAGCCACGCCCGTGGCGTTGATAGGTCAACTCAGCATACAATGATATATTTGACTTATCGAATGAAGGAGTAAAAAAAAATCAATCCTCCCACCTTGATTCGATACGCCTTTGTTGTTTCGCCGAGCCGATGCGGCTCGATTTCATAACTTTGTTGCATGGCCACTCTCCTGACTTAGCCATTCGAGCACTTCATGCTTATTGAATTATACGTCCGATTTGCCTTAGTGTGCCAACGCTTCCGTCCGTCGCAAGACGACGATTTGCTTTCGCAGACCCCTTACTGAATAAGGCAAAAGATCGACCTCTAACATTTCAGCGTAAACGTATAGCCTGTACATGAAACCAACTAAAATCAATACTTGCATCGATTCGGACTTGCTCCTTGGTCGATTCTATTTCTTAGAATCTTCGAGCCGTCTCAACGCACTTATCCTTCGAGGCAACGCGGCGCTTCGCATCGATTCACTCGATGCATTCTTTGGGACAAGGCAACTCTTCGCATCGACTTAGTTTGATGCATTCCTCGGGACAACTTAACACTTTGTATCGATTCGCATCGATACGTAATCGGGTCAACGCAACTCTTCGAGTCAACGACTCAGCATAATGTACCGTGCGGAGCGGGGCATTACAACAACCGTTGATTCACCAAGATTAAATCCCAACCACTCTTTATCTTGGCACAGTCAGCCCTAGGATTCAAAAACCTTTGTGTTTTGTATAATATATATATATATATATATATATATATATATATATATATATATATATATATATATATATATATTATATATATATAGGGGAAAATTTATGAAATGCCCAAAAACTAAAAAAGTTTTATGAAAACCTACCGCTAAAAAAACTTTCATCGCGTGCCCAGAATTAGAGAAACTTATCCAAAGCGGGTTCCAAATGACCCTTTTACCCTTCTAATTTATTCAAAGCACCCGCGAAACATACTCTTCAAAAAAAAAGATTTCGATTCTTTATCTTCTTCGTTACACTGCTCACTTTCTATTCTTCCTTTTCTTCGATACGCTGCTCACTTTCGAATCTAGGTTTTCTTCTCCAAAATTGTCACGCCCCAGAACCAGAATACTGGAGAGCGGAGGACAGACACAGCCAGCTACGTACATTGAAGTGAATCTCACATCGCAATACGGTCACGGCTGTCTAGATGCATGAGGGTTTACTACAAGCCATCAGTCTCTTAAGGTCAATAACAAGCCTAGTGTCTCAATCTCAAGCAACAAGTAGATATAACAAGATGGTAGATCATCAGACATACAAAGTAAGGCGTCCCATACATTACATATTCAGATAATCATGAAGCTAGTCATACAAAATACGAAGACTAGCAAGAGTTTAAGTCATACATGATCAACTCTAGGATTTGCCAATCATGCTACAGCCCGTAGGCAGACAGTAATTAAAGTTGCAAATGAGCTAACACTTGCTCGGCGGCTAAACGCCTCAAAAAAATATTTTTACAAGGGAGTGGGAGAGCAAAATAAAACCCACTCGTTGTCGGAATTCCTTCTAGGGTTCACCATCTGGCAGGAAGGTTGGGAGATTCTCGGTAGCTGCTCCGAAATCTGGCCATACAAAACCAGCTGGGTGAGACCCCAGAAGAGCAAGCGCCACAAAGGAGGCTTCACTTAAGAACTAAAACCAGCATGTCAGCACATAAATCATAGATGAAATAACATAAGACATGAGTTAAAGAAAACATGATGATAAACGATAAGATAACTAAAGGACTATTCCGGTAACCAAGTTTCAACCCGTAAACCAAACAAGGACCGGGGTTGTAACCCTTCACCTGAACAGAACTTAGCCTCGAACCAATTATCGATAAAGTAAAGCATAAACAAGCATGTCCGGAGATATCCATGTACCGGATCTGGGCAAGACTAGACAAGATAGGACTCCATCCATCATTCACGGCCAAGCAAAGAGTACGGCTTGATACTTAACTAACTAGGGTTATCACAAGCTTAGTTACTAGCAAGATGCAATGAGGTACGCCTACGGCCACAAGCCCTGCAGACTATCCAGGTTATCCAGACGCAAGGTTCAAGCTTAGAGTTATCATGCCTTGTAAGGTGACTTGGATGCAACACATGACAGTGTGCATAGTAATTGTTTCATGTAGTGCCCCACATAACAGTGAGCTGAAAATGTGCCATACTCGTCGGCAGGCTACAAGTCCATCAAGGAAGGCGCCCAGATAACGGGATTGCTTGTAGCCGAAATACCTCTCTATATGCTCTACTTGATCAATCTAGTAATTAACCTAGTCAGATTTGGTATGAATCCCTGACCGTGGTAACCAGGGATACATGTCCTAGACATGATGCGAGACAAGACTGGTTGCTTATACAGGCATATTCAATACAATCACCCACGGTGTCAAGAATTCACTTAGCATGTCAGGTTAGCCGTCGCAACAGCGTATCAAGGTTATCATGTCAAGATTACTTGTCAAGGGTGCACCACGGCGGGTCGCCATCATGTCATGTTACTTATCAAGATTACTTATCAAGGCAAGGGTGCGTCACGACGGACCACCATCAAGAATTATCATGTCAAATTACTTCTCGAGAGTGCACCACGGCGGGTCGCCAATCATGCAATTCCATCAGTAAGCCTTGTTCCGATTAACATTCATAAATACTGTCATGATCATATCGGGTTCATGTCAAGTTTACATCAAAGGCGTAAGGATATAAAATGGCTGCAAATTCATAAAAGAGGAATATGGGGACATAAGGCACCCAAGGGGGGAGCAAGGGGTAGCGTACGCTCAAGACAGCGTATGCTCAGGCCAGGGCACGCTCAAGTCTGCGTACGCTCAGGCCAGGGCACGCTCAAGTCTGCGTACGCTCACGCCAGGGCACGCTCAAGTCTGCGTACGCTCAGGTCAGGGCACGCTCAAGTCTGCGTACGCTCAGGCCAGGGCACGCTCAAGTCTGCGTATGCTCAGGCCAGGGCACGCTTAAGTCTGCGTACGCTCAGGCCAGGGCACGCTCAAGTCTGCGTATGCAAGACATACGCTTCCAACAGGAAGCGTACCCAAGTCTGCGTACGCAAGAGACACGCTTCCAACAGAAAGCGTACCCAAGTCTGCGTACGCTGCGCTAAAGAGCGCGCGCAGCTCAGTGGCGTAAGCTAAAAGCTCGGCACACTGCTCACTGTCTTCTCCAAACCAGCAAGAACTTCATGGTTAAACCCAAAGCTTCAAAAGTTTATAACTTGGTCAAAACAAGTCCAAATCCAACTTTTCAAAGGTCAAAATTGGGTAGAAGAATTTTTTTTACCACATGGAACTATCAAAACTTGAAAACAAAGAAGTTTGATAGATCAAAACCACCAAATCCAAAAAATAACTAATTTCTAGATCTACAAGATTTAAAGCCTCAAATGGAAAATGACAAGTTCTAATGTGTCTTAGAAACATGAGGAGAAGCTAATGGAACAATAAAATGGACTCTCTTGTGGAAGCAAGTTGCACTTGCCTATGGGTGTGGAGAGTTGGGTGGAGGAAGAAGAAGAAGAAATTAATAGAGGAAGTAATGAAGAGAGAGAATGTTGGTAGAGTTTTTAATGAGGGTGGGATGTGGTGTGTTGAGGGTGGAGCATAGGCTAAGGTGTTCCAATACACATTAAACCAAACCAAACCAACCCAAACCAATTAAAACCGAGCCATATCAAAACCCAAAATACGAGAATACCAAAATTCCACAAGTTGAGAAAAATAAAAACATGCCCAAAAATCCAGATACGAGTATAAATACGAAATACGAGAAATACGGAAAAATGAGGATGACAAAAATCTTTCCATTTCGAAACGGAGGTCAAAACATCATTTTTTTGCGATTCTGAAATTTCGGAAGGCCGTCTAACGGTTAAACCGTTAATCTCAGGCTCCTCGATGATACGCTCATTTTGCGACAAACGAGAACTCGTTTCGACCTCCCAGTCAAAAGTTATGGCCCTCCAAAGTTTCAACTGACCATAAAATGCAGGAGAATGGCCATTCTCCGTGTTAGAACACGAAGAATGTTAATTTCGCATGAGGGTGGTCATTCTCCGTATTAGTAACACGGAGAATGGCATTCTCCATCTTAATT
>JANAVB010032616.1:18767589-18860089 GCA_029216955.1 Iris pallida | reverse complement strand
GCGCTGCTGAGGGCGACGAGAAGACGTCCGCCATAAACGATCGCAGGTTCGATCGTAAGGGCGTCGGCGATCGTCGCCAATATGCGCGTCGTGCGCATAGAACGGGCGGCTGGGCGGAATCGGTAGTCGCAGGCGACAAGGAATCAGTGGCCGTCGTACGGACGATCACCCTTAGTCGTCGAGGGCGTCTCTTCGGCGTCGTGGGCAAAGCGAGGTGTTGAGTAACTGCCGTCGAAAGACGGTGTGCTGCCGAGCGGAGCTCTTGAGCGCGCGGAGTGCGCGGGGTGCGTGTGCACGGCGATGATGACAAGGCCAACAGACTACGTCCGCACTCCAAAAGTCGTTCCATACGACATGCCAAGAATCGTGTGCGTGGGACACGATTATACTGAGCCCGCACGCGTTGAAAAAAATAAATAAATAAATATATATATATATATATATATATATATATATATATATATATATATATATATATATATATATATAATTGGATAATATTTTTATTATACGTTGTTAACAACGTATAATAAAAGTATTATCCAATTATATATATATATATAAATAATATGGGCTAATTAAAGTCCCAAAGCTCCCAGCCCAGCAGAAAAAAAAAAAAAAAAAACCTAGAATGGAAGAAGGGAAGAGTAGGATCCTTGTGATTGGGGCTACCGGTAGGTTAGGGCAAGAGCTGGTCCGGTGCAGCCTGGGTTCAGGCCACCCAACGTTCGCCCTCGTCAGGGAGCCCAACTTCACGGACCCAGACAAGTCCCTCCTCCTCCGCTCCTTCTCCGCCGCAGCCGTCACTCTCCTCAAGGTCCCATTTTTCATCTCTTCAAATTTTTTATTTTTTTAATTTTCTCGATCGGGACCCTTATTTTTTTTTGATCGAATTTTAATTAGGGTTCGTTGAATGACTACGAAAGTCTCGTGGACGCAGTCAAGCAAGTAGACGCAGTAATCTGCGCCGTGCCTTCGAAACAAGTCATGGAGCAGAAGCTGCTCGTTCGGGCTATAAAAGAAGCAGGTTGCATCAAGGTCAATTTTAACTGTTGAATTCTTTTTTTTTTTTTTTTTAAAAGGGAGGAAGAAGAAGTAGTGATTTTTTGGAATTCTTAAAGAAAATAAAAGTAATATATAGTCGACTGTGCACCCGACTTCCCGTAAGTGTCTTACCCTCGCCGTCGAGCACCATGCTATCCGAAAGCCTCTCGACCCCTTACCTAATGAACACCTGACTACCGTAAGTGAAGCGACTTACCCTTGCTCTCAAGTAGGGGTGAGCATTATTCGGTTTCGGACCAAAAACCGAAATTCGGTTCGGTTTAAAAAAATTCGGCTCGGTTTCGAACTTTCGATTTTGAAAATACTAAATTTTCTTATTTGGTTTTGGGTTTCGGTTTCGGTCCAAAACCGAAACCGAATAAGAAAATTTAATTACTATATATATGTGTGTGTGTGTGTGTGTGTGTGTTGTGTGTGTGTGTGTGTGTGTGTGTGTGTGTATATATATATATATATATATATATATATATATATATATATATATATATATATATATATATATATATATATATATATATATATATAGGTATATTTAGTTACTATATATATTAACAAAAAAGTGCAAAAAAAAGAAAAT
This sequence comes from Iris pallida, assembly GCA_029216955.1. Classification (NCBI taxonomy): domain Eukaryota; kingdom Viridiplantae; phylum Streptophyta; class Magnoliopsida; order Asparagales; family Iridaceae; genus Iris; species Iris pallida. The sequence continues at coordinate 18,858,447 of JANAVB010032616.1, read as the reverse complement.
CCAAAAAAATGAATTTCCGGTTGAATCGGTATTCGGTCGGTTTTTGTTCGGTATCGGTATTTTACTAATTAACATTTGATCATTCGACACACTTAATATTATAGAACCTCTTAACCTAGAAATATATTTTGTTTTACTTTTTTTAGAAGCATTAAATTTCAAAACCAAGTCTCACCAACCAAGCAATTAATCAAATTTATTAGAACAATATGTAAAAAGTCGCAAATACCTAAAAATGAGCTTAAAAAATCAAACACGGCCACTAAGTTTAATCTTTAGTATAAGTTTAAGTACACCAAAATTTACTTCAAAATTCTATCAAAAATTTAATTCTTAGCGTTCTTAACATAACTCCAAGTCCACCAAATCCATTCTAAGTTCTAAGAAACTGATTCTCAACTAAAACAAAGATAAAAAGTGAAAATGAGTAGCATAAAATTATCACGAACAACATTCTAAGAAAAAAAAATGTGTGTATATATAATCGAATCGGTATTTTCGGTATGATATTACACTTAACCGCTACCACTACTATTATACCATATTTTAGTCGGTTCGACAATTCGGTATTGGTACATAATTTCGGTTCGATTTTTCGGGATATTTTTAATCGATATTCGGTCGGTTTTTTCGGTAGCGGTCGGTATTTGCTCACCCCTATTCGAAAGTATCTTGGCCCTTTGTCGAATAAATATCCGACTTCCGTAAGTTATTCTCTCTCGATATCGAGCACCCGGCTAACCGAAAGTGTCTTGGCCCCTTGCCGAATGAACACTCGGCTTTCCGTAAGTTAGTTTTACCCTTTTCTATTGTGCACCCGACTCGTCGAAGGTGTTTTGGTCCCTTGCCAAATAAACGTCCGAATTCCCCTAAGTGATTCTTCTCCTTGCTATTGAGCACCCAACTCCTCGAAGATGTCTCGATCCCTTGTCGAATGTACACCAAACTTCCCGTAAGCGACTCTTTCCATTGCTATTGAGCACTCGGCTCCTTAAAAATTTCTCGACCCCTTGCCGAATAAACACCCGCATCTCGTAGGTTTATTTTTCCCCTCGCTATGACCATCTGGTTCCACAAAAAATTCTCGGCCCCTTGCTGAATGAACGCTCGCTTCTCGTAGGTGACTTTCCCCTCGCTATTGACTGTCGGGGCCATTCTCCGAAAGTGTCTCGGCACTCGCCAAACGAACACTGTACTTGACTCTTCTCCTTGCTATTGAGCACTCGATTCTCTGAAAGTACCTCGGCCCCTAGCCAAATGAACACAACTTTCCAAAGTGACTTTTCCTCTCACTATCGGGTACGACTCTCGAAAGGTGACTAGCAACCTTGTCGAAGTGACTCTTCCCCTCGTTATCGAGCACTCGACTATCTGAAGATTCTTGACCCCTTGCCTTGCTGAATGAACAACCGGCTTCCTGTAAATAACTTTTCACCTCAAACTTGGATGACTCCTTCCTTACTATGGAAGTTTGGAGTCCTAACACCTGTTGTTATATTTTCCACTCTAACCCTCTCACCAAATTACCGTAACAACAAATACATACAAGCACACACCAAAAAAAAATGCTTGGAAGATTGTCGGCCGCCCCCTTCCAAATGTGTCGTGGGTTTTGATGAGAAAGGAGGCGTGAAAGAGGAACCCCTCTCTCTGAGCTACTGAATTGGAATTGGTATCTCCGATTAGGTCACCAAAGAGCTCGGGTCGGGTCAATGCTGGCCAAATGCTTGGAAGGCTTCAAAACCAAGAGGAGAACACACACAACTAAGCTGGTGTTCTCTCTTGTAATGGTCCATATTACATTGCACGTATGCGGAAAAGAACACGATATGGATACGAATGATACATAAATTTTTAGATAGGTACAATATCTTCACATATGTTGATGAACACGGATACGGACAATAGACGATTATATGAACACCATTTTCCTGTGTCCGTGCAACACATGGTGTGTGTGTGTGTGTGTAATATACTCAAAAACTTATTATATCATGTGAGCAAATGAGTAAGAACGAGTTTTATAGACTCATCGAACAAAAAGGCTAGTTTCCAGAACATTGAGTCTTCGCATTTCGTATGCTGTAACTTTGACCTCACTAGGAACACTAGATGTGAATAATATCAAATGTGCAATGATTTGATTAATAAGTGAACCCAACAAATTATTAGAAGGGTTACATCGTCATATATCGTCATCCAAGCTTTCTCACCTCATAATGGAGTCGGCTATGAAACATAAGAAAGCTCCATACAAGATTTATCATAGTTTTATGACCGGCGTTGACATGATGTCAACCCTCTAGGTTGGTGTCAAATTTCAAGCCAAGGTAGATATGATCACGAGATGGCCATGCCATAAAACCTAGGTGACCAGTTGGCAGGTAGATAAACCTACCTTTTGGATTGCACCTCAAGCTCATGCAACCTAGGACTCTAGGAGCATCCTCCAAGTCCATCTAGACTATAAATAGTCTGGACAAAGAGGTAAGCCGATACAATTTGCTATAGGGAATTGCATTCATGATATGACATATTACGCCAGAGAGGGAATGAATGACAATCCCATGTTACATCGTCGTAGACTCATAAAACTGGTAACATAAGCATTTAGGAATTGGTGAATTACTGACTTTAGCAATTAATATCATTAATGGCGGTGTTCAGGTTAGTGTCAGAAAGGAACTGAATTGGAGACTGTAATCTGAGAAGGCTTACTAATCACGAATCTTGAGACATACTACGAGATACTTATACTGGAATGGTCTAGCATTCCTAGGATGCCTTCCAATATGGAATCCTAAGTTCTTCAAAGCTATCTTATAGAACCTCAGTGCAGACATTTTTCAATAGTGACCTCACTGTTGCGGCTAGGCACATGTATTCCCTTTCTTACTTCTTCCGGATCATAGAGTAGTCTACACTGTAACCATGGAAGCAACTTTAACTAGTTTGAAAATTATCTTTACAGTCCGTCTTTAATCATATTACCAAGGTTCTTAATGTCAGATAGTCCCCGTCTTTAGCCATATTACCAAGGTTCCTACTATCAGATAGCCGCTATCTTTAGCCATATTACATTGGTTCATAATATGAGATATTGGGCCCACACGGGTTGAGAGGTCACCATATTGGAAACGGGATATACAGGGAGATATGATCTCATAGTCGTATATGACACTGGTTCATTATGGTGGACACAACTTTCAATATTAATAAAAATATAATAGAATAAGCCTTCTGTGTAATCTAGAGTAGAGCTCTATCACTGCACATACATCTTATAAATCACAACACTAATGAAACATACATATTATATACTAGTTTCTTCTTTGTAACCGGGTATAAAGCCGAATGATCCAACCCGTACCAGGTTTGGCCGATATATAAGCCGGGTTATCCGATATATCGGCTGCTTTGGCCGATTATTTGGCCGGTTTGGCCTGGATACCACCGATATACTGGTTTGTCTTCCATACCGGTCAGTCACATCGGATTGTTCCCCTTCGACAACGTGTACCAGCTGGTATGAATGATATCCGAAACATAATAATATTACTTCGGGTAAAATTGTGATTGTTTTATGTATCTTGGATTATATTTCTTGTCTTCAATAGTTGACATTATGAAATACATAATTCGTGATTAACGATTTGGATATCTCTTCCCCCTGGTTTCCTGCTTTTGATGATGATGATAATGATGATGGTTGATGATCAAGAACCCTTTTATCGCACGAATGACAATATTTTTTCTTAATGAAAATGAATGAGAAGAACATGATTGGTGTGGTTCACCTACTTGTGTTGAGATGTATAGAGATAGAGGGACTGAGAATAATGTATGACATTATCATTTATCTCCGAAGAAGAGTTCCTGTTTCTAATTGAGTAAAGAAAGTATTTCTTATACTTCGGATAATACCACTTCTGAAATATATTTCCACTTTATTAGCCTGCAAAAGAATTATTTCTGCAATTAGTTTGTTTTGTTAAATCGCTCCAAATAATTGCAGAGGTTTGTTCCATCTGAATTTGGAGCTGATCCTGATAAGGTTCAAATACTGGACATGGATCACGACTTCTACAAGAGAAAGGCAGAAATTAGACACCTTATAGAGAGCGAAGGCATTCCCTACACATATGTTTGTTGCAACTTTTTCATGAGATATTTTTGCTTCCATCACTTGTGCAACCGGGCTTGAATACTCCTCCTAGGGATAAAATAAAGATATTTGGCGATGGAAATGCTAAAGGTCCGCAGGATTAAAGCCCCTTCTTCTTGAATTATCTATAAGCTGCCTAATTTTCTTTAATATTTTGCTCTTAAACTCGAGTTTCTAAGCCAAAGTTCTATGCAGCTGTCTTTGTAAAAGAGCGGGATGTTGCTGCGTTTACAATTAGTGCTATAGATGACCCTCGGACGCTGAACAAGGTTTTGTATCTGAGACCTGCGGGTAGTGTCATTAATGGCGGTGTTCAGGTTAGTGTCAGAAAGTAACTGAATTGAAGACTGTAATCTGATAAGGCTTACTAATCACGAATCATGAGGAGGTATTACCATTCTTATCACATACTACGAGATAGATATACTGGAATGGTCTAGCATTCCTAGGATGCCTTCCAATATGGAATCCTAAGATCTTCAAAGCTATCTTATAGAACCTCAGTGCAGACATTTTTCAATAGTGACCTCACTGTTGTGGCTGGGCACATGTATTATCTTACTTCTTCCGGGTCATAGAGTAGTCTATATTGTAACCATGGAAGCAACTTTAAGTATTTTGAAAATTATCTTTACAGTGTCTTTAATCATATTACCAAGTTTCTTAATGTTAGATAGTCCCTGTCTTTAGCCATATTACAAAGGTTCCTACTATCAGATAGCCGCTGTCTTTAGCCATATTACCATGGTTCCTAATATGAGATATTGGGCCCACACGGGTTGAGAGGTCACCGTATTGGAAACGAGATATACAGGGAGATATGACCTCATGGTGGTAGATGACACTGGTTCATTATGGTGGACATACAACTTTCAGAGTATTGATATAAGTAGAATAGAATAAGCCTTCTGTGTAATCTAGAGTAGAGCTCTATCACTGCACATACATCTTATAAATCACAACACTAATGGAACATACATATTATAAATTAGTTTCTTCTTTGTAACCGGGTATAAACCCGAATGATCCAACCCGTACCGAGTTTGGCCGATATATGAGCTGGGTTATCCGATATATCGGCTGCTTTGGCAGATTTATTGGTCGGTTTGGCCTGGATACCACCAATATACTGGTTTGTTTTCCATACCGGTCAGTCACATCGGATTGTTCCCCTTCGAAAACGTGTACCAGCTGGTATGAATGATATCCGAAACATAATAATATTACTTCGGGTAAAAATTGTGATTGTTTTATGTATCTTGGATTATATTTCTTATCTTCAATAGTCAACATTATGAAATACATAATTCGTGATTAACGATTTGGATCTCTCTTCCCCTGGTTTCCTTCTTTTGATGATGATGATAATGATGACGGTTGATGATCAAGAACCCTTATCGACATGAATGACAATAATCTTTCTCAATGAAAATGAATGAGAAGAACATGATTGGTGTGGTTCACCTACTTGTGTTGAGATGTATAAAGATAGAGGGACTGAGAATAATGTATGACATTATCATTTATATCCGAAGAAGAGTTCCTGTTTCTAATTGAGTAAAGAAAGTATTTCTTATACTTCGGATAATACCACTTCTGAAATATATTTCCACTTTATTAGCCTGCAAAAGAATTATTTCTGCAATTAGTTTGTTTTGTTAAATCGCTCCAAATAATTGCAGAGGTTTGTTCCATCTGAATTTGGAGCTGATCCTGATAAGGTTCAGATACTGGACATGGATCACGACTTCTACAAGAGAAAGGCAGAAATTAGGCACCTTATAGAGAGTGAAGGCATTCCCTACACTTATGTTTGTTGCAACTTTTTCATGAGATATTTGCTTCCGTCACTTGTGCAACCGGGCTTGAATACTCCTCCAAGGGATAAAATAAAGATATTTGGCGATGGAAATGCTAAAGGTCCGCAGGATTAAAGCCCCTTCTTCTTGAATTATCGATAAGCTGCCTAATTTTCTTTAATATTTTGCTCTTAAACTCGAGTTTCTAAGCCAAAGTTCTATGCAGCTGTCTTTGTAAAAGAGCGGGATGTTGCTGCGTTTACAATTAGTGCTATAGATGACCCTCGGACGCTGAACAAGGTTTTGTATCTGAGACCTGCGGGTAGTGTCGTATCGATGCACGAGTTAGCCGAGATGTGGGAGACGAAAATCGGAAAGAAGCTCGAGAAGGTCCATATATCAGAGGAAGAGCTTCTTAGAAGCATTAAAGGTACTTCAAGAAGGTTGACATGTAAATCAAAATATAGTACATGGGCAATACTAGACAAAATGTTTGAAGCATATGCCATTTATACATGTTTTTTTTATAATGTACGGAGATGTTTATTTGCTTGCATCAATTTATAATGTTTATTTATTCTTCTTAAATTTCAGAGACGCCATTTCCGAGCAACATGGACTTGATATTTATATATTCGGCCTTCGTAAAGGGCGATCATACCTACTTCAGCATCGATACGTCTGGTCTGGATGGAACCAAACTATACCCACATGTAAGACATACTACTGTCTCCGAGTATCTGATACCCTCTTATAGATTGCAATGACATCGATCCTTTCGTCGCCTTTCTCGTTAACTCTTAATTTTCAAGATTGTGATTGCCCTTCGATTCCGATATCGACATTAGCCAAGATCAGATGTACATTTTAATTTCAGTTTCATTTTGGGCAATGAGGGAGGCATCGTTACAATTCACCAGGCAGGTACAGTCAAATGTAATCCCAATCCTTGTTATATTTGTTCAGTTATTCTGCTGCATGCTGATCGAATTATCATGCAACATTTGCAGATTGCAAATGAATTTGTGTTTGCAGTAATGTTTGGATAATCTTAATTGAAGGATGTGCATGTAGTGTTTTTTTTTTTTTTGGTTAGTGTAAGTAGAGAAGTTGTTCGACTAATACTTTTATGGGATAGAAATAGAAATGGATGAAACAAATATTGCAACTTGATACTGTGGCTAACGACGAATGCTTGCAAGTGTAAATCGCTTATGGCCTTTCATGAAGCCCAGCCCAGCCCATCCCACCCCACCCCACGCCACCCCACCCCACCCCACCCCACCCCACCCCACCCTACCCATTAGCAACAGTGTCTGATGCATCTCTTCAAGTAGGGTTGAAACCGAATATATAAAAACCGAAATAATCCTAAACCATATTTTTCAAAACCGAACCGTTTTTATAAAAACGAACAAAACCGAACCGAATTAATTCGATTCGGTTGTCGGTCGGTTCGGTTTTATGAGCCAATGTGTCGGACATTCAAATTTTTAGCAAAATGAGTCTATTTAAATATTTTTTTAAAACAATATGGCTTTATTGTATTTATGAATTATTATATTACGAAGAGAGTGTGTTTAGTTACGGATTAAAAAATATTAGTATAGATAGATTGAGGGTAGTTTGATAAATTATTAAATCTAAATTGGTTTTTTCGGTTCGGTTTGATTACTCGGATCAAGAACAAAAAATTCAACCGTTATTTTAAATTTTTAAATTTTCAAATCGAAAACCGAACCGATAACCAAAAAACTGGACCGTTTTCATATTTCGGTTTTCAACCTTTATATGTTAACCCCTATCTTCAAGTAGGATGAGATGACAAGACCCAATGTTGGGTCTAATCACATACGAACAGATAAACATGAGTCCATTTTTGTTCACCCATCAAAATCATGGTGTTTGTTCACCCCTCCACTAAGAACATGACACGTGTCAAATTAAAAGTGAAAATCACTTTGGTGGATGAAAAAAAAATACTCCCAAAGTGGTTTTATGTTGGCTGAATTGACATGTGTCATGTTTTTAATGGAAGGTGAACAAACACCATAGTTTTGGTGGGTGAACAAAAATGGACTCGATAAACATATCAGAGTGTATTTCAAAGTATTGTTATCATCATCATCCAATCAGCTGTTAACGTATATCTTAAGAATGAACCAGAGTATGTCTAGTTAGGGGTGAGTATTCGGTTTATTCGGTTCCAACTGAACCGAATAACCGAAAACCGAATTCGACCGAAACCGAATAAGCAAAACCGAAACCGAACCGAATTGGTCAATAACCGAACCGAACTGAACCGAATTAAATCGGTTCGGTTTTCGGTTTTTTTTGGTTTATTTGTGTTTTTTTTTTGTTAATATATATATATATATATATATATATATATATATATATATATATATATATAAACTAAAATTTTTTATTCGGTTTTGGACCGAAATCCAAAATCGAAACCGAATAAGAAAATTTAGTATTTTTAAAATCAAAACCGAACCGATTTTTTTCAAAACCAAACCGAATCTCTTATTCAGTTCCTTGGTTCAAAACCGAATAATGCTCACCCCTATGTCTAGTACATTTTAAGAATGAAGCTGACCGAGTATCCGTCCACACACAGTATATTTTAAGAAAGAAGCTGACCGAGGATCCGTCCACATACATTCATACATTTGAAGAATGATCCGGGCTGAATCTTTGTGCAAATAACATTTTTAAAATTTTCGATCAGAGTTTAGAGCTCATCGCCTTCCCGAAGTTTCTAAGCGTATGGTACTTATGTAGTGGAACATAACTGCAGCACAACACTCAACACTTGTTGGCACAACACTTGGTCGCTGCTACAATACAGTTCTATTCTACTAACGAATGAATCAATATTTAGAGCATCCACAGTGGAGACACTTCAAATTATTAAAAATTGTATAAATTATTATTTTTGGAGTGTCATTTTGATATTGGCACACAATGGTTCACTTCAAACAAATACTCCAAATTAATATATTCCATCTTTTTTTATTCTTTTTCTTTCATGTTTGGTAAAAAATTTCCTCCCTATTTTTTTATTTTTCTTCCATGTTTGATAAAATTAGTTAATATTGGTGGACCCAGATATTCATGTAGTGGAGCTAGCATACGCTCCAAATCTTGAGTGTCTCTTAGATTTCTAGTAACTTTCAAGTATGGACAAGTGTCTACTATAGTCTTCAAATGTTACAAAATTTGGCTAAAGTCAAAATGTAGTACTTAAAATCTCTTTCACTGTGGATGCTCTTAGTGACTAGTGTTGATGTATTACTTCTAAGTACAATATTAACAGTTTCTGAAATTAATGAAGGATGTTGTTATTGACACTTCCAAAATGTCATCAAGCACTTCTTTTTAATTTTCTATCATTCAAATCTACTCATGCATTAAATATGACATTAATTTGTGCATACGTGAAGGGAGGAGTACAGGATAACATTTTAGAAGTGTCAATAATGATAATGCAGGAACATATTTAAAATTTGAATAATAAAAAATTAGTGAAAAGTGTAAGATGAATTTTATGAGTGCTAATAATGGTATCCTTAATCAATATTTGCGACTAGTGTTAATATACTAGTACACGTGTCTCTAATTATAAACATATACAACTTGACAATTCAACAAAACTCGACAATGCGACCTTACTAAGCAACTAATTGAAAATATGCTTTCCACCTAACTTGGGTTGTGTGGCACCTATACTCTATAGTGACAAATGGAGCCAAATTGATTTACATCTATTATTTTGGAAGTGAAAGCTACTTCCATAAGCCGTGCCTGCATAAAAATCAAGAGAACCCTACTGTAGGCAAAAAGACAATTTTGACCAAATGGAACATACAAACATTACTAATTAAATGATGCCTATTACAAGAAAGAACAGACGAACATTCCCAACATCCCGTCCAAATACATGACAGAGCTTCCATTTTTTTACGATTCCGAAAATACCCCCACTTTTACCTTCCACAAATAGCTCCAAGGCCACGTGTCCCCAATTACATTAGATCTTCCTTACTTTTACACGAGAGCAGTCCTGCTGTCCCCAAACAGTTTCTGTTCTATCATGTCCTCCCTCTATTATATATACGTCCGGATAGAGCCTGAGAGTAGATATATGGATTTACGAAGGATTTAGAATATTTGTTAGTTTTTTAAAATTGTGGAGATATATGACATTTAATAAAATATTCTTATTTATTATCATTCAAAAAGCCTAAAAAATACTATAAAATAATTTTTTTTTTTTTGGAAACAGACAAACGTGACTTATAAGAACATCATCGGTAGTTGCGACCCTCAAATGCAATTTAAGGTTCAATTTTTGTAAAAAATGTAAAGTGGAATTGGTTGGATTTGTATAAAAATAGTAGAAAATGATAAAATGAGCTCCATTTCCAAAGATTGCATGGTCAAAAATTGATGTGGTTAAAAAATAATGTAAAATCTAGAATCTAGAAAGCTAGGCTCCAAATTGGGACTTAGTATTTTACAAAATGAGTTCCTACAATATAGAATCTAGAAATTGGAAGGCCTAATCCTTAGCACCTATGGATAAGATGAAACCAAAATTTAAATTAGAATAAAACTTACTATTCTACAAAATAAATTTAAAAATTCTGAATATAAAAATTGGAACCGAGAACGAGTCTTACTAAGGATACTAACTCACATTTCTTATCATTTAAGAATGTTTTAAGCAAATAAGATTTGAGGGACATGTAATAATAGAATGGGCTAATTAGAGTTTAGATCCTGGATTTTATGCAAGTTTAGAGTTTAGGTCCTAACATGTCCAGTTAGAAAGTTTAGGTCCTGAATTTTATTTATTTTTTCAATCTTTTTTATTATATTAAAAAAATATTCTCATGTATTGGGAGGAAGGGTATAATGGAAAAAAAAAATATTCTGAGTCCAAATTCTCCAATTGAACATGTTAGAACTTAAACTCTAAGTTGATATAAAATTCAGGGTCTAAACAAAATTTTGTTTTTTCAAGGGTCTAAACACTAATTAGCCCAAAAAAAATAGAATCAAGGCGCTCATATAAACTACCATACTATTTATGGTGAAGTTACCAGAACCGGTGACCATACCCTTCATATCACTCGCTATAAATAAGCCAGCCAGCCAGGCTCACAAAGCAAAGAAGGAAAAAAAAAAAAGCTTCCCTTAAAAAAAAGGTTTTTAATCGAACAAAAAGCCTAAAAAAGAGAAGAAAAATCTCCCAAAAAATAGTCATCGATGGCGAGTGAGAACAAGAGCAAGATCCTCATCATCGGAGGGACGGGGTACATCGGCAAGTTCATAGTGCAGGCGAGCGCGCGGTCCGGCCACCCGACCTCCGTCCTCGTCAGGGAGGCCACCGCCGCCTCCAGCCCCGCCAAGGCGGAGCTTCTAGAAGGGTTCAAGAACTCCGGCGTCACTCTCGTCTACGTAAGATTTTCTATTATTGTTTGTTGTTTTAATTATTGTTATTTGCAAAGGTTATTACCAACTGGGAAGGAAGGGGGGTTTGATTTGTAAATAAGAGATTGTTTGGGGGCGTGCAGGGGGATTTGTACGATCACGAGGGATTAGTAAAGGCGATCAAGGAGGTGGACGTCGTCATATCGACGGTGGGCCATGCTCAGCTGGCGGATCAGACCAAGATTATCGCTGCAATTAAGGAGGCCGGAAATGTCAAGGTAATTATTATTTTTTTTTCCATTATTAATTTGTATTTTGTATTACTATTTTAGTGCAACATAGATTATTATATATATTCTATTCTTGAAATATGTTTTTTTTTTTTCCCTTCTTAAAGTTTATTTTTTCGAACGGGAATGAAAGCTTATTTTTTCTTTCTAGTCATATATGTCCGGATTTCGAACTGGGATGGAAGCGTATTATTTCTTTCTGGTCATGTATGTCGGACTTCGAATCGGGATGAAAGCATCTTGATGGGAGTGGGACAGCGGATCCAAAGGCACTTTGGGAGTGGGGACAATGGATTAAAAAAAGACTAATATGAAAAGTGGGAGTGGGAAAAGTAAATCCAAGAAAGACCGGAATGCAGGGGCTCTGGCCCAGGGCGGCCAGGGCCCCATTGAATATGAGGGCCCAAAAATTTAATTTAAGTATATATACATTAGTAATCTTGTATCTAAAATAGAACTAATATGTAAAATGATCATCTTTAACCACAAAACAATTGTGATGTAGTGATTAGTATGTTAAACTAGCATACTAGATGTCCAAGGTTCAATTCTTGGTTGTAAATTTAGTTTTATTTCTATTTTTTATATTATATATGTGTCTAATTTTGAAAGTTTGCCTAGGGCCCTTATGAACTCAGGGTTGGTCCTGCCGGAATGTAGTATGAAAAGTGGGAGTGGGAACAGTGGATCCAAGAAAAAACTGCGATGTAGTATGAAAAGTGGGGGTGAGGACAGTGGATCCAAAAAAGATTGGGATGATGCAGTATGAAAAGTTCGAACATTGATGTATATCACATGCAATACAAAGTAGTAAGAAATTTAACCAAAAAAAATAATCATAAATCATCATTAATCAATTAAAATTGTAATATCTATAGTTTGTTACTGTCACGTGTATTTGGTGTTAGATTTCATTTTAATCAGCAGAAATGAAGAGACATCAATGAATAACCATGAAATTGTCCGTGGGTTGTGGCCTAGTGGTAGCAACGAGAGTCACGACGCGGAAAACGCAGGTTCAAATCTTCCATTGGCATTTGCCAAGTTGGAGAAAAAGACACCTAAAAACGAAAAAAAACCATGAAATTCAAATTTTATACGGGTATGCAGTAGTGGATAGTTCAAAGGGTATATATGTAACCAAAAAAATAATAATAATAATTCATATAGGGTAAAGAAATTTATCCAAATTGTAAAAAAAGTAAGAAGTTTAGTAAAATTGTATTTCGAGTAACGAAACGACATTGGAGATGGCGTGTGCTCGCAGCGAAGAAGGGACGCGCCATGGATGATGGCGTGCACATGGACGCGCCATGGGTGGTGGCGCGCGCTGGAGAATCCCGCAGGGAGCCACATGGACGCGCCATGGGCAGTGGTGCGCGTGGAGACGTGCCATGGATGGTGGCGCGCGTTGGAGAATCCCGCAGGACGCGCCATGGGTGATGGCGCGCCTTCCCCCCCTCCACAATTCTTAATCCCTTTAATTCATTTTGTACAAAACCACCTCCACAATTCTACTTTGCAACCTTACAACCCACTCTACTTTACCTACAAATGGAACCTGTGAGAAAGTAAACTATTTTGCATCCAGCACCTTCTAATCATATTATTTTCATACTCCATCTAATGTGTCACTCTACTTTACCTACGAATGGAACATGTGAGAAAGTAAACTATTTTGCATCCAGCACTTTCTATTCATATTATTTTTTTTCATACTCCATCTAATGTGTCACTCTACTTTACCTACGAATGGAACATGTGAGAAAGTACACTATTTTGCATCCAGCACCTTCTAATCATATTATTTTCATACTCCATCTAATGTGTCATTTAGAAGTTGTGTTTCTTCTCCCATGGTTGCAAAGTAGAATTGTGGAGGAGATTTTGTACAAAATGAATTGTTTTCAAGTTTGCTTGGCTGTGAATACAAAGTAACGTGCCATCACCCATGGCGCATCATGCGGGATTCTCCAGCGCGCGCCACCATCCATGGCGCGTCTCCACGCGCGCCACTGGTGGCGCGTCCATGTGCACGCCATCGTCCATGGCGCGTCTCTTCTTCGCTTCAAGCACGCGCCATCTCCAATGTCATTTCGTTACTCGGAATACGATTACACTAAACTTCTTACATTTTTTACAATTTGGATAAATTTTTTTATCCTATATGAAAATTTCTGAAAAAAAAAAATCCAAAATAATGATCATATCAGTTGTGAATACTTTTAAAAGTTAGTTCGGTAAGTGGTCCACAATTTCCGTGCTTTTGTTGCATGATGGAGAAGCGTCTTTTGCTCGATAAAGTTGTTCTTGTGGTGGTATTGTTTTTCCAAATCACTTTCCCAAACAACTGACGTTTACTGCCATGACTAAGGTCTTTGGATAGATAGAAGTTTTGTCGTGTCGCTACCACCTCCAAGAACATTTATCGCGGGTTACTTACATTCAGGGACTAAGAATTTAAAAAAGAAGATTAATTAACCTCAAATATAAAGAAAGTTCAAAATATTATCAAATAAAGTAAAATCTGATATAAATATGTACATAAAAATTCAGTGGGGACAACTGTTCGCACTCGCACCCGTGTAGGTCTGCCTCTGGTTACATCACTAAGAGGTTGCCAAGGTTAGAGTAATTGGTCCGAGCTCTCTAGCCTAGTGGTATTAGAGCGGACACCCGGTGGGGCCGGCAAGGTTCGAGCCCCCCAATTGTGTGTGTGAGTGGGATTTCAAAAAAAAAAAAAAAAAGTTTAGAGTAATTGCAATTCAGACTGGTCTACATAATGTCTCTCAATAAAATGCTGACTGGATCACTTTACTTCTCCAAAAATCTCATTTACGTGAGAAAACAGGGACCAAAATTTGAACTTTTTAAAGTCCAGTACTGAACAATTTCTGAAGTCACGACTTATAGGCATTACTAGCTCCATTGTCAGTATGTACTCAAGTATTAGTCTTCTTTTGAACCAATTTGGATTGTACTTACATTTTGTTCTAGAGTTTATTTTGTGCCAAACTTAAGACATCTTTAATCTCTGTATCGATCTTACAGAGGTTCTTTCCCTCGGAGTTTGGAAACGATGTGGATCGAGTTCATGCGGTGGAGCCAGCAAAGTCGGCTTTCGCAACGAAGGCGAACATCCGAAGGGCGATCGAGGCCGAAGGGATACCTTACACGTACGTCGCCTCCAACTTCTTTGCCGGGTATTTCCTCCCCACGCTCGGGCAGGCCGAAGCGCAGGGCCTCCCCACTGACAAAATAGTCATCTTAGGTGACGGAAACCCCAAAGGTAAATTTTTCTCTTCATCATCAAACAACGTCGAAAGCCTTTATCCAAAATTTATGTTCGTTCGTTGTAACATTAACAAGAACCATATATATATATATATATATATATATATATATATATATAGAGAGAGAGAGAGAGAGAGAGACGCACACACGGGTTCTCAATTCAAGTTATACGTTAGCAGCTCTTTTGACTAATATCTATTCATTGGATTTTGAACTTTTGTGTATGGGGGCAAATTCAAACTCTGTAGAATTGTTGCAGCAATCTTTGTCAGCGAGGAAGATATCGGAACATACACCATCAGAGCCGTTGACGACCCGCGGACACTGAACAAGATTCTGTATATGAGGCCCCCGGGCAACATCTATTCCCATAACGAGCTCACCTCCCTCTGGGAGAAGAAAACCGGGAAAAAGCTCGAGAGGGTCTATCTTCCCGAAGAAGAGGTTCTGAAGAAGATCCAAGGTTCGTGCCGCCCATAGTGTATGTTGCATGGATACAGACACGACACGACACAAGACACGACACTTCGTTACGTGCGCCCTAGTGTATTTTAGAATATCTGTGTTTCCTAGCTTTAAATCATTTGAGTTGTTGATTAAAGTAAAGCTCAAAGGTACTTCTGAAACTTACTACCAAACTAATGTTACTTGGAAACAAAAGTTACCAAGTTAAGACCCTTGTTAGCAATCACCCGAATAAAACGCGTATTATACGCGAATTTTTCCATATCTTACATAAACGTATAAAACTTACGTACTTTTGAAAAATTCGAATTTGTACGCGAATTTTAAGCCTGTGGCGTTTTAAACGCGTATCGTACAAATTTTAAAAAAATTTTGCCAAAAAAATGTGACCAAGAAACCCAACAGTCTTGACTTTCTTGACTCTTGCTGCTATTAGATATTAAGACTGGCACAATTCCATCAACCAACATTTTCTTATTCTCACACTGAACCCTTGTTTATGAAAGAGTAGAGGTGGGTGAGCCCTATATATATGTCGAATTTTTAGTGCCGAATTGGTTCATATGAAACGTACTAAACACGAATTAAATCTGATTCGAATGTCTTTCGTTAGACGAATTTTTGACCGTATTTTACTTATATTGTGCCGATTTATACTCGTACTTTTGTCGTTCCGAATTTTTTTCCGTTTGTCGAATTGCTAACAAGGGTTAAGACCATAGTTTGTAGCCGATACCGATATAGTTTGGCATGTCCAGGTTCATTACAGAGAAAATTGAAAGAAAAAAAAGTAAAAATTAATAAGAATGTAAAAGCATAGTAAGTTCGTTAAAGAAAAAAAAAACTTATGAATCGCTTGTAAACCAATCAGCAAGGATGACTACTAGTTTATTCAATTTCAAAACTGCTATGAAACAGCATAGAAAATATTTAAAATTTTGTCTAAATGTATACAATGTTTTTCCTAAAATGTTAATAATTTATTAATAATTATTTGCTTTTCAATACCAAAAAATTCGATCCGAAACTGCCGATATTGTTACTCATAGGAATGGTCTTATAGGTACCGATAACTGAGAAAAACTGTGCCCCTTCGATATGAATCTTATATTTGTTAAACATTACAGAAGTGATTCTAATTTTTTGCTGGTTTGGTTTGGTTTGATTTGGTTACAGAGTCTCCGATGCCTCTAAACGTCGTTCTAGCGATCAGGCACTCGGTGTTTGTGAAGGGAGACCAGACCAACTTCGAGATCGATCCGTCCTTTGGCGTCGAGGCGAGCGAGCTCTACCCCGACGTGAAGCACATCACAGTGGATGAGTACCTTAACCGCTTCCTGTGATTGTTATGTACTACTCTCTCTACTCCTGACCGGAGTAGAAGAAGAAGAAGCAACATGCAAATACAATGCAATGCATGCATGTAGTGGGGATTTCGTGTGTTTCCAAATAATATAAAGTTAGGGTTTCGTTGAGATCTTGTTTGGACATTGTTGATGCATGTGTGAGTGATGTTTCGATATCAGTAATTGATCCATCGTTTGGTGTTTTTTTTTTTTTTTGAAAACACACGCACACACACAATTGGGGAGCTCGAACCTTGCCGGCCCCTCCGGATGTCCGCTCTAATACCACTAGGCTAGAGAACTCGGACATCGTTTGGTGTTAGTAATATCAATTTGGCTTCGTGAATATTTTGGGGTTAGTTTTGATTGCAATTATGTTTTACTAGTAACATGTACGTGCAATACGCACATAACTTTTTTGTTAAAAAGTAATTTAAATTCGAATATATGATAAATAGTGGGATCGAACACCCCTAGCCAAACAGGACGTCTCCCATCTTAACCAACATAAAAAACTTTTTTGTTAAAAAGTAATTTAAATTCGAATATGTGATAAATAGTGGAATCGAACGCCCTTAGCCAGACATGACGCCTCTCATCTTAACCACATGTGTAGAGATGTATGACTATAGTTAGATAATATTAGGTAGTTAAACAGTTAATTACAATATATTTATTAATTTTTAATTACGTAAGGATATATATACGATTTAAATGGTTTATTTTTAGCCTTTTTAAGTCTATTTATAAAGTACTAGTAAAAGCACGTAGAATTATTTTTCTTTCTTTATAATCTTATCAAAAAATTAATTTAAATATTTAAACTAAAATTAAAATTTGTTATATATTATATATATTTATATTTTAACTAATATTTGTAAAAATTAATTTAATTTAAATTGTAATTTATTATGGATATATGTGGATAAAAAAGAGAGAATATTTGGTTATGCGGAGGCAAATGAGAAAAGTTTAAAATTATAATATTTTGTATTTTTTTTTTGGATAAAAGAGAGAGTATTCCGTTATGCAAAACAAAATAGAGAAAGATTAAAATTATATTATTTCATAATTTTTTAAAATGAAATAGTTGATGATATACATATCGTTTACACGACTTAATTTGGAGCCGTTTTGAAGCCCCTTCCCTTTGTAATAGTAGGGATAAAGAGTAGAGATGATAATGTTTAATCAAATGTTCATTTGCATTTTTGGAGTGCGTATTGGAACCTCAAAATGAATGGCACATATAAATATAACATCCATTATAAATGATGAAGCCATTAGGCTTCTCTCTTGTGTTGGGCATCAAATGAAACCTGAAAAGAAAACCTAACTTTAAGCCACTTGGGCACACTAGAATTAGGGTTCATTATCCAAACTGGCCTTATTGAAATGGGTTGGGTTTGCCTTAATTTTATGTTATTGTGTTAAATATGTAATATTTCTTGTTTGATAAGAAAATTCTAGAGTTTTGCTATAAATGATAAGAAGTTCAACATAGTTAATTAAGCAAATGCACTCGGAGGTGTACATTATTTTTAAAATGTTCATAAGTTGTACTACATATTTTAAAAATCCATAAGAACTTGGGTGGGTGTGTTTTTTCATAATTACATAGTACTAACACTTTAAAGTATTGAGCATTATATAGTGCTTGCATTTTAGAGTGTAAATGTTATTTGTTCTGACTATTTTTTTCTCAAATATTATGACATTATTTTAAACACAAATTTATTAGTACAAATGAAAAGATAAGTTCATTCGCAATTTCTTTTGTCAACATAAAGCTATTTCATCACCATGTCCACCTTCAAATAGTAATAAAATCATAAATTATTTAAAAAATTAAAAACTAATATATTTTTAAACCCGAATATTATATTATTTGTTAATTTAAAATTAAATGTTCATTTTGGAAATTGAAAATTATTTAATAATTTGAAAAGTTTAAACTAGTCTTTTTTTTTGCGTGTTTCAAGAACTAAAGAAAACGAAAAAAAAAAAAGAATTAAAATTGTTTGGACCTATTTTATAATAATTAAATTTGTTATGGTTAGATATTTTTTTATAATGGAAAAGGTGACTCTTCTACCTTTGACTTTTTTATATTCCATTGAAAATTAAATATTTATATTATTTTAATAATTAATTAATTAATTCCAACAGTTTCGTGTGAACATGGTATTAACTATCAAGACCATCAAGCTTCAAATTAATCTGATTCATAAATGTTTTGTTCTAGATTTTCTAGACTGCTCTGGGTTTTAACAATTGGTAAGTTATTAAGTTTTGGAGCTCATTTGTCGATGATTATTTCACATCTTCACTATCATAGAGTGTCTTGTCCTCGTATAATTAATTTTTGTAAAATTATTTTAACAACCATCGTATGTATATTCGTACTTAAAAAAAATTCTTAAATCCTACTGGCTACCTACCTAAACATATATCTAAAATCCTGTCGACTTATTTATAACAAATTCAAACTAAAATATACTCAATATTCAAATCATATTTAAACAAATGACATAAAATTAGTTAAACATATCTATAATAAATTATAATAGGGAAAATTTATGAAATGCCCAAAAATTTAAAAAATTTTATGAAAAATCTATCGCAAAAGAAACTTTCATCGCGCGCCTAGCATTATCTAAAAAATATATAAAAGGGGACGGCATGACCTTTTTGCCCTTCTAATTTATTAAGAATATCCACAAACCCAGCAACTCTTCAAAAAAACGTTTCGATCGCTCCCTACTCTTCCATACTCTGTTCACTTTCGATTTTAGGTCATCTCCTCCAAAAATTTTAGAAAAACCCTACAAGAAATCGTCAGCGAATCTCCATTCGCAAGTTTCACACAATGTCGCAATCATCATCAATCGATGTAGACCGAGTTAGAAAAGACGGAGAAGAAGTAGATGTTGAAAAACAAAAGAAAGAAAGGATGGGTGTTAAGAGGATTGCTCGTAAACGAAAAGCTACAAAAGAAAAAGAAGTGCAAGAAGAAGTAGAAGAACAAGAACAAGAAGAACAACAAGAATAAGAAGAAGCAGGAGGAGAAGAAGAAGATCAAGAAGAAGGGAAAAAAAGGTAAAACTTTGAGTCATGTTCATTCTCCGTTTATATTGACACGGAAAATGAGAATGATCATTCTCCGTGTAGATTAACACGGATAATAGAATTCTCCGTGTTAAAATACACGAAAAATGACATTCTCCGTATATTTTGACCTAGAAATGGCCATTCTCCGTGCATCTAACACGGAGAATGATCATTATCCGTATTAATATACACGGAGAATGATCATTGTATTTTGACCTAGAAATGACCATTCTCCGCTATTCAACCACGGAGAATGTCATTCTCCGTGTTAAAATACACGAAGAATGACATTTTCTGTGTATTTTGACCTAGAAATGACCATTCTCCGTGTTAAAATACACGGAGAATAATATTTTCTGTGTATTTTGACCTAGAAATGGCCATTCTCCGTGTATCTAACACGGAGAATGATCATTCTCCGTGTCAAAGTAAACGGAGAATGATCATTCTCCGTGTTAATATACACGGAGAATGACATTTTTTGTGTATTTTAACCTAGAAATGACCATTCTCCATGTATCTAACACGGAGAATGTTATTCTCCGTGTTAAAATACACGGAAAATATCATTCTCCGTGTTAATACACAACTAGAATATCATTCTCCGTGTATTTTGACCTAGAAATGGCCATTAATAACATTTTTTGTGTATTTTGACCTAGAAATGGCCATTCTCCGTGCATCTAACACGGAGAATGTCATTCTCCGTGTTAAAATACACGGAGAATGACATTCTCCGTGTATTTTGACCTAGAAATGGCCATTCTTCGTGTATCTAACACGAAAAATGATCATTATCCGTGTTAATATACACGGAGAATGACATTTTCTGTGTATTTTGACCTAGAAATGACCATTCTCCGTGTTAAAATACACGAAGAATGACATTTTCTGTGTATTTTGACCTAAAAATGGCCATTCTCCGTGTATCTAACACGAAGAATGATCATTCTCCATGTCAAAGTAAACGGAGAATGATCATTATCCGTGTTAATATACACGGAGAATGATATTTTCTGTGCATTTTGACCTAGAAATGACCATTCTCCGTGTTTCTAACACGGAGAATGTTATTCTCCGTGTTAATACACAACTAGAATGTCATTCTCCGTGTATTTTGACCTAGAAATGGCCATTCTCCGTGATTCTAACACGGAGAACGATCATTCTCCGTGTCAAAACGATCATTCTCCGTGTCAAAATACACGGAGAATGTCATTCTCCGTGTATTTTTACACGGAAAATAACATTTTTTGTGTATTTTGACCTAGAAATGGCCATTCTCCGTGCATCTAACACGGAGAATGTTATTCTCCGTGTTGAAATACACGAAGAATGATCATTCTCCGTGTTAAAATACACGAAGAATGACATTCTCCGTGTATTTTGACCTAGAAATGGTCATTCTCCGTGTGTCTAACACGGAGAATGATCATTATCCGTGTTAATATACACGGAGAATGATCATTGTATTTTGACCTAGAAATGGCCATTCTCCGTGATTCTAACACGGAGAATGATCATTCTCCGTGTCAAAAATATACGGAGAATGTCATTCTCCGTGTATTTTTACACGAAAAATGACATTTTCTGTGTATTTTGACCTAGAAATGGCCATTCTTCGTGTATCTAACACGGAGAATGATCATTATCCGTGCTAAAATACATGGAGAATGTCATTCTCTGTGTGATTTATACGGAGAATGATCATTCTTCGTGCATTTTAACATAGTAATTCCCATTTTTCTGTAGTAAGAACACGGAGAATGGTCATTCTCCGTGTATTTTGACACGGAGAATGGTCATTCTCCGTGGTTGAATAGCGGAGAATAGTCATTCTCCGTGTTATAATAAAGAAGAATGTTGACGTAAACATAATTGTTTTTTTTAGGAAAAAAAAACCGTCAGGAACAAAGAAGAAAGAGTTTTCTGTGCAACATTCACCCCAATACTCTCTCTTATGGATGAGGTGAAGAAAAAGGGTGGCCATTTGCCTGATGCAGTTATTGAATCCTTGAAGAATATTGGATTCTACAATTTTGTAGATGTATTCTACAAATCCAAGGTCAAAAAGGCAGAACTATCTAAAGTCACAAAAGGTCTGGAGAACCTGATAGAGACTTACTTGGAAGAAAATGGCACTGGATACTTCCAATTGAGCAACAGTGTCAAGGTAGCACCAACTGCCGAAGAGATGGCAACCATTTTCGGTCTGCCAATGAAGGATGACAGTGAAGTTGATGAGAAATATCTAAAAATCATCACTGAAAAACAGAAGACCCCCCCACCAGCAGACTCATTCAGCATGTGTAAAGAACACTTCAAAAGATTGCTGACAAATTCCAAGGAAAAACATGCAGAAGTCTCAAATGCAGAAGTCAGAAAAAGGTTCTTAGAGCTGTTGGGAGACAGAAATGCAAGACCTGATGAGTTGGCCAAGTTAATAGTATTCAACTTGTGCCAAACAGCATTCTTTACCAGAATGGGTGGGTCGAACTTGCCGTACAAGTTCTTCGCTCTGGTAGAGAGCATAGATGTTATAAAAAATATCTGTTGGCCACGTATTATTTTGGCGTACGTCATGGACAGCATAAAGAGGACTGTTACAAAAACTGAAGATGGGAATATTGAGATATCGTACAAGAAGATTGAAGGTTGTACGATATATTTCTTGTATTGGTTTGCAGAGCACAGTCAACTATTAGAAAGGAAGTGCAAACCAATAAGTGCATACCCGAGATTCTATACATGGGATGCGAATAGAATCTCGATATTCCTCAAACATGACTATCAAGGGGCTCAGACGAAATCGAAATTGATATTCAAAGATTTTGTTACAGTGACTGTTGAAGAAGGCGAAGTCCCAGCAGAGCAGCATCGTATAGAAGGTGGAGATAATGCTGGTAATGAAGAAGAACCACAAACTGAAGCCCAAGCACCAGCAATAAACACAGCTGAGAATGAAGATGTGTTGCGTGTCTTGGAGGAGAAATATCAGCTTATCGCTGAAAATGAGCAACTCCACGAAAGAGTACAAAAACTAGAGGCAGATGTAGCCCTACAACGTGCTGTGAAGATCGTTAATATGGGTTGGAAAAGGAGTTAGACTCTATAAGGAACGAGAAATCTCTCCTTATTGCTGATAATGAGAAACTCCGCAGAAGAGTTGAAGAACTAGAGGCAGAGGGGGCCCGACAACCTTCAGTTGACATTGTTAAGGATGGGGCGGAACATGAACTAGACTCCCTGAGAAAGCAGAAATCAGAGCTTATTGCTGATAATGAGAAGCTTAGTCAACATGTTGAGGAGCTACTTCTAAAAGGTAAAATATTCTCTTTTTCAAATTTTTAAGTTGTAATTATATGTGTTAAATCACGGAGAATGAACATTCTCCGTATGTAAAACATACGGAGAATGATCATTCTCCGTGTAAGCAACACGGAGAATGACATTTCTTCGTGTAAGTAACACGGAGAATGATTATTCTCCGTGTATATTGACACGGAGAATTGTCATTCTCCGTGTTTTACATTCTCCGTGTCAAACCCACGAAGAATGGTCATTCTCCGTGTATCTTAACACGGAGAATAGTCATTCTCCGTGTAAGTTATACGGAGAATGCCCATTCTCCGTATAAATTACACGGAGAATGCCCGTTCTCCTTGTAAGTCTAACGGAGAATGGTCATTCTCCGTAGGTTTTGACACAGAGAATGGACATTCTCCAGATTAAAGTAAACGGATAATAATATTTTTCATTGTTTTTAAAAAGAAGATTATATAATATTGACATCATACCTCTTGTTGTTGTTTGTTTTATATCGGTAAAAATAACAGAAAATCTCAGAAAGGAGAATGAAAGGCTCGTTAATGATAACAACAAACTTCTAGAGGAAGTTGTATCATTGAATGACGAAGTCAAAAAGAAGAATGATACAATTGCTAACCTCGAAGCAATGGCTGCAGCATTGTAGCTTGGGGAGACTCAACCAGTTCCTCAAAAACAACACACAGGAGCAAAAGAACCAATAAGGATTAAAAAAAACTATCAAATGCTCTAGCCGATGATGATTTTACCACCTTGGGAAAGAAAAAAACAACCGATGCAACAACAAGTAAGAATGTAGCTGCTGGTGGGAAAAGAAAAGCTCCTTCCAGTCCCGAGAAGGTAGAAGAAAAAAAGAAAATGGCAGTAACTGAAGAACTTGAAGAAGAATCTGCTGAAACAGCCAAGCTAGTGGCAGAGGAAAAAATTTTGATGCAATGTCCAAAACTCAGACTTTGGAAGCAAGCAGACAATGAGCTGAAGGATCTATACAGGAGCATCGTATACCAAGAAGGATGTCTCCAACGTAAGTATTCTAAACTTGAACCAATTTCTGTCCAATTCACAACGGAGAATGATCATTCTTCGTGTCATTTGGACGGAGAATGATCATTCTCCGTCCCATTCATAACGGAGAATGGTCATTCTCCGTGTAATTTGGACGGAGAATGGTCATTCTGCGTCCAATTCATAACGGAGAATGATCATTCTCCGTGTCATTTGAACGGAGAATGACCATTCTCCGTCCAAATTACACGGAGAATGACCATTCTCCGTTATGAATGGGACGGAGAATGGTCATTCTCCGTCCAATTCATAACGGAGAATGATTATTCTTCGTGTAAATTTACGGAGAATGGTCATTCTCCGTCCAATTCATAACGGAGAATGATCATTCTCTCTATTGGAGTGACTTTTTTCAATTATATCATTAGACTATATTATTAACATAATCGAAACTAAATTTATGTGCAGTAAAAATGTATACGAATACTTTCCAACTGCTCCAGAAGAGTGTAAAATAAGAAGAAGAAACAATGATGTTACCTTGTTGTTAAATGCTAAAGAACTACAAGACATATTAAACGAGAAAGAAATAGAGGCTAATGTAATGAACTTGATGATAAAGATTATGAATGAAATACAAGCCGAGACAAGACGTATCATTCATTCAAGCTCGCAGGGTGCAGAATGTAAATGGTCTGCAATCATGATTCCCCATTCATTGGTAAGAATCAAAACTGAAAAATAAATATTAATGTGTACACCTACTAATAGGGTTGTAAAAAACTAACTCATGATATTTTTTTTCTTCTGGAAAACAGCGTACCGCTGAATTTGTCAATGTAGACAAACCAGCAGATGGAGCCATTTACAATTTTAAATTTGATATAGAAGGTTTTATCATGGAGTTGGAGGATGACATCGAATGGCTATTCGTGCCACTCTTTCGTGAAGAAAATAAATACTATACACTGCTGTCATTCAACTTCAGCTCCTACGTTTGGACACACTACAACTCCTTGTATAAAAACACGGGCGCTAAGAGAATCAAGGATACAGAATATATGAAGAGTAAAATCGAGCCAATTGTAATAAAGAAAATTGCATTGATGAGGGAGAAAAGCCCGGTAATTCAGGAATATGAAAGAACAGAGCTCAAGATTTGTAAAGAATGCCCACAGCAACTATCACCAAGCTGCCTGCTGTACGTTGTATATTATATGGATAGTTTGTCGAAAGCTCCCTTTGACTTCCAAAAGAAAATAAACAGAGTAGTTCATAATATTATTGTAAAGAGAAGGTTAACTTTGGCTAAGCTTTTGCTTAAAAGTGAGTGTGCAATTCCTTTTGTATCATAAAAGAAATGACAATGTAAACAATAATGTAAATTGGCTAAGAAATTCCTTATATATATTCTGTCTGTCAGGTTTCTTTTGTAATGTATTCGTTGTCCTTTGTAATGAAACTCAATTTTTCGACTAATTTACATTGTTCTATATGTAAATCTGTTTTGTTAAAGTTCTGTTGTTTGATTCTGTGTTAAAATACACGGAGAATGTCATTCTCCATGTTAAAATACACGAAAAATATTCTTCGTGTTAATACACACCTAGAATGTTATTCTTCGTGTATTTTGACCTAGAAATAACCATTCTCCGCTATTCAACCACAGAGAATGATCATTCTTCGTGTTAAAATACACGGAGAATGACATTTTCTTTGTATTTTGATCTAGAAATGACCATTCTCTGTGTTTGTAACACGGAGACATTCTCCGTATTAAAATTTACGGAGAATGATCATTCTCCGTGTCAAAATACACGAAGAATGTCATTCTCCGTGTATTTTTACACGGAGAATGACATTTTCTGTATATTTTGACCTAGAAATGGCCATTCTCCGTGCATCTAACACGGAGAATGTCATTCTCCATGTTAAAATACACGGAGAATGTCATTCTCCGTGTATTTTGACCTGGAAATGGCCATTCTTCGTGTATCTAACACGGAGAATGATCATTATTCGTGTTAATATACACGGAGAATGATCATTGTATTTTGACCTAAAAATGGTCATTCTCTGCTATTCAACCACCGTGTCAAAATACACAGAGAATGATCATTCTCCGTGTTAAAATACACGGAGAATGACATTTTCTGTGTATTTTGACCTAGAAATGACCATTCTCCGTGCTTCTAACACGGAGAATGTCATTCTCCGTGTTAAAATTCACGGAGAATGGTCATTCTCCGTGTTAATACACACGGAGAATGTCATTCTCTGTGTATTTTGACCTAGAAATGGCCATTCTCCGTGTATCTAACACGGAGAATGATCATTCTCCGTGTTAAAATACACGGAGAATGATATTTTCTGTGTAGTTAAATAATTACAATGTTCTATATGTAAATCTGTTTTGTTAAAGTTCTGTTGTTTGATTCTGTGTTAAAAAATACAGAAAACATAAACTAAAAATATTCGTTAATTGAACACGGAGAATAGTCATTTTCATGGTTATATGTTTTTAACATATAAATGTAATGCTTGGAATGATCATTCTCCGTGTTAAATCATGGAGAATGATCATTCAATGCATTATAAAATCAGAGAGTATAACGGATAATAAGTTCTTATGATGTTAATATATATGTGAAACATCAGATATGCAGAGTTCAAACTATTACCATTGATATCAAAAGATGTAAGATATGTATTCAAAAAACAATTATATAAAAGAAGGAATATACGTGTATGTATTAACGAGGGGGTGCTGCCCCCTCGACCACCGTAGCAGCACGTGGAGGCAGAGGACAAGTGGTGCGATTGTGATTGCATAATTCAAAACAATTATGGCACCTTATCTTTCTCTTCTTTTTTTCCTTGTTCTCATATTTGCTCTTATAACGGTCCACCTTTGGTCGTTCAGGACCACGTTTCGAAACAGGGGGTAGAACAACATCAGTGGGATTATTTTCAAACTGTTTTTCAGAATCTGGAACTGGACGAATAGCACATGAATATAACTTCCGGTAATAATCTGATGTCCAATACTGCTCCACAAAGTCGTAAACAGATTTATCTGAACCAACTCTGTTGCATTGTATTGCATGGATGCATGAGAATCCATATACCTTCCATCTACGACAACTACAATAACAATCAAGAAGATTCACCATGTGGGAGGAAGTATCTGCGATCACCTCAAATTCGAAATTACCGGACCGATATACCCTATAACACATGCCATCATCTGTAAGCTGCTTCAGCATATCCTCGGCGTATGGAGTCAATTTGCTATTGAAACCAATTGCATCCTTGTGGCAATCTGAAATCATCTTCATCATCTTCACACGGATGACATTTACAATTGCTGATATAGGAAATTTCTTCTCAGCCTTTATCAATGCATTGAATGACTCTACACAACTAGAAGCAACCTCACCGTATCTACATTCCGGGAAGAATGCGTTTGACCAGTGTTCAGATTTTTGTTTATTCATCCAATTCACAACATGACCACAATTCAGATCATAAATCTTCTTGATTGCTTGTCTATACCCACCTTTATACAAAAAAAAATAATTAATAAAGAATTAGGTCAATTCACAAAATTATAAAAAATAAGTGCATTCTCCGTGTTTAAAATAAGGATAATAGTCATTCTCCGTTCAAAAACTAACGGAAAAATACATTCTCCGTTCTATGCAAGACGGATAATGACCATTCTCCGTGTGATGGAAACAGAGAATAAACATTATTCGTACTATACAAGACGGATAATACCATTCTCCGTTCAAAGCTAACGGAGAATGATATTCTCCGTTCTATGCAAGACGGATAATGACTATTCTCCGTGTGATGGAAACGGAGAATGAACACTATCCGTACTATGCAAGACGGATAATACCATTCTCTGTTCAAAGCTAACGGAGAATGATATTCTCCGTTCTATGCAGGACGAAGAATGGTCATTCTTCGTGTAATACGTACGGAGAATGACTATTCTCCGTCTTACTGACACGGAGAATGGTCATTCTCCTTGTTAAATTAATGGTAAATGCATAGAAAATGTGCATATATCTGTCTCATTAACACACCTGGAGTTAGAGCATATACTGCTTGCCTCCAAGCTTCAAGTACATGCGGATACACTCTTTCATTTCCTTTCTCTTTCAGCGGTATGTTATTCTTCATGTGATAATAGCAATAGCTATGGTAATCATTAGGAAACACTTTAGGGACTTCAGAAACTAGATCGGTGCCTTGATCCGAAAGAAAAATAATACGCCTACTACATCCAACAATATTCTTTAGATTTCTAAGGAACCATTTCCAATTGTCACCATCTTCGCCTGAGACTATACCGTATGCAAGAGGGTAGAACTGTTGGTTACCATTCTTCGCTGTAGCAGACATCAAACATCCTCTAAACCTTCCTGTAAGGAAAGTAGCATCCAAATATAGCATCGGGCGACAATATTGAAAGCCTTCTACGCAAGCTCCATATGAAAGAAAAAGCCGCTCAAACCTCATTGATGAATCATCTTTCTGGAAGTCGATAACGGAACCATTATTGGTTTCCTTTACCTTGTTGACATACCAATACAAGTCACTGTAAGATCTAACATCATCTCCGTACATTTTCTGGTGCACCAGCCTAATTCCATGGTATGCCTGCCCATATGTAACAGATAAACCGTAGTCAACCTTGAAATCATCGACAACAAATTTTACGGACTTTTTAGGATGCATCCGAACAATGTCACTAACCAAACTTTTCACAAACTTTGCCGGAACAACCAGATTACCTTTATCCATATAGCCAGCTCCACAATTATGTTCTCCCACATACCTCTTCACCTCAAAAATTTGATTATCTTTCGAAATAGATATAGCATGGAAGCTCCACAAACAAGCATGTGTCTTGTAATTCTTGCAGCAAACAGTATACCTCTCCGGCTTAGATTTCAAAATGTGGAATGGATGACGAGATTCAAAACATACCTTTCTAACAGCATTCCTAACTTCTTCAACACCATTTAGAAAAATCTGACCAACACCAGTAATTGATCCAGGCTATATATCCGATTTCCTCTTATTCACTGTCTCAGTTGAGCCCTCATAAAATTGTACTACTCGTTTGTCTTTTACAGTAGGAGAACATCTACTCAATGAACTAGAAGAGGAAGACGAAGGTCCCATGTGAAAGCTTTGACAAGGAAAAGATGTTGATGAAGAACATGGAGAGTATATTTGCTCCACAAATAGATCAAAACTCACATCATGAGTACCGTTAAAATCACCAACCAATGAGCGAAGCCAAAAATTACTTTCAACATACAGTTTAGTCCCATCAGAGTGCAAAAACCTGAAACGGAAGAAAAGTGGATCCAAAGAAGTCCATCGATCACACACTTTATTCTTTAAAAAATCCACGGTACTTTCATGTGTGACACGGCAGAAAACTATGTCTCCCTTGAAATAAATGTTAACTAAACAACTTGATTCCATACCTTCCCCCTTGATAACATAAAAACATAAGAGATCGCAAATAGAACAATAAAATTCTCGTCTAATAATGATTATTCTCGGTCTAAAAATAACGAAGAATAAATATTCTCCGTTCGAAACTAACTTAGAATGATCATTCTCCGTCTAAAGCAAACGGAGAATGACATTCTCCGTCCAAAGCACACGGAGAATAGTCATTCTCCGTCTAAATATAACGGAGAATGATTATTATATGTCTGTAACTTATGGATAATGCTCATTCTCCGTCTAAAAACACACGGAATGATAACTATCTGTCTATAACATACGGAGAATGATCTTTCTCCGTCTATAACATACGAAGAATGATCTTTCTCAGAAGCAATTGTCATTTTTCGTGAAAATATAACGGAGAATGCTATTTCTCTATGACAAATGACATTTCTCCGTCATATTAGGCGACATATTCGCACAAAATAACAAGATTAAATATCTCTCTAACATTTTCTTAGTTAATAATCTTCATAACAAATTTAAATTCAGCATAAATTTCGAGATATACGAAGCTGATGGATGAATTTCTACATATCTGAACTCTCACCTTGTTTTAAGATCTATAAAAAGAAAAGAAGAAGATCTTCTCTCCACAATTGACCTAATCGCCGGAAACCACGAAGATGATGGTGATCGATGATGATGAAGGATGATCGACGTTCGACTGACGAAAACTACAGTGAACTACGAACGATTTTGCGATCTCTGATAAAGATGATATCAATGGATTTCAAATTTCTCGTGAAGAAGAAGAAGAATACGAATTTCCCAATCCAAATCTGAGTTTGCGAATTCAAAATTATATATATATGACCAAATTTGCGCGAAGGGGTATTTTTTTGAACTATGAAAATGGCAAATTTTGTAAATACAGAGCATCTAAAGAGAATCTTGGAATATTTAACGTGGAAATACTTAATTCTGGGTATTTCATAAAATCTATCCAGCGGGTGGGCATTTCATAAAAGCCAACCCCGAAATTGGGTTTCTCAACAATTTCCAGATTATAATATTATTATATTAAAAATTATTTTAATATAATTTAAAATTTTATCTAATTTATTTACCATATATATATATATATATTTTCATGTTGCTACTACGTAGCATGTGAATATATTATTAAAGTGTGAGCATAGATTGTTACTGTGTCTAACGACGGATACTTGCAAGTGTAAATCGCTTATGGCCTTTCATGAAGCCCAGCCCACCCTACCCCACCCCACCCCACCCATTAGCAACAGTGTCTGATGCATCTCTTCAAGTAGGGTTGAGCAACGGTTCGGTTCAAACCGAATCGAATATATAAAAACCGAAATAATCCTAAACTATATTTTTCAAAACCGAAAATCGAACCGTTTTTATAAAAACGAACAAAACTGAACCGAATTAATTCGATTCGGTTGTCGGTCGGTTCGGTTTCATGAGGCAATGTGTCGGACCTTTAAATTTTTAGCAAAATAAGTTTATTTAAATAATTTTTTTAAAACAATATGGCTTTATTGTATTTATGAATTATTATATTAGGAAGAGAGTGCGTTCAATTAGAGATTAAAAAATATTAGTATAGATAGATTGAGGGTAGTTTGATAAATTACTAAATCTAAATTAGTTTTTGGTTCGGTTCGATTATTCGGATCAAGGACCAAAAATCCAACCATTAGTTTAAATTTTAAAATTTTCAAACCGAAAACCGAACCGATAACCGAAAACCGAAAACCGAAAACCGGACTGTTTTTCATATCTCGGTTTGTTTTCAGTTTTTAACCTTTATATCTTCACCCCTATCTTCAAGTAGGATGAGATGACAAGACCCAATGTTGGGTCTAATCACATACGAACAGATAAACATGAGTCCATTTTTGTTCATCCATCAAAACTATGGTGTTTGTTCACCCTCCACTAAGAACATGACACGTGTCAAATTAAAATTGAAAAGCATTTTGGTGGGTGAACAAAAACACTCCCAAAGTGGTTTTATGTTGGCTGAATTGTCATGTGTCATGTTCTTAGTGGAGGGTGAACAAACACCATAGTTTTGGTGAGTGAACAAAAATGGACTCCATAAACATATCAGAGTGTATTTCAAAGTATTGTTATCATCATCATCCAGTCAGCTGTTAACGTATATCTTAAGAATGAACCAGAGTATGTCTAGTACATTTTAAGAGCATCTCCAACCCTATTGTGACTTTGGAAAAAAGTTAATGCCACATAGAATGACAAAATTATATTCAAAAGTTCTTCTCCAATGCAATTGTCAAGTCAATTGTGAAGCTTATGTGGCAAAAATTAAAGAAGACATTGTGAAGTTGATTGTCTTGTTCTAGACAATGCACTTGACAATGTCTTCTTTTCCATGTCACCAATTATTAATAAAAAATATTAGAAAAAAGAAATAAGATGAGTAGTTGTCTTCAAAGTTGTCTTAGAAGTTGGAAAAGTACTTTTTATTGTCTTCTCAATACTTTTGCATTGGAGAGAGTTTTTCTATCTCATTGTCTTTTGAGATATAATTTTGCCACATTAACAAGACATTGTCTTGTGGCTCATGCCATATAAGTGCCACCTAAGACCCACAACACTTAACAAGACAATAGAGTTGGAGATGCTCTAAGAATGAAGCTGACCGAGTATCCGTCCACATACAGTATATTTTAAGAATGAAGCTGACCGAGGATCCTTCCACATACAATCATACATTTGAAGAATGATCCAGGCTGAATCTTTGTGCAAATAACATTTTTAAAATTTTCGATCAGATTTTAGAGCTCATCGCCTTCCCGAAGTTTCTAAGCGTATGGTACTTATGTAGTGGAACATAACTGCAGCACAACACTTTAACACTTGTTGGCACAACACTTGGTCGTTGCTACAATACAATTCTATTCTACTAACGAATGAATCAATTTATGGGCTGTTTGGATAGAAATAACTTTTTGAAAGTGTATAAGTAGTATTTATGTCATGAGTTATATTGTACTTGTAGTAAGTGACACTTTTTAAGATGTGTTTGGATAGAATATTTTTTGTCTCCTGAAATTGGAAGAAAAATGAGTTGGTTGTTTAGATTGTTGTTGGAAGTAGAAAAAAAAGAGTTTGATTGTTTGGATGGTTGTTGAAAGTGGATGTTAGTTGGAGATGTGGTAATCCTGGTAGCCTTAACCCCCAACATGTACTATTTATTTTTTTGAAATTAAAAGTTAACAAATTTTTAACAACTTTGATTTATGATAATAAAAAAAATTATGATGCTAATTACCTTAAATTTTCATGCTAATTAACTACATTCAATTACTTCACCTCATTCCATAATTAAGTTTTAACTCCTTCATTCTCTCACCCACCTCATTCTAGAATTCTCTCCAACAAATTTATCCCCAAAAAAGAGAACACATCAGCCAACACCCCCATTTTTGGTACCACTTCACCATTGTTACCACCATCCAGTTTACCACCATTATTACTGCTACTACGATCACCACCACCACCACCACCATCACCATGCTACCATCATCACCATCACCACTTCTACTACCATCACCACCACCATCACCACAAGACCATCACCTTTACCCCCTCGAGGCCAACAACGTCATCGTCGTCCAGCTCACCGGAGCACCGGAGACCGGGGCGTTCAATGCCTCCTCCGCAGTCGCCTCCGGATCCGACGAGGACGTGAGAGCCCTAGCCCTTGTCTGACCGTGTCCGGATTTGACGAAAACGAGGCCGCCGGATCCGTTTCCACCGACGAGGCCGTCGGATCTGTCTCCACCACCTCCACCTCTATTTTCTCACTTTTTTGTGGCAAATTTTCAGTTTCCACTGAGCTGCGCCTGTTTTGGGTTGAAAGTGAATGGGGGAAAGTGTCACGACCCGATCCCAAATAATTGGGTCGAACCGGATCATGCCCAGCCTGCACCGTTGTGAGACGGCGGCAGTAAGCTGTTCTATTTGCAGGTATTCACAACAACATCTATACATCTGTCACAACTCAATATACGAAAATTTTAAAACTTTTATTCAATAATTGAAAAGTACAACTGGAAAGTAAGAACTGAAATAAAAAGCTGAATTCAAATTAACAAAAATTCCAAAAATAATAAAACTGGAAACTGGAAATAACTAGCTAAACGTTCGGCTCGTCGGCCTCAGATCCTGCATCCACTACAACAAAAATACCCTTTAATGACGCTTGATATGAGGATTTAATGACGGCTGATAAAGAAGCGTCATCAAATTTCAGCAAGACTGTAATCTATGAATGGTTATCTAAAAAAACGTTATGGAATGTCTCTAAGTAGTACGAGCGTTATGGAAAAAACACAAATTTTAAGTCGAAATCTCGACTCTCCCGCACTTACTCCCGCACTTAAGTCGAAAAGCCCCCTTCTCCCGCACTTACTCTCTTTCTCCTTCTCTCTCTCCCGCCGCTCCCCAACTCCCTTCCGCCCGCTCTGGCGCTCCCGAACTCCTCTCAGCCCGCTCCGGCGCTCCCGATCAACTCCCCTCAGCCCGCTCCCCGCTCGCCGCGCCCCAACTCCCCTCAGCCCGATCAACTCCCCAAGGTTTGTCCTAAATTTTTTCTTATTTTGTGCCCTAATTTCTGCCTTGATTTGATTTTAGTAAAATGCCCTAATGCCTCGACTTGATTTTAGTAAAATGTCCTAATTTTGACCTAGTTTCTATTTCCTAGTTTCTATTTCCTAATGTTTGGTCCAACTCCAGGCCCGATTTAAGGAGGTGGAGGCCGGCTTCCGGTAGTGGCTGGCCAAGCAGCCGGTGGCAGTCGATGCGGTGGTCGTCACCACCACCGGCACGACCAGAAGTAATTTACGAAACCCTAGGTTCTTATTTTCCTTCTTACAGACTTATCTCCCCCTTCTCTCTATAAATACTCACCTTTTCTTCTTCTTCTCCGCCATTTTTAGTGGGCTACTTTCCATCATCATCAGAGGCATGTTCAAACAGACCGCCCAGTGGCTCGACCTCGATGGAAAGTACGAAAAGCGCCT
Source organism: Iris pallida (assembly GCA_029216955.1). Taxonomy (NCBI): domain Eukaryota; kingdom Viridiplantae; phylum Streptophyta; class Magnoliopsida; order Asparagales; family Iridaceae; genus Iris; species Iris pallida. The sequence goes on along the minus strand of JANAVB010032616.1, from coordinate 18,823,647 downwards.
CTTGATCCCCTATCGAGATATCAAGGTCGAGATCCCTCTAATGGTGAATTTTCTTTTCTATTTTTGCTTTCAATTTGGTATATTGAATTTTTTTTTACGATCTAATTTTTTTTGGATATTTTTGGTAGGTAGAGTGCAATATCCTGAAGGATGATGGCTCCCTGGCTTCGTTTAGATCCAATGCATCAATTCCCGTGGACTTATGAAGGGAGGGATCCAATATCACCATGAGGTCGTATTTTCTTGTTCTTCTCGATAGGGACACGCCATAGATTATTAATTTGAGTTATCGATGAATGATGAATTTTGTTTATTGAGATTCTTTTTCTTAATTAAATTAATTCTGTTATTAAAATAATATTCCATATAAAAGGTGATGGAATTTGTATAAGAGATTATTATTTGTTAGGGATTTTGAAATCGATGGATTATCACAGTGATCAAATACTGTTTAAGGGAATTCCTATAAGAGAGTATTATTTGTTAGAGATTTTGAAACCTTTCCTCTATGGCACAATTCTATTGCCAGAGCACGTCAGCTATGTGGCGCTGTCTTGACCTTATTCCCCTTCATTTCATGAAGTATGAAGTTCTCATCAAATTGGATGTTCACGCATGATATGTAGTTGATCCATCTATACATCTAGTTATTTTATTTCAAATTTTAAATCATTCTATAGTTCATATTTGGTTTTGGTTATTTCGTACAATGATTAATCTAGTTGCTTTTGTTGTGCATGCCAGTGAAGAACAATTACAACACGAGACACCTTGAATTTTTTTGATTCATATGGTTTGGTGTTTGCAAGACTACATGGCAGCTGCATGAATACGGATACGGGGACACATGATACATACATTTATATGTAACACAACTATAGCATGGATACAAACAGTATAGGAGACCGACTCCATTTTGCCTTGTCCATGCAGCATAGTTGTACCCCAATCAGGAATTAGAAGATTTTTCAGTTATAGTTTTTATTTAAATGCTTTTAGTTGGTGATATTTATCAGTTTGAGAAACGTTTGAAATTTGGAACCAATTATTTGGGCGCTTTCACCAATTCTTCGTCAAATGACAAATGTATACTTTACTTCGTATTATTTAATTTTCCCATATGATTTGTTGCTGCACAGAAAACATGCCAAATCTTGCAAACATCTTCCTTCACTTGCTTTTTGATGTAAGCAGTATTATGGCTTTATGTGTACGGTGGTTTCCCAGAGGTAATGCTTTTGTAACTGTTTTCTCATGTTAACCACTGCTAGCTGCCATACTTAATACTTCTATCTTTTATAAGTTGTAAAATACTTCATACACATATCTTTGGGCAGGTGGATGGGTTATTTTGGGATCAGACGGTGAAGAAAATGGATATTTAGACTTGACGTGTCTTGAATAAGTTATAAAAAAATTATTTGAGTCCATAATAGACATAATTAGTGTTTGATCTTGGTAATGGTTGACCATCTTGGACTAACAGTATACTAACAGTCAATCTAGTTGCTTTTGTTGTGCATGCCAGTGAAGAACAATTACGATACCAGACATCTTGCAATTTTTTTGATTTATATGGTTTGGTGTTTAGAAGACTGCATGGCAGCTTCTGGATCCTCTATGATATACACAAATATTGTGAATGCAACATTCTGATTTTTTTTATTAATCATGTATTTCTTAAATTCACTATTGAAAACTCAAAAAGTGACAAATTTAAGGAGCCGTCTCTTAGCTTGGATGAGGCTGAGGCAGGGCAGGATGTTATCCCTTCAGGTCAATCCTCTCTTTATTTATTATCCAAGTGTATCTACTAGCCAAATTTATTTTTCTCTAAATGATTTATTTGCTAATGACACTTTAAAATATCATTGCAACCCATATGTGTCTACAGTATGACAGCCAACGTATCAAACTTGTATCCGTGCAAGTTTGCAGCATAGTTTGATATTGTGTTTACTCTGAACCATAAATAGGAGATATATAATAGTCCATAGACGAGTATCCTTTGGTACTTCTATGCTATGGTTTGACTCCTTGTACGTATTGAATTTGTTTACAAATATCTTTGCAATATCATAATTTTTTTCGTTATCTTTTGATTTTCTTCTCCAGGTATGCTAAGACCAGATGTCTGAAACAGAAATGTGATGTTTATAGCTTCGATGTTATCCTTCTAGAGCTTTTAACAGGAATAATGGCAGTAGACCACACTATGCCTAAGGGACAACAGAGTCTTGTTACTTGGTCTGTTCCTGCTTCTTACCATCTTGTTTTGAGTTTCTTACCTATTTCTATGAATGTGTCTACCACAAACCTTATGATCATATTACATGCAACTCCAAGGTTGAACGAAGACAAAGTTAAGCAGTGTGTCGATCCTAAGTTCTACAAAGTTTCTTCTTTTGGGCTCCTTCCTCTGCTATTCCCACAGAGGAACAATTCCTTGAGCCACAGCAGGTACGAAGATCCATGCCCATCTGCTGCTACTTATTTTTACTCCACTTCTGTTGCACGGACACGGCTACGATACAACACAAATACAAATAGCAAACATATTGTTTGATAAACAAAATGTTGTCTAGATTTGGAAGTTTTATAAAAAATTACCTAATTATTTATCTACATAAATTATTAATTTCTTGGAACTTTATATTGCTTGTAATTTGTAGAATTTTACATTTTTTTGCTTTCTAAATTTCCAGTTCTAGGGCTTAATTTCTTAAAACTTTATAATTAAAGATAAAGGTTAGAGATGCATACATACCAATGTGGGATCTTATAATTCCTGAATAAAAAAGGAATTGTTTGCAGGATCTTTAGTCACATGCCAGTACTTATGGTTTAAATCATTCATATTTGACTGATTGGTCCACTACCATATCTGTCATCGTATCATAATTCTCAATGTAGCTTCATCGACCACTAATACCGATTACATCCCCTCAAATCAAAAATATGAAATGCCATATCGAAGTTTTTGTGCCAAATGTTCTATCTCTTGAGGATTCTGGTTATTGGTTAAATAACTTCCTCATAGCCTCTCCTTTGAACTTTCTTCGATTTTTTTCATTTACAAAGAACCTATTACCAATAGAGAAAAGGGGGGATGAGCTAATGTAGCCTACTGTTTTGGCCTGGCCTGCTACCACTTGCCCTATAGCAGGTCAAGCTGGAAAAGGGGGAGGGGGGAATGAGCTAATGTAGCCTACTGCCACTTGCCCTACCTGCAGGCAATAGCCTCAGGCCTTATAAGCCAACATCTTTTTGATAGTTATATTATATATACACAAGATGAATCTGACAGAAACTCCACCCAACATATGTTGAATTGTGATCTTATAAATGTGTGTTTTTAATCATGACTTATATCATTATATCACATTTATTAATCCTTGTTTTATCTTTTGCAGGGTACATGTGCTGTGGACACAGGTCTTTATGTGAAGTTGTATGTTATGGTGTGGGATGTGTGGATAGTTTTGATGTAAAGTGTACTAGCTATATTGGATATTGATCTATAGATTTTTGTGAAGATGTATATATATATGGCCTGAGAAATGTGGAATGATAGCTAAAGTGTACTCTATTTTAAGACAATAGAATGTACCCTATTTTGAGACAATGGAATGTGGTTCTATTTTGAGACAATGAAATGAAGATTAATGTTACATTTCAATGTTTTGTTGTGAATATGGTTCAAATTAAGTGGTTTTCGAATTGAATTGAGCAGGGTTTGGAATGTATAACATGCAGTATAGAGCGTTATAAATGTTATACAAATGACCAATCATAACGCTTTCAAAATGTCCTGACCCCAACCATACTAAATTATTCATAACGTTTTTACATAACTATCTATAACGGTTTGAAAATAGAACGTAGTAGAAATTCATACTATTAATGACGTTTTCGGTCAATTTATCTATAACGCTTTGAAAAACATTTATAACACCCGATTTCATAACGCTTGGCTGAAGAAAAAAAACCGTCATGGTTCGTCATTAATGACGGTTTTTAGCCGTCATTAAAGGGTATTTCTGTTGTAGTGATCCTCCGAGAGGGACTCTGGCAACACCACAGGGTACAGAACTGGGTCATAATAGCTATTGTACAATAGCTCAGCATCCTCAATGTCACCTAAAAATGTTGTCTTCAGTCAGGAGGGAACAAGTACGAATATGTATCTCATATTTCAAATAATAATAGAAAAGTGCAGGCTAAACAGTTGAAACAATATTTTTCAGTAGTTCTACGATTAAAAACAATCTGATTTAAATGTGTAATCGTCTATGACCGGCTTGGGTTATACAATAGCGTCCTAGCGACGTGATACGGCTTATCCCCGTGTGTAAGAGGGATAAGCTCGCACAATCCTGCAGTATAGGGGGTATTGGCCATAAACGTTATACTATTCCTCCAATCCCCACAATCAATATCAATCAATATCTGAACCCTAGGAGAGGGTTCCGTGTAGCAATGTGGTTTAAATATGCAGCTAGACAATTACTAAATAAAATACAAGAAAACATAACCGTAACTTGCCTTTGTTTATGACTGGATCAATAAAGTCGGTTCCGATGAGGATGTCAGGTTCGTCACCGAGATCCTACAGTTGAGAACCTTGACTTAGAACCAATATGAAACCATTCTAGATGTGCTAGTTACAATCTCTAGAATTGGTTCTAATTCAGTTTTAAGTTTATTAATTATTCTAAGTTCATTAATTATTCTACCGGAAAACGTCTAACGTCACAATTCTACGTTCGTTGTTATTAAAATAAGCCAGTTGTTGATTAATTGGAAAAATGGCAAATATCGGTTAATTTGGCAAAATTTTGTATTTTGTAATATCATATATAAAACTAATACTTTTCTTTAGATGAGAAGAACGTGAATTTGTTTAAATAACAAACTTGTAATTTTACTAATTTATTTACTGTGAGAAAACCTTATTAATTTTCTATATTAAAATAAATGCTCATTTTAATAAACTACGCGTTTAAAGCTAAAACAATAACTCAAAAAATAAAGAAAAGCTACGCTACACAATACAGGGTCGCAACAAAGAAAATAAAAAACTGGGCTTATGCCCTTACAATTATTTACATAAATGAATTTTAAGAATAATAATAAACTCAGGTGAATCCTGAACGCCGGGAAGCGGTCCATTAAGCAGGCCGAAGCCCTACACCAAAAATACTAGCAGCAGTACCCATTCTAAAAATAATTATTATAAATTAAAGATGTGAGACCCGTCTCACTGTATCGGTATTTTATACGGATACGTGTTTATTTGAGTCGTATTTCGTATTTATCGATTTGCGTGATATTTTAAATTTTTTTAAGTGTTGGATTTTCATGACTTGGTTTAACTTGGATTTGGTTCGGTTCCACTTTGACTTGGTTTGGTTTGGTTTAGTTTGGTTTTTCATGAGATGAGGTGTATGGTTTAGATTGAGTGGAGAGGAATGAATGGTGGAGATCACTTGAGCTTGTTATATAAGCCACTTTTCTCTCTCCCTCTTCATTCACCCTCATTCATTTCTTTTCCACCAAAACCCTAACCATTAGAGAGAGGCAAGTACACCTTGCCGAATGTTGGACGATTTCTATTTTGTTTGTTCCATTCTCTTTATTGTCACATTCTAAGCATGTTTAGAACTTGGAGTTTTCTATTTTGATGGCTAGATTGTTGTAGATCTAACTTGAAGCAAATTTTGGTTTTTATGGGTTTTGATCTATTAAACTTTGTTATTTTCAAGTTTTGATGGTTCTATGTTGTAGAGTAGCTCGTTCTACCCTATTTTGACCTATGAAAGTCCGGATTTGGACTCCGGATGGAGGTTTTATGCATCCTGGCAGCCATGGCTTCTTAGTGTACTTCTTCTCAAAAATTTGGAGAAGAAGCACAGTTCAGCCGCATAGGCAGTACTTGACCGCATGAATCCTCATGCGGCAAGCCTCTGGCCGCATGGCCTTCCCAACCGCATGAGACTCGCTTGAGCTGAGCCGCATAGACTTGAACGTCCCCAGCCGCATATGAACCGCCTTTGTTCAGCCACATAGGGCTTCAATTGAACTCAGCCGCATAGACTGGTACTCCCTGAACCGCATAAGGAGTTCTGTCCCAGCCGCATGGAACTACTCATTCTGAGCCGCATAAGGCAGACTCGTTCCCAACCGCATGAGGACTAGTCTCTCCCAGCCGCATATGACCCATCTCCCGCTGGCCGCATATGCGCCACATTCCTGAGCCGCATGAACCCGTATCATCTCGGGCCGCATGTACCCCGACCCGTCCTGAGCCGCATGGACTCGAATTTTCTGAGCCGCATGAACCCCATAAATTCAGCCGCATGCATCTGATTAATCCTACCGCATGAGCCAGCCTTGCCCGAGCCGCATGGCTCTGTCATGTCCTGTATTTTATATTTTGTTTATTTTAGTTCCAAGTCTTGTGGCTCCTTTTGTCCTGAACTTGATAAATCCCGATTTGATTGACATGATTGAAATAATAATTGTACATGAGTAGCATGACATGGCAGTGACCCGTAGAGGTGCACTCTTGACAATGAACTTGACATGATAATTTGACAGTGAACTTGGCATGATAAACTTGACATGATATACCTAACATGCTTGATAGTGGCCCGCCGTGGTGCACCCTTGACCTGATAACTTGACCTGCTATACATGACACGGCAGTGACCCGTAGTGGTGCACTCTTGACAAGTACCCTGATAATGCTTGATAGTGGCCCGTCGTGGCGCACTCTTGATAAGTAATAATGATAATGATAATGGCCCGTCGTGGCGCACTCTTGACAAATCAATTCATTGACCTGGACACCGTGGATGATTGTGCTTGTATAAACTACTAGTCCGGTTGTGTCTTACATCATGTCTAGGACATGATCCCTGAGTACCACGGTCAAGGATTCATACTGAATCTGGCTAGGTTAATGACTAGATTGATCAAATAGTTCATGGAGAATTTCCCAGTTACCTGTTGCCCCTTTGGTCCCGGCCTTATATATATATACATGGGATTTATTGCTATCCGTCGCGCACTTCCAGCCCGCCGTCGAGTGTGGTACCTTAGGACACATGTATCTTACTACAGTGTGTCTGCTATATCATGCTATCTTTTCATTTTCTTGCTGGGATCACTCAGGTAGTAACAAACAGGTAACCGGACTTGGAATTCTCATTGCATCTTGCTAGTAACTAGGCCTGTGATAATCCTAGTTAGTTAAAGTATCAAGCCGTACTTATTGCTTGGCCGTGAATGTTGGATGGAGTTCAGTCTGTCTAGTCTTGTCTTGATCTTGTACATGATTGTTACATGTCCTGATTTCTTATTTTATCTTGCCGATAAATGGTGGAAGAAACCAAGTTCTGTTCAGACGAAGGGTTACAACCTCGGTCCTTGTTTGGTTTACGGGTTGTAACATGGTTATCTGAAAAGTCCCATGGTCATCCCATCGTATATCACCTTCCCAGAATAATGATTGCAATGATTGTCACTCTAATACAATGTACTCTGTATTGTCACTCCCTGATTGTCACTTAATGATTTTCACCTCTAGCAATAAATGATCAGAGACCAAGTTCTGTTCAGGCGAAGGGTTACAATCCTGGTCCTTGTTTGGTTTAAGGGTTGTAACCTGGCTTCCGGAACCGTACCTTCGTCCTCTCTTCGTGTATTGTCTAGTTCTATTTATTTAACATGTTCTCCAGTTTACTTTATGCTCAATGATGCTTTACTTACAATCTCTCTATGGTCGAGATGAGTGCATTGGTACCGTACGAATTTTCGATCCTCCCTTACTTATTGCCTGCTTTGTTTGCTAATGATTGCTGGTTTTAAGTTCATAGTTCGGCCTCCGTTGTGGTACTTGCTATTTGGGGTCTGACCCCACTGGTTTTGCATGGCCAGGTTCTAATAGAAGAGCCCGAAGGATCTACCGCACCATCTACTCGACGGTGACCAGCCGGAGCACCAGAGTGCCTCAGTGGGTTTCTTTTTCATTCTTCCACTGATATGTAAATTCTCCTCTTGTAACGTTTAGCCCCGAGCACGTGTTTAGCTCGTGTTTTGGTATTTTTCTTGATATTGTAGCCTACGGGCATAAACATGATATGTGTATTCTAGACTATAGCTAATCCTTATCATGTACGACTAATACTCTAGCTAGTCCTCAGTTCTGTGGTACTGGCTTCATGATCAGTCATGTATATATGGTTCGGGACGCCTTACTATTGTATGTATGATGATCGTACTCCTTGCTCCTGTATAATTGCCTGTGATTGAGATACCTAGGATTGTTAAACCATAGGATTGACAGATGGCTTGTAGAGTAACCCCCATGTCTTGACAGCTTATACGTAATTTCAGAGTATTAACGTACTTTGGGATTGCGTAGCTGGCTATGTCCGCCCCCGCTCTCCGGTATTCTGGTTCTGGGGCGTGACAAAAGATAATAATTAAATGTGTCTCAGACTTGGTTCAAAATATCATTTTATGCTAATGCCTCAACGTCCGGGTAAAACCGATTTCGTTTGCATTTCTCTAGGGCTCACGGACCGGTACGGTCATCGCCCAAAAATCCAATTAATAAATATTCCCGAAAATTCATTTATAAAATTATATAAAAATTTGGGCAGCATTCCCTCTATATTCGGGATAACCCAAAACTGAAAAATTTGCCAACAACACACAAATATATCCCAAACCAGGGAAAAATCCATTTTTTTAATACAAAAATACACCATAAACATATTTCAGAAACGTAATCGGAAAACCCGAAGTATAATCGGCAATCCCGAAACTAAATCGGAAATACCAAAGCATTATAATTCGGAAAACCCGAATTAGAAAAATAACCCAAAAATAATTCCAGAAGCTATTTCCGAAGGATTCTCGGAAATTCCGAATCCATAACCACAGCAAATAAAATAAGTCCAGAACATCCCGAAAATCCGAAATAAACAAGTTCCAGAAATTTTTCGGAAAGATTCTCGGAAATTCCGAGAATGAAATCATAGAAAGCATTTCGGAAAATCCGAAAATGTTACGTCTACAAATACCGAATTCCCGGAGGAAAATCGGGGACCAAAAATCATCATAGACATCACGACGGAAGGGACGGACTACTGTGTTTACACAGAAATTACCAAAAGCTTGATGATGAAATCCGAAGGGTAGCCTCGGACTCGGGACGACGCCTCGCCGGGGTACGGCTGCGCAATCCACACGAGAGCACGGAGCACCAGCGGACAGGGAGGCCATGCGGGAAGGGCGCCGGCTGGATGCGGCCGGGGGCGGCGCGCGGGAGGCGGCGTCGGCTGGTCGACCGGCGCGGGGACGGCGCGCGGGAGGGCGCCGGGATCGGCGGAGGCCGCCGGAGGTGGGGCTCGGGCGCTGGAGTCGGCCGGAGTGGGCCAGGCGCGGGGGCTTGGGCGGATCTCTGGAGAGGAGAAAAGGGGTTTGGGAGTTTGGGGGGAAAATGAAGAAGTGGGATGGGAATAGGGTGCTAGTGTTATGATCCCTTTAAGGAAGATGTCACGCCCCGATTCCGTCGAATCGATAGTCGTCTCCAGGGCGTGATGTCGTGCGAACCTAATTTACGATCGCACAAGGCCTAGTCATAAGGTAATCCGAGACACGAGAACTAAAAGAGTACGCAGACAAATTGATACACACAGTAAGTAAAGGAAACTTGATCTTTATTAATAATGAGCATCTTTTACAGACTCCGATACAAGACTCTATGCCGTACAGGCTACAACATGACTCGATTACAAAAGAGTGCCGATGAGATAGCCGTTCCATATATTTGCATATGCCCCTCAATATACACAAGTACTCTATTGACCTGGATGGGAGGGACGCTGAGTCATTTGCCTTGGACTGTCGAGAGCCTTCAAAAGTGAAGTCGCAGAGTAAGTCTTCGACGCACGGCCGAAGCTTCAAAAGTCACGAACGCCGCCGAGCTAGCTGGCGCATCCTTCCTGGTTCGCGGGACCTGCAAAGAGCGAGGATCAGCACGAAACTCATGTACTGGCGAATGGCTAATTAAATCCAAGCTCTGCATTTGATTCAAGAAGTTTCGTAAACATGCTAGCTAGCTATTTCAATGATCTTTCTAACCATCCTGTTCGATTTGCATGTTAACATATTTTGAGGCAAGCATATGAATTTGTATAATAATGAGCAACTATCAATATCAATCCCGTGCCATGTGCATTTGTTAAGCAGTGAGAAGGGTGTGAAGACCACTGGCAATTTCAAGCCATCGCGGACATATAGCTGAGTTAGACGGTGACTCTTTCGCGTCGGGTAGCGAGCCCTGTGCGAAAGTTTCCGTATAACTCGCGCCGATGAAAGGCTGGCACTTGCTATACACTCGTTCCTCCCGGGCCGAATCGGTACCTTGGTCTAGGTAACCGTTCGAGGAAACTACACCTTGTCAACAAGTTGTCCAATGACCGTTTTCTTTAGAACTTAGTTGATTTACTCATTTATCCGTATCGTTGCGATAAGCGTTAATTGATTCATTCATTGGTTCGGCATAGACCAAGTATAATTGCATAGGCAAGCATGTTTTCTATTTCTAAAATCGGCAGTTCGTTAGCAAGTGTTTCGTGAAGTATCGTGCCACGATTTCATTGATTCTACACTATTATGACAAGCATTTATTTTACTTCATATATTGAGTTTTGAAGTAGAGGGACGGGACGAAGGAGGTCAGCCACTCGCCTTAGCCTTGCTTCAAGCGAGCGACCGGTTGGCTGCGCTGACGTCGCCTACACGATCACCTGCAATCGTATAAGCAACTGATTAGAACACTGTATAATTCAAGGATATTCGATATGAATGCGAAGCTCGAAAATGCATCACGAAAACCTATCGAAAACATTCACGAAAACGTATTCACGAAAACTAAAGCCAAAGCCAAATCAAGCACGGCATGAAAACCAGAGCAACGGGAGGTCTCTCCCGACTCAGCCGCAGAGCCAATCCTCGAGGCACAACCCGCTGAATATGGGACTTGGTTCCGAAGAAGACATTCCATAACGAGGAATGGATCTTAATTCAACCATTCCCGTTCGATCGACTCGGTCGATCCCGACCTATCGGTCCCGACCGAATCGATAGCGACAGTGTTCCTTTCTCGCGCACCCCGTGGACAGAGTACGGGGCACGATGTAGGGATGGGGCACTACACCATAACCAACTAATAAAAAGTTTTATCCTCGAAACTTAAAGATGGAACCTACCTCTAAGAGAACAATGAAGGAAAATTTTCCTTCATCTCCGATTCAAGCTCCCATGTCGACTCTTCGACCAAGTGGTTCTTCCAGAGGACGCGGACGAGAGGGATCGCTCGATTTCGCAGCAACTTATCCTTACGTTCTAAGATTTAAACTGGTTCTTCAACGTAGGATAAGTCTGACTTTAGCTCCAGCTGGCCAAAGTCTACCACGTGGCTCGGATCGTACACGTACTTCTGCAGTTGAGAGACATGGAAGACATTGTGTACACCTTCAAGCGCCGGCGGTAGGGCAATTTTGTAAGCCACTGGCGTGACCCGTTCAAGTATTTCGAACGGCCCAACGAATCTCGGACTCAACTTTCCTTTTGCGCCGAACCGAGTAACTCCCCGCATGGGCGACACTTTGAGTAACACGTGATCTCGACGATGAACGTCCGCATAGCTTTTCTGACGACTCTGTGCGGTCTTTAATCTTTCCCGAATGAGCCAAATTTTCTGCACGGTCTGTTCTACCAGTTTCGGACCGAGGATCTGTCGCTCTCCGACTTCGTCCCAGCAAATGGGTGATCGGCACTTGCATCCGTACAAGGCTTCATACGGCGCCATTTGAATGCTGGATTGATAGCTATTATTGTACGCAAATTCGGCCAGAGGTAGATGATTGTCCCAGCTTGATTTGAAGTCAATTGCGCAGAGTCGTAGCATGTCTTCGAGGATCTGATTGACGTGCTCCGTTTGGCCGTCGGTCTGAGGATGGTAAGCTGAGCTGAACTGCAACTTGGTACCCAGCGCCGACTGAAGGCTACTCCAGAATCGCGACATGAACCGTGAATCCCGATCGGAGACGATGGATACTGGAACTCCGTGCAGCCGAACTATCTCATCAAGATATATCTGCACCAGGCGATCAACGTTCCAAGTAACTTTGATGGCAATAAAATGCGCTGACTTGGTTAATCGATCGACGATGACCCAGATGGCATTATTTCCCCGTGGCGTCTATGGCATACCAACAATGAAATCCATGCACACGTGCTGCCACTTCCATTCCGGAATCGCCTGATTCTGTATCTCCCCGCCTGGTCTCTGGTGCTCAGCTTTCACCTGCCGACAGGCCGTGCATTGCGACACGAAGAGTGCCACATCTCTTTTCATTCCGTGCCACCAGAAGTTTGTACGGAGGTCCTTGTACATCTTTGTGCTACCAGGATGCAAGGTGTATTTTGTATAGTGCACATCCGACAGGATCTCCTTTCTGAGTTCTGAATCGTCCGGAACGCATAGCCTATCCTTCAATCGAAGCACGCCGGTTTCGTCTTCCGCAAAGTCGGTCGTCCTGCCTGTCGAAATTAGCTTCCGCACTTTCTTCAGGTACGGATCGTTCGTCTGAGCGGTCTTGATCTTTTCGAGCAAGCTCGGCTCTAACTGCAACTTTGCCAACTGCACATTCCGGAATCTGACTCGGAGCTCGATGCCCATCTCTTCTAGGTCGCGTAGCAATCTGGGGTCGATGGATAACGAGGCAATGTACTTCCGACTCAAAGCGTCCGCCACAACATTTCCCTTTCCCGGCGTATAGTCGATAGTCAAGTCGTAGTCCTTGATCAGTTCAAGCCAGCGTCTCTGCCGCAAGTTCAGTTCCCTCTGCGTGAATAGATACTTGAGGATCTTGTGATCGGTATAGATCGTGCACGCCACGCCATAGAGATAGTGACGCCACAATTTCAATGCAAACACAATTGTCGCTAATTCCAGGTCGTACGTGGAATAATTTTTCTCGTGCGGCTTTAGCTGTCGGGAAGCAAAAGATATCACCTTGTTCCGCTGCATCAGCACACACCCCAAGCCCTGACCGGACGCGTCGCTGAATATCTGGAAACCCTCAGTCCCTTCTGGAAGTGCGAGTATCGGGGCCGAGACGAGCCGTTGCTTTAATTCTTGGAATGAAGCTTCACAATCGTCTGACCATTTGAATGCGACTCCTTTCTGGGTGAGGCGAGTCAGAGGCGATACGATCTTCGCGAAGTCTTTCATGAAGCGTCGATAGTATCCCGCTAAGCCAAGGAAACTTCGAATCTCGTTGACGGACGTTGGCCGCTTCCAATCAACGACGGCTTCAACTTTCTTCGGGTCGACCGTGATGCCTTCAGCAGAAATGATGTGTCCGAGGAATGAGACGCTGCTAAGCCAAAATTCACATTTGCTTCGCTTCGCATACAATTGATTTTCTCGAAGTGTCTGAAGCACGGTCCGTAGATACTCAGTGTGTTACTGCCTATTCTTCGAGTAGACGAGTATATCGTCGATAAAGACTACTACGAACTTGTCGAGGAATGGTCGAAACACCCGATTCATTAAATCCATGAAAGCAGCAGGGACGTTCGTTAGGCCGAACGGCATTACCAGAAACTCGTAATGTCCGTATCGAGTACGGAAGGCAGACTTCGGCACATCGTCCGGCTTGATCTTGAGTTGATGGTAACCCGAACGCAGATCAATTTTAGAGAATATCGTAGCTCCTTGAAGCTGATCAAACAGATCATCTATGCGGGGCAGGGGGTACTTGTTCCAGACGGTGGCTTTATTCAGCTCGCGGTAGTCGATACAAAGACGCATAGAGCCATCCTTCTTCTTGACAAACAGCAAGGGCGCTCCCCACGGCGAGACGCTAGGTCAGATGAATCCCTTGTCGAGCAATTTCTGTAACTGCACCTTGAGTTCTTTAAGCTCTGCAGGGGCCATTCTGTACGGGGTCTTCGAGATCGGTCGAGTGTCGGGGAAGGTATCGATAGTGAACTCAATCTCTCGATCGGGCGGCATGTCGGGCAACTCGTCCGGGGACACATCGGGGAATTCTGCCACAACGTCAGTCTGACCCGCGTTTGCACCATCCAGTCGCATGTCTCGAACGGAAGCTAGATAGCCTTCGCACCCGGAATGCAGCATCCGTCGAGCAGATATTGCGGAGATCACCATGCAGGTCGGCGACGCCTCCCCACACGAGTAGCAGAATTCAGGCACTCCAGGTATGCGGAATGTGACCTTCTTTTCAGCGCAGTCTATGATTGTATTGCACGGACCGAGCCAATCCATCCCCAGAATGATATCGTAGTCCTTAATATTTAGAACTATCGCATCGAGACTGACCTTTTGCCACCTATACAGATGATTCTGTCTTTGCAGACTAAGTTTGCAAGTAGTGGCGTGCCCGACGGTACGTTAACAGAGAGATCGAGGCCCAGTGGTGTCAAGGAGAAGTTGTGCTCGGCGGCAAAGTCCGTCGATATAAAACTATGCGTGGCACCTGAACCAAACAATACACGAGCAGGTTTATTATTAAATTGCAGTATACCTGTCACGACTGTATCGGATGCGAGCGCTTTGTCGCGAGTCATGGCGTAGACGTGACCCAGAGCATTAGGGTGATGGTCTTGGCCATTTTGTTGTGCGGTCGGGGGAGCCCGAGGTGCTTGGCCTCGGTTCTGATGGTATTATTGCCGGCGCTGGTTTGACTTCACCGGACAGTTGCTTAGGCACGCACCGCTCTTCAATCGGCACTCGCTGATCAAGTGCCCCCCTTGGCGCAGAAAGTGCAGACCACTCGATCCTTCGTCTGGTTGCCACCTCCATTGCCATGGTTTTGACGCTTGAGTGCGTTTTTGCCTCCCGCATTACTATGGCGTTTGTTATTAAAGTGAACAACGCCGGTAGTAGTAGGAGGATACTCGGACTCCAGACGGATGGCGTGGTTGAGTGCCTCGCCCACAGTTTGGTATTCACCCACCGAAACGTGAGCGCGGATAGTGGAACGTAGACCCACTTCAAATCGTCGAGCTCGACTTGCAGTAGTAGGTAGGAAGTCCCCAGCAAACTTGGCCAGTTTGTTGAATTTGGCCGTATTTTGTCGTACAGTCATATTGCCTTGCCTTAACTGCATAAACTCATCTTCTTTTTCCTGTCGCACGGCTGCAGAAAGATATTCAGTCTCGAACGCCTTTTTGAATGTCGCCCATGAGATCGTCGCCGTCTCGTCTTTACGTCGAATTGCCCGCTTCTGCACAGCCCACCAATCATGCGCGTTCATTCGAAGTAGAAGTTGAGCACACGCGACTTTTTTTGAGTCCTCGACACCCAGAAGTTTGAACTTATCTTCCTGCTCCTCCAGCCAGTCGATCGCCACCGAGGGATCTTCTGTACCGTTGAAGGAGGTACGACAGCTTTTAGTGAATTTTGACACGTCGAAGTTAGAACTTCTCGGTGCCGCAGTTGAGAGCACGGGCACCTCTGGTTCAGCTTCGTTGGATCGAACCGCAGGCTGGGTTGCAGCAGGTGTCATCGTTGAGTTATTGTTGTTGCCGACAACCGACTGTACGATCTGCTGGAGGGTATTCAGCTGCTGCTGCAGCTTGAATTGAGCCTCGAACCGATTCTCAAATTGGGCCTGACGTGCCTTCGCTTGCTGACGATGGAGCTCGTTCTGACGTTGCTGTATTTCAAGCATCTGCAGCATACGTTGCATCGGGTCGCCGGAAGATCCGGCTACGGTAGGCGTCATTCCCGTTGGATTAGCAGAATGCCCGGGTCTAGAAGCACTCGAGCCGCTGGAAGCGCTCGTCTCGTCTTCCGCCTGAGCTTCCGTAACTGCAGGAAAAAGAAAGCAACTCTCGTTAGTTTCAAAAATGTCCCGGGTTCAGCGTATGGAACAACTCATCTCATCGACACGAGGTCAACGGTTGGAGACTAGAACTCGACATTGGAGGCCAAGGACGTAAAGCCGTGCTCTAATACCATTATGTCACGCCCCGATTCCGTCGAATCGATAGTCGTCCTCCGGGCGTGATACCGTGCGAACCTAATTTGCGATCGCACAAGGCCTAGTCATAAGGTAATCCGAGACACGAGAACTAAAAGAGTACGCAGACAAATTGATACACACAATAAGAAAAGGAAACTTGATCTTTATTGATAATGAGCATCTTTTACAGACTCCGATACAAGACTCTATGCCGCACGGGCTACAACATGACTCGATTACAAAAGAGTGCCGATGAGATAGCCGTTCCATACATTTGCACACGTCCCTCAATATACACAAGTACTCTATTGACCTGGATGGGAGGGACGCTGAGTCATTTACCTTGGACTGTCGAGAGCCTTCAAAAGTGAAGTCGCAGAGTAAGTCTTCGACGCACGGCCGAAGCTTCAAAAGTCACGAACGCCGCCGAGCTAGCTGGCACGTCCTTCCTGGTTCACGGGACCTGCAAAGAGCGAGGATCAGCACGAAACACATGTACTGGCGAATGGCTAATTAAATCCAAGCTCTGCATTTGATTCAAGAAGTTTCGTAAACATGCTAGCTAGCTATTTCAATGATCTTTCTAACCAACCTGTTCGATTTGCATGTTAACATGTTTTGAGGCAAGCATATGAATTTGTATAACAATGAGCAACTATCAATATCAATCCCGTGCCATGTGCATTTGTTAAGCAGTGAGAAGGGTGTGAAGGCCACTGGTAATTTCAAGCCATCGCGGACATATAGCTGAGTTAGACGGTGACCCTTTCGCGTCGGGTAGCGAGCCCTGTGTGAAAGTTCCCGCATAACTCGCGCCGATGAAAGGCTGGCACTTGCTATACACTCGTTCCTTCCGGGCCGAATCGGTACCTTGGCCTAGGTAACCGTTCGAGGAAACTACACCTTGTCGACAAGTTGTCCAATGACCGTTTTCTTTAGAACTTAGTTGATTTACTCATTTATCCATATCGTTGCGATAAGCGTTAATTGATTCATTCATTGGTTCGGCATAGACCAAGTATAATTGCATAGGGAAGCATGTTTTCTATTTCCAAAATCGGCAGTTCGTTAACAAGTGTTTCGTGAAGTATCGTGCCACGATTTCATTGATTCTACACTATTATGACAAGCATTTATTTTACTTCATATATTGAGTTTTGAAGTAGAGGGACGGGACGAAGGAGGTCAGCCACTCGCCTTAGCCTTGCTTCAAGCGAGCGACCGGTTGGCTGCGCTGACGTCGCCTACACGATCACCTGCAATCGCATAAGCAACTGATTAGAATACTGTATAATTCAAGGATATTCGATATGAATGCGAAGCTCGAAAACGTATCACGAAAACCCATCGTAAACATTCACGAAAATGCATTCACGAAAACCAAAGCCAAAGCCAAAGCCAAATCAAGCGCGGCATGAAAACCAGAGCAACGAGAGGTCTCTCCCGACTCAGCCGCAGAGCCAATCCTCGAGGCACAACCCGCTGAATATGGGACTTGGTTCCGAAGAAGACATTCCATAACGAGGAATGGATCTTAATTCAACCGTTCCCGTTCGATCGACTCGGTCGATCCCGACCTATCGGTCCCGACCGAATCGATAGCGACAGTGTTCCTTTCTCGCACATCCCGTGGACAGAGTACAGGGCACGATGTAGGGACGGGGCACTACAGAAGATAAGGGGAAAGAGTAGAGAGAAAGGAGGATGGAGAGAGTGGAGTGAATTGGGGAGGGAAAAGTGGAGAAGAAGGAGAGGCGGTCGTGAGAAGTTGCTGGTCCAGCGGCTGGACCAGCTCGTGGGAGGAAAAAGTTTGTTTTTTTTTCTTTTGTAGTAAAACCATTATATATATATATATATATATATATATATATATATATATATATATATATATATATATATATATATATATATAGAAAAAGGGATTTAAGAATGGGTTCAGAAAACGGAATTGGGTTTCAGGAAATTGTACCGGGTTCGAACTCGGGTTCGGAGTCCGGACTCGGGATCGGGGCAGGGCCGCAATAAAAAATCAACGATATTTTTTTAAAATAATATTTTTCCTAAATCCGACTAATAAATAATAAATAATAATAAAAATAAAAATAAAAATAATAATAAATAACTAAACTAATATTACACTACAAATCCATTAATCCTAAAATCTGGGTTTCACAATCTTCTCTCAGAAAATTTCGTCCTCGAAATTAAAGGATGGGTAGGATAAACTCAAATCAAACAGGTACGGGTACTTCGCCTGTAACTCAGGTCCAACAATAAAAATTGTCAAGGCAGTCATGGATGAGACATTTAGGGACAAGTTTTAACTATGTCACCATCCACGTAGAACAAGAATATATATAAGCGAACCAAAGTACACGTGGTTTATCAGACCATCATGCACTGGTTCTGATTAGACAATTTATTAGTGGGTACACCCAATAAAATACTGTCATGATCAAGCTCGATAAAGAAATAAGCTCGAAAAATTAGGCTCACTTAGCAGCATCAGTAAAAATATTAGAACGAAAGATAATGCTTGCAAGAAATAGAAGTTTATGAGGCGGCACAGAGTTCCTGGTTCTCTTTTCTCCTCTGTCCAATATCGCCACTGGCTTCTCTGGCACTGTGAGGCTGGGTCCAATTTCCAGCTCTGAATGGTCCAAGATGTGGCTCGGGTCCGGGATGTAGCGTCTCATCTGCGAAATGTGGAAGACGTTGTGGACGCCTTCGAGACTTGGGGGTAGAGCCACCCGATAAGCCACTTCTCCAATCCTGTTTAAGTACTTCAAAAGGACCAATATACCTGGGACTTAGCTTTTCTGCTCTGCCAAAACGGATGGTTCCTCTGGTAGGGGAGATCTTCACGAACACACTGTCACCTTCTTCAAACTCCAACGGCCGTCGGCTGCTATCTGTCCAATGCTTCTGTCTGTCCTGGGCAATCCTGAGCTTGTCTCTGATCATTTTTACCTTCTCTGCTGCATCGGTCACCATCTCAGGTCCAAGCAATACCCTTTCTTCTACGTCGTTCCAAGCAAGTAGAGTACGACAATGACGTCCATAGAGTGCCTCGAACGGTGTCATATCGATGCTAGCTTGGAAGCTGTTATTGTAGGAGAACTCTAACAAATGCAAATGATCTTCCCAAGACCCTCCAAATTCCAAGACGCAATATCTCAGCATGTCTTCTAGCGTCTGGATTGTTCTCTCTGATTGTCCGTCTGTCTGGGGATGGTAGGCGGTGCTGAACTTCAGTTGTGTTACCAAACTGTCGTGCAAACTCTTCCAAAAGTGAGAGATAAATCTAGTATCTCTGTCAGATACGATACTTACCGGAACTCCATGAATCCGGTAGATATACTACATGTACAGTGCTGCCAACTTCTCGGTGGATAGACCAACCTTGAGGGGATAAAGTGAGTTGACTTCGTCAGTCGGTCCACAATAACCCAAATGGCATCCTTCCCTCCTTGGGATCGAGGTAGTCCTGACACAAAGTCCATCGTTATGTGCTCCCATTTCCACTCCGGGATGTCTAGCGGCTGCAACAGTCCTGCTGGTTCTGTCTGCTAGCTTTCACTTATTGACAAATTAATCATCTATCTACATACCTGGATACGTCCTTCTTCATTCCGTACCATCACACTATAGTACGCATATCCCGATACATTTTGTTGGCTCCTGGATGTATAGAATACTGCGACTGGTGCGCTTCTTGCATCAGCTCGTTCCTCAGTTCGCCAGTTGGTACGCACATCCTCGTACCATGCCTCAGTGCTCCGTCGCTGGCGATTGAGAATCCTTCAAGTGTTCCTACCAGCACTTGATCTCTGAATTTTTAAAGCATCTCGTCTTGAAATTGTGCCTCCTTGACTTTGTCCATCAGACTTGAACGCACTTGCAACTGCATCATTGATGATTCAACTCCTGGTACAATAGCTTCTCTTCTCAGCTTCTACATTTTCTCTTCAGGTAGTACAATCTCCAGTCCAAGCTTCTCTATGTCCTCTAGTAAATGCCGCTCCTTAGTCAAAAATATCGCCATCGGGTACCGACTAAGTGCATCTGCAACCACATTAGCCTTACCTGGATGGTACTGTAAGTCGATGTCGAAATCTTTCATCAGCTCCAGCTATCGCCTCTGTCGCATGTTCAGCTCCTTCTGAGTGAAAACATATTTAAGACTTTTGTGGTCTGTAAATATTTCCACTCTCTCTCCAAAGAGGTAGTGCTTCTATAACTTCAAAGCAAATATCACCGTTGCGAGCTCCAAATCATGCGTGGGATAGTTCTTCTCATGAGTCCGTAATTGTCTAGATGTGTAAGCAATTACTTTTCCGTGTTGTTGAAGAACACAACCCAATCCTTTACCAGAAGCATCACTGTAGATTGAGAAACCGCCAGTACCTACGGGTAGCGCAATTATCGATGCCGTAGTAAGTCTCTTCTTTAGTTCCTCAAATACTGCCTAGCAAGCTTCAGTCCACACAAATTCTTCATTCTTCCTTGTGAGCTTCGTCATCGGCTCAGCAATCCTGACGAAATCTTTCACAAACTTCCGGTAGTAGCCAGCTAAGCCCAGGAAACTTCTGATTTCAGCAACTGAACTTGGTGTACTCCACTTCTCAATAGCAGCTATCTTCTTTGGATCTACCGAAATTCCTTCTCCTGTGGCAACATGGCCCAGAAAATCCACCTTGTCTAAGAAGAATTCACATTTAGATAGCTTACCATAGAGCTTCTCCTTCTTTAAAGTTCCCAGAACTTTCCTCAGGTGCTCTTTATGCTCTTCTTCAGTCTTCGAGTAGATCAGAATGTCGTCGATGAAGACAACAACAAACTGATCCAGGTATTCATGGAAGACCTTGTTCATAAGGTTCATGAATACTGCAGGAGCATTCGTTAGTCCAAACGGCATGACCAAAAATTCATACTGACCATATTTGGTGTTGAACGCCATCTTTGGAATGTCCTCCTTCCTGACCTTGATTAGATGGTAGCCAGACCAGAGATCTATCTTCGAAAATAGCTTAGCTCTACTCAGTTGATCAAACAGGTCGTCGATTCGGGACAGAGGGTACTTGTTCTTAATGGTGATGTTGTTCAGCGCCCAGTAATCAATGCACATCCGCACGGTTCCATCCTTCTTGGGCACGAACAAAACTGGTGCTCCCCAGGGTGAAGTCCCGTCTAATAAATCCTTGAGCCTTCAGTTCGTCAATCTGGTCCTTCATCTCCTTTGCTTCCTTGGGGTTGACTCTGTAGCATCCCCGAGAAATAGGGGAAGAGCCGGGTACTAGGTCGATGGTGAATTCCACACCTCGATCTGGCGGCGATCCTGAAAGACTATCTGGAAAGATGTTCATGAATTTCGCTATGATAGGGTGAGGAGGCCCGGGTTCTTCGGTGATAGAGGAGTATGTAACACTCTTCATGTCTTTCGGAGCTCGAGAGATTTCAAACTCCGGTTCTCCTGGTGGGCTGAAGATTACGCATCCTCTGTGACAATCTATCAGCGCATGCTGCTTACTCAACCAGTCCATCCCTAGGACTACATCATAGTTGGACAAGGGCATCACAAGTAAGGGTGTTAAGAATTTATGGTCTGAGATAGTTATGGGACAGTTACAAGCCTCGGTGATGGGTATGGGTCCAAGTATGACCGATGGTGGACCTCATCGCCAGCAGGGCCGGAACGAGTGGTCTGTCCTTTGGCCGTACTCTGGAAGGTTTTGGGTTGCAAACAGGAGCAAGATATCCTACCAGTCTATAATCAAACAAAAAAAAAAAAAAAAATATATATATATATATATATATATATATATATATATATATATAATTTGGACCTATGTTGTGACAAATCAATGTTCTAGTGTTCTAATTGTTTCTAGGTATATTTTCCTAAGTTATTTTTTAGGACCTGCATGGACCACCACTAAAATATGTCACGATCCGATCCCAAATAATTGGGTCGAACCGGATCATGTCCAGCCTGTACCGTTGTGAGACAGCGACAGTAAGCTGTTCTATTTGCAGGTATTCACAACAACATCTATACATCTGTCACAACTTAATATACGGAAATTTTAAAACTTTTATTCAATAATTGAAAAGTACAACTGGAAAGTAAGAACTGAAATGAAAAACTGAATTTAAATTAACAAAAATTCCAAAAACAATGAAACTGGAATCTGGAAATAACTAGATAAGCGTTCGGCTCATCGGCCTCAGGTCCTGCGTCCTCCGAGGGGGACTCTAGCAACACCACAGGGTACAGAACCGGATCATAATAGCTATTGTATAATATCTCAGCATCCTCAATGTCACCTAAAAATGTTGTCTCCAGTCAGGAGGGAGCAAGTACGAATATGTATCTCATATTTCAAATAATAATGGAAAAGTGCAGGCTAAACAATTGAAACAATATTTTTCAGTAGTTCTACGATTAAAAACAATGTGATTTGAATGTGTAATCGTCTATGACCGGCTTGGGTTATACAATAGCGTCCTAGCGACGCGATACGGCTTATCCCCGTGTGTAAGAGGGGTAAGCTCGCACAATCCTGTAGTATAGGGGGTATTGGCCATATACGTTACACTATTCCCCCAATCCCCACAATCAATATCAATCAATATCTGAACCTTATGAGAGGGTTCCGTGTAGCAATGTGATTTAAACATGCAGCTAGACAATTAGTAAATAAAATACAAGAAAATATAACCGTAACTTGCCTTTGTTTATGATTGGATCAATAAAGTCGATTCCGAGGAGGATGTCAGGTTCGTCTCCGAGATCCTACAGTTGAGAACCTTGACTTAGAACCAATATAAAACCATTCTAGGTGTGCTAGTTACAATCTCTAGAATTGGTCCTAATTCAGTTTTAAGTTTATTAATTATTCTACCGAAAAACGTCTAACGTCGCAATTCTACGTTCGTTGTTATTAAAATAAGCCAGTTGTTGATTAATTAGAAAAATGGCAAATACCGGTTAATTTGGCAAAACTTTGTATTTTGTAATATCATATATAAAACTAATACTTTTCTTTAGATGAGAAGAACATGAATTTGTTTAAATAACAAACTTGTAATTTTACTAATTTATTTACTGTAAGAAAACCTTATTAATTTTCTATATTAAAATAAATACTCATTTTAATAAACTACACGTTTAAAGCCAAAACAATAACTCAGAAAATAAAGAAAAGCTACGCTACACAATACAGGGTCGTAGCAAAGAAAATAGAAAACTGGGCTTATGTGTAGTGCCCCGTCCCGCTCAGTCAATCGAAGGAATCGAAACGCCGACGGCGTTCGAACTTAGCCTTGCAACAGCTGCTCGAAGACATCGCTCGGTCGAGACGACCGCTCGCTCAGGTGAGGTAGTTTCGGTGAACTTGCCTCATCTTAGCCTTCACATAATAAATCGCATGTTTTCAACTTGCACAAGTAGGCTTGATAATAAAAGAGACGAATCCACATAGCTAAAGGAAATAATCCCGATGGGTCGAATTGAGTTAGAATATGGAAAGGTCCATCGGTCGGTTTAGAGTTGGTGCACGACGTGCTTTTAAAATGACACTCGATCCTTCGTCCCGTGGCTTGGGAGAAGGAAAGTTGATTGAGTATGCGAACTTATGAACGTAGCCTAAGTCAGAGGCGTCGCCCGCGTAAATGATCAATAAAGCATGCACGCTTCCATGATGCAAGGCTTGGCATAGCCTTTGTTCGTCCCTTGAGTTAAGTTGTAGGCTTGGTAAAGTTAGGCAAAGTGATGGCGGTCGACCTAAGTCGTTCCAAGTACGGTCCTATGAGTTCTACGGCTGAGTATAGCCACAAAGTCCTACGATTTCAAAGCTAGTCGTATGGAGTATGAGTTGGGCGATAGTGTCGCGTAGAGTACGATGGGCCTAAGGCACGATGCACGGACTTAGTGTTTAAGTCATGAACCACGGTTGATTTAATAAGTTTTTGGAGAAAGGACTATCGAATAGGCATTGAGTTGAATGAAATGATATAGTAACATGGAAAGAATGCTCGCGACAGTGGGTCGTCGAGGGGTCCTTGAGGGTCTCAAGGATAGAAGACTTGAACTTGGTTTTGAAAAGAGATGATAATACTGAGAGTATAATGACTGTGTGAGATGTCAGTTTGAGTGAAGGGTCTTGCATGGTCATTGGACAACTTGTCGACAAGGTAGAGTTTCCCCGTAACGGCAACCCAGGCCCATGGGATCGTTTCGGCCAAAAGGAAATACGGTGATAGTTGTGCTGACTCGATAGCACCGGGTTAGTCGGGGACTTCCAGGGGGCTAACTACCTTGCGCTAGAAGGGTCCCGGCCAACCGCAAGCTATGTGTCCATGATAGCTTGTCATGCTAGTGACCTCATATAGATGAGTCGGCACGGGCGGCAATCTGCGAGTGTGCCTTTGGATTGAGTCGAGTATTTAGTACACTACATCAAGGAGTCGAGTTGAATGTGTGTGTATAGTTTGAATACAATATTGGGCCTAAGATTTGGTCGCAACGTAGGCGACGTGCTTGGGCACGAGATGTGGCATCGAGTCTTATGTTGTCGGCATATAAGTTGCATGTTATACATTGAGTTGTCTTCAGTTTATGTCAGGAGATGCCGCAAGGCAAAGTCGGTCGAGTGACACTTAACCCATATCACGTCCCGATTTCGTAGAATCAATAGTCGTCCTCCGGCCGTAATGCCGTGTGAACCTAAGTTGCGATCGCACAAGGCATAGTCATACGGTTATCCGAAACACAACATCAAGTTAGAGTACGCAGAGAAATTGATTGACACATTTGAAATAGAAGTAAACTTTTTTATTGATAATAAAACTTCATTTACATTGACTTTATTACATTCATTGCCGTACGGGCTACAACATGACTCGACTTACAAAACGAACGTCGATGAGATAGTCGTTCCATATATTACATCTTTTTTTACAAGCAAAACATAACCCTTTCCACCTGCTATCGAGGCGAGTCGAGTCGTCATCTTTTTTTGGACTGAGTGCGGGTCTTCTTCAAAAGGAATCCAGAAACAAGCCTTTACACGCGGACGAGGCTTCAAAAGGGTTCACGTCGCCTTGAGTTTCAAGTGGCACGCCCTTTGTAGTTCAGGGTACCTGTGTGGAGAGCGAGGATCAGTACATTACACTTTGTATTGGTGCGTGGCTATTTAAGTTCCAAGCTCTTATTTAGTTGTAGAGTTTATATGACTTGGAGTATGAATGTTTCTAACCATCCTAATGAATTTTAAACAAGCATATGACCAACATAATATAGAAATACGTTAAAACTTACCCCCGGCGGACCGTGCCGTGCCTTATGAAACTTGCCATGTTCTTCCCTGTCAATTGTTATCATTTTCATACCAAGTGTAATATTACGTGTGATTGGTCACTGGCATAACAAGCCATCCTGGACTCTATAGCTTTTGTTAGCCGGGGCCCTTGCAGCGCAAGTAGCGAGCCTCGCTGCAAGTCCCGCTTAACCCGTGCTATCATCCAGCACAGCTATACACTGTATTTCCTTTCTTGGCCGAAACGGTCCCATGGCCTTGGGTTGCCGTTAGGGAAAAATTTTACCTTGTCGACAAGTTGTCCAATGACCGAGTTCAGACAATATTTAGTTATTAAGGTCTAGTCTACATTCTCTTTGAAACTTGATCATTTCACCGTGTCCGTGCCCTTGCATTCATTCTTTCATCCGCAACAACACTATCGATTTGCTAAAGAAGGGGTTAAGAAGAGAAGGGTCAGCCACTCACCTTGAGTTTACTTCAGGCGAGAGAACTTGTTGGTCGCGCTAAACGTTGCCTACGCGATTACCTGAAATCGCACAAGCAACCGATTAGAATACTGCATTATTCAAGGAGTTCGATAGGAAATGCGAGTTTGAAATGCAAGCCATGAAAATCATCGAAAATATTTACGAAAACGCATTCAAAAAATAAAGCCAAAACCAACACAAGCGGCGTAAAAAGCAGAGCAACGGGAGGTCTCTCCCGACTCAGCCGCAGAGTCAATCCTTGAGGCGCATCCCGCTGAATATGGGACTTGGTTCCGAAGAAGACATTCCATAACGAGGAATGGATCTTAATTCAACCATTCCCGTTCGATCGACTCGGTCGATCCCGACCTATCGGTCCCGACCGAATCGATAGCGACAGTATTTCTTTCTCGCACACCCCATGGACAGAGTACAGGGCACGATGTAGGGACGGGACACTACACCATAACCAACTAAGAAAAAGTTTTGTCCTCGAAACGTAAGAATAAATCCTACCTCTACAAGAACAATGAAGGGAACTTCTCCTTCATTTCTGACTCAAGCTTCCACGTCGACTCCTCGACCGAATGGTTCCTCCAGAGGACGTGGATAAGAGGAATAGCACGACTGCGGAGAAGTTTATCCTTGCGCTCCAAGATTTGCACCGGCTCTTCGACATATGACAAGTCCGCCTTCAGGTCCAGCTTACCCAAGTCCACCACATGGCTCAGGTCATGCACATACTTCCGCAATTGTGATACATGGAAGACGTCAAGTACCACTGACAACGCGGGCGGCAAGGCAATTTGGTAAGCTACCGGGGCGAC
This sequence comes from Iris pallida, assembly GCA_029216955.1. NCBI lineage: Eukaryota > Viridiplantae > Streptophyta > Magnoliopsida > Asparagales > Iridaceae > Iris > Iris pallida. Next base: position 18,796,954 of record JANAVB010032616.1, on the reverse strand, counting down.
TCGCTTCAATATTTTGAACGAGCCAACAAATATTGGGCTCAATTTCCCCTTCGTACCGAACCTGAAAACTTCCCGCATGGGAATGACTTTCAAGAATACATGGTCACCTTCCGAGAACTCGAGGGGGTGTCGGTGCGTGTCGGTATAGCTCTTTTGTCGGCTTTGTGCTATCTTCAATCTCTCTCATATTAACTTGACCTTCTGCACGGTCTGCTCCACCAGCTCCGGACCAAGTATCTACCGTTCTCCGACTTCATCCCAGCAAATGGGCGATCTGCACTTCCGGCCGTACAAAGCTTCATACGGCGCCATTTGAATGCTGGACTGATAGCTGTTGTTGTATACAAACTCGGCCAGCGGTAGATGGACGTCCCAACTTGACTTCAAGTCGATCGCACAGAGTCGTAACTTGTCTTCAAAAATTTGGTTTACCCGCTCTGTTTGGCCGTCAGTCTGAGGATGATAAGCTGAGCTGAACTTCAACTTGGTCCCCAGTGCTGAATGAAGACTACTCCAGAAGCGCGCTACGAACCGTCCATCCCGATCCGAGACGATAGATACTGGGACCCCGTGCAGCCGAACTACTTCATCAAGGTATATATGAGCAAGGCGGTTGATGCTCCAAGTAACTTTGATGGCAATAAAGTGCGCTGACTTGGTTAGTCGATCGACGATGACCCAGATGGCGTCGTTTTCCCGCGGCATCCTCGGCAAGCCAACAACGAAGTCCATAGTGATGTGATCCCATTTCCACTCTGGAATGGCAAGGTTCTGCATCTCTCCGTCCAGTCGCTGGTGCTCGGCTTTGACTTGCTGACAGGCCATACATTTTGACACGAAGAGCGCTACATCCCTCTTCATGCCGTGCCACCAAAAGACAACGCGGAGGTCCTTATACATCTTGGTGCTACCAGGATGCAAGGAATATTTTGCATAATGCGCCTCCGATATTATCTCCTTTCTAAGTTCTGCGTCGTCCAGTACGCATAGCCGTCCCTTCACGCGCAACACTCCCGACTCATCATCTGCAAAGTCGGATGCTTTTCCTGTCGATATCAGCTTCCGCATCTTCTCCAGGTATGGGTCGTCCTTCTGAGCAGACTTGATCCTCTCCAGTAGGCTCGGTTCCACCCGCAGTTGCGCTAGTTTCTCGTCTCTGAAACGAACTCGGAGTTCAATGCCCATTCCTTCCAAGTCACGCAGCAGTCGATCGTTGATGCATAACGAAGCTAAGTACTTTCGGCTCAGCACATCCGCTACCACATTTCCCTTGCCCGGCGTGTAGTCGATTGATAAGTCATAGTCTTTGATTAGTTCGAGCCATCTCCTCTGCCGCAAATTCAGTTCTTTCTGGGTGAAGAGATACTTGAGGCTTTTGTGGTCCGTATAAATCCTGTACGCCATGCCATAGAGATAGCGATGCCACAGCTTCAACGCGAACACAAATGCCGCTAGTTCTAGGTCATGCGTGGGGTAGTTCTTCTCGTGCGGCTTCAACTGCCGGGAAGCAAAAGATATCACCTTACCCCGCTGTATGAGCACACAGCCCAAGCCCTGGCCAGAAGCATCGCTGAAGATCTGAAATCCCTCTGTCCCTTCAGGAAGAGCAAGTATCGGGGCCGAAACGAGCCGTTGTTTGAGCTCCTGGAAGGAAGCTTCACAGTCGTCTGACCACTTGAATGCGACTCCTTTCTGGATGAGGCGAGTCAACGGCGATGCAATCTTCGCGAAGTCCTTCACGAAGCGTCGGTAGTATCCCGCCAAGCCTAGGAAGCTTCGAATTTCGCTAACTGATGCGGGCCGTTTCCAATCAGCAACTGCCTCGACTTTCTTCGGATCGACTGCGATGCCCGTGGCAGAGATGATGTGACCAAGGAATGAGACGCTGTTCAGCCAAAATTTGCACTTGCTCATCTTCGCATACAACTGATTCTCTCGAAGGATTTGGAGTACCGTCCGCGGATGCTCTGCATGTTGTGCTCGATCCTTTGAGTAGACGAGGATGTCGTCGATGAAGACTACTATGAACTGGTCAACGAACGGACGAAATACTCGATTTATTAGATCCATGAAGACGGCAGGGGCATTTGTCAGACCGAACGGCATTACCAAGAACTCGTAGTGGCCATAGCGAGTGCGAAAGATAGACTTCGGCACGTCATCTGGCTTGACTTTGAGTTGGTGATAACCCGATCGCAGATCAATCTTCGAAAATACTGTTGTACCTCGGAGCTGGTCGAACAAGTCGTCGATGCAGGGCAGAGGGTATTTGTTCCGGACGGTGGCTTTATTCAATTCCCGATAGTCGATGCAGAGCCACATCGATCCATCCTTCTTCTTCACGAATAGCACGGGCGCACCCCACGGCAAGACACTCGAACGGATAAATCCTCTGTCGAGTAATTCTTGTAGTTGTGCCTTTAGTTCCTTCAGTTCTGCAGGGGCTATTCTGTACGGAGCCTTCGAGACCGGTCGGGTGTTGGGGAATGTGTCGATGGTGAACTCTATTTCTCGATCGAACGGTATGCCGGGTAGCTCGTCCGGGAACACGTCTGGGAATTCTGCCACAAAGTCGGTCTGACCCGCGTTTGCACCATCCTGTCGCAGGTCTCGAACAGAAGTTAGATAGCCTTTGCACCCGGAATACAGCATCCGTCGAGCAGATATTGCGGAGATCACCATGCAGGTCGGCGATGCCTCACCACACGAGTAGCAGAATTCAGGCCCTCCAGGTATGCAAAATGTGACCTTCTTTTTAGCACAGTCTATGGTTGCGTTGTACGGCCCGAGCCAATCCATTCCCAGAATGATGTCAAAGTCCTTCATGTCTAGAACTATCACGTCCAGACCGATCTTTTGACCGCCGATACAGATAATCCCGCCGACGCAGGCTAAGTTTGTGAGAATTGGTGTGCCCGAAGGTGTACTTACGCTAAGGTCGAGATCTAATGATATTATAGGAAATTTGTACTCGACGGCAAAGTTCGTCGATATAAAACTATGTGAAGCGCCTGAATCAAATAACACACGAGCAGGCACATTATTAAATTTTAGTATACCTGACACTACTGTATCTGATGCCAGCGCTTCGTCTCGAGTCATGGCTTAGACGCGGCCCTGAGTGTTGGGGCGACGATCTTGGCCATTTTGCGATGTAGGTTGAGTGGGCGGAGGAGGTCGGGGCGCCTGCCCTCGATTCTCTTGGTGGTGTTGTTGTGGTGGTGCGTTGGGACGATTTGGTCTTCGACCTATGCAGTCTCGAGTTCGGTGGCCCCTTTCTCCATAAACGAAACATGCTCCCCCGGTGAAGTAGTGGTTGGCATCGTGTCCGAGATTGTTGCGCTTGGTGCATCGAGGTAGTGGGTTCTGTCCTCTATAGCCACCGTTGTTTGGACGCTTTGACGCGTAATTGTTGCCTCCCGTATAGCTCGGACGTTTGTGATTAGAGTGGCGCACAACGTCGTCAGCACCGGAAGGATACAGGTTCTCAAGACAGAGAGCGTGATTCAAAGCCTCGCCCACGGTCTTGTACTCCGGGATCCCGACATGCGCACCGATAGAGTGTCGCAGACCCACTTCGAACCGTCGTACACGGCACTCTTTAGTAGGCAGAAACTGACTAGCAAACTTAGACATATTGTTGAATTCTGCGGCATACTGTTCCACTATTCGGCTCCCTTGCTTCAACTGCATGAATTTATTTTCCTTCGCTTGTCGAACGGCTGATGAAAGGTACTGGACTTCAAAAGCTTTTCGAAATGTGGCCCAAGAGATCAGCGCGGTGGTGTTGTCTGGTCGAATCGCTCGCTTGCGTATGGCCTACCAGTCGTGCGCGTTCAACAGTAGTTGAAGTTGTGCGCAGGTGACTTGCTTTGATTCTTCAATGCCGAGAAGCTCGAAGTGATCTTCCAGCTCTTCCAACCAGTCGATTGCCATGGAAGGACCCTCGGTATCGCTGAAGGAAGTGCGACACGCCTTCTTGAATTCGGACACTTCAAAGTTGTACTTTTTCGGTGCCGCTGGTTGACGCTTGAACTCCTCCGTATCGATTTTAATGGGTTGGATCGTCAGCACGGTGGTAGTAGGTGCGGTGACGGTAGGCGCAGTCGCAAAATTTCTGTTGGCCGCTATTGTCTGGACGATCTGCTGCAGGGTATCCAACTGCTTTTGTTGAAGTTTGGCATGTGCGTCGAAACGAGCTTCGAAGCGAGCTTCGAACTGGGCATGTCGTTCCTCCGTCTGTTGATGTCGGTTCACGGACTGGTTCCGCTGTGCCTCCATCATGCACAGCATCCTTTCGATGATATCGTTAGAAGGACCGGCCCGCGAACGATGCGAACTACTAGAGCCGCTAGAAGTGCTCTGTTCTTGCTCGGCCGTGGGTTCTGTCACTTCTACGATACGAAGGCAAACGCATCAGTCACAAATTATTACGGACTCAATGTATAGAACAACTTAGAGGTCAAAGGTTTGGAACTCTAGACGCGAGGCCAAAGGATGTAAAGCCGTGCTCTAATACCATTATGTCACGCCCCGATTCCGTAGAATCGATAGTCGTCCCCCGGGCGTGATATCGTGCGAACCTAAGTTGTGATCGCACAAGACATAGTCATAAGGTTATCCGAAACACAACATCAAGTTAGAGTACGCAGAGAAATTGATTGACACATTTGAAATAGAAGTAAACTTTTTTATTGATAATAAAACTTCATTTACATTGACTTCATTACATTCATTGCCGCACGGGCTACAACATGACTCGACTTACAAAACGAACGCCGATGAGATAGTCGTTCCATACATTACATCCCTTTTTACAAGCAAAACATAATCCTTTCTACCTGCTATCGAGGCGAGTCGAGTCGTCATCTTCTTTTGGACTGAGTGCGGGTCTTCTTCAAAAGGAATCCAGAAACAAGCCTTTACACGCGGACGAGGCTTCAAAAGGGTTCACGTCGCCTTGAGTTTCAAGTGGCACGCCCTTCGTAGTTCAGGGTACCTACGTGGAGAGCGAGGATCAGTATATTACACTTTGTACTGGTGCGTGGCTATTTAAGTTCTAAGCTCTCATTTGGTTGAAGAGTTTATATGACTTGGAGTATGAATGTTTCTAACCATCCTAATGAATTTCAAACAAGCATATGACCAGCATAATGTAAAAATACGTTAAAACTTACCCCCGGCGGACCGTGCCGCACCTTATGAAACTTATCATGTTCTTTCATGTCAATTGTTATCATTTTTATACCAAGTGCAATATTACGTGTGATTGGTCACTGGCATAACAAGCCATCCTGGACTCTATAGCTTTTGTTAGCCGGGGCCCTTGCAGCGCAAGTAGCGAGCCCCGCTGCAAGTCCCCGCTTAACCCGTGCTATCATCCAGCACAACTATACACCGTATTTTCTCTCACCATCCCAACTTAAAGATATAAAACAAATAAATATCAAAAGCTAGGAATCATTTATATATATGAAACTATATATATATCACGAATAGGCATACACGAAAAGATCAAAAATCAATTAAGAGCATGTATCCCTAAAGTCAACCAAAAAGCTAAAAAGACATCATTAAAAGAAAGCTTCAAGGAAGAAGCATATTGATTCAAAAAGAGATACACAAATTTGATCAAAAGAAACAATAGCTAGAGTATGAGTTAAGCACGAGTCTATAAGTAACAAGTATGAATACATACTCTTCAAGTTAATATAAAACTTTAGATTAACTCATATGCCTACATAAAGGTATTTAAACAAAAATAGATATCAATATAAGAGATACATGAACTATAAGTAAATGAAACTTTTAATGAATATAGTCATGTATCCTTAATGAATATTTGAGAAATTATCAAAAATTCAAAAGCATGTATAAATAAGCTATATTAGGCAAAGACATAATTGATTCTGAAGAAGATAATCAAGATAAAGTATGAGAATCAATAATGAATATATTATGTAAGCACAAGATTAAAATGGAAGAAGTGTATACTTGTCAAGTGGTAAAAAGCTTGTGCTAAACATATATATTCACAAATACCGATTTAAAGTAAATGCTACATATTAAATACAAACCGGCAAGAAGTAACTATTTCAAAAACTTTAAAGACGGAGAGTTAAAATCATATTAACTCAAATCAAAATCAAGCTCCTATGGACTAGAGTGATATGCAAGCTTCATAATATAGAGATTAAGAACAACAAGCATGCATAAATCAAATGTGCCACACTTAATAGAAAATGAGTGATAAACTACATAGTGTGAACTAATCATTTAAGCCGAGTAACTAGTCATGCTAGATAAAAGAATTAATAAGAAAATAAACTAAGCATGCTAGTATTAAATCTCACATTGATTTATATAAGAGGCAACTAAAATATATCAATGAGAGCTAGTAGCAAGTTGTCAAAGGAAACATGCTAGATTCTACAAATATAAATTATTTAAAGAGAATCGTTTAGCATGTTACCAAAGTGGCTCTAGTGGCCACACTTGTGTTGGTGCAATTGCTTAGAAGATGACCTTTGAGCTTTGCAACCACCAACACGCTCCTTGGTGCTATGTCCCGATATAAGAAGCTCCACCTACAACATTAGGCGAAGACTTTGGTATCCAAATAAACTTGGATCCACATTTGTTAGTTTTAGGGACCCATATACTATTTACTCTAGCATTGGTAGAAAAACTCCTACGAATAGGACAAGTGAAGCTCATGTGACCAATACGAGAGCAATAGAAGCACCTAATACTAGTGCGTGCACATGTATCAGAATGAGCATGGTTATGAACATGTGACATACTAGAATGATGAATATCTCTAGAATGAGCATGAGAAGATTTGGTTTTAAGAATATTATGTTCTAATATCAAATCATCATGCATACAAGTAAGAGAATCAAATTTAACATTTAAAGCATTATTCTCTTTTTCAAATAAAACAATTCTAGAAATAAAATCATCATTTTGTTTCTTTAAAGAGTCAATAGAAGAATCATGCAAATGATTTAACTCATGAGTTTGCCTCTTAAGATCTTCTATTGATGAGGAAAGAGATTTGATTTTCAAAATTAAAGCCTCATTCAAACTCTTTAAAGAAACACAAGATGAGTTTTGAGAATCAAGTCTAGATAATAAAACATTGTTTTCATTTCTCAAAAACTCATTTGCTTCTTCTAAATGAATAACCTTTTTAGAAAGTTCTTCATTTGTAGAATGAAGGTTGTCAAGAATCTCTAAGGATTGTTTAGCCATGGCTTTCCACTTAGAGCATTTCTTGCATTTAGAAGAAACATGATTGTCTATGCTACTAGAAATAAAACCCTCTTTATCGGAGGATGAGGAATAGGTTGCCATAGAAAAATAACAAGGATCTACTCTAAGGATGTTAAGCCTAACAATAGAGTCCTTGCTCTGATACCAATTGTAGGAACCCTAGAGGGGGGGTGAATAGGGTCAAGCTAACTAATCAAGCACTTAGCACAAGCTAATTGGCAATTAAAAAATATAAGTGCAAGAGAAGAAGCAAACACAATACCGACACCCGATATATCCTGGTATCCTCCTAAGAGGCAGTCCAGTCCCGGAACTCTCTCCGGCTTTAATCCACTATTTGAGCAAATAGTTACACACGAGTTTGGATCCGAAGAACTCGCCAACTTCTTACACAAGAGCTTTAATCCGAAGGGCTCTCCGACTTCAACCGAGAGTTTGGATACGAAGACTCTCCAACTTCAACCGAGAGTTTGGATACGAAGACTCTCCAACTTCAACCTTTCACAAAAGGTTTTGATCTCCTTACAATAGGATGAAGATCTTTCTTTTCAACTCAATAACTCTAACACAATTTGTGGATGGCAAATGAAAGCTTTGTAGAGTTGTATGTGGATAAGCTTTGGTGGTTTGGAAATTTTTAGGCTCAAAGCATCAACCTTGAATGAAGGGGTTCAAGGCTATTTATAACCAAAGCTTGAAAAGAAGCCAAAGGCAACTTTTCAGTCACGAACCGGCATACCGCCGGTATGATCCGGCATACCGGCGGTATACCGGTCTGGAATTGCAACGGCTAGAAATAGAGCCGTTGGGATCATTAATTGCTGGAAATCCGACCGTTGGAATTTCAACGTTTCGGAAGCGGTATACCGTCGGTATGATCCGGTATGCCGTCGGTATGCCGGTTTTGTAAACAGAAACTTTCTGTGAACAAAAACCGGTATACCGTCGGTATACTCCGGTATACCGTCGGTATGCCGCTTATCCACCAAAAATGATCCTGGGCTTATTTCTGCCCTAGCTTTCGATTTTGCCATCCATTTTTTTGTGTTTACAATTATTCCTAAGACTCATTACAGACTCCAGATATACTTAGACAGGTGCAGGCTTCTTCAGAGTCTTGAATTGATGATGGCATGGCTTGGCTTCTTCCTTTGAAAGGTACTGGCTTTTCCCTTGGCGGCAGCTGTCCAAAGATATCCAGTTTGTAAAAACTGAATACCTTTCGGGGGCTTCGCCCCCGAACCCCCGATGAGGGGCGCTGCCCCCTCGACCCCCGTCCGCTGACCGGGCAGCGGAACCCCCGGTGCGTGGCTCCAGAGATGTCGTCGGGTGGTTCAGAGAAATCTTGTGGGATCCGTCGTCTTTGGCCCACCATGATTTCTTCATAGCATATGTCCACATTTGATCGTGCAAATTGCTTTTCTGCAAATACATGTTAGGCGAACAAAGCAATATACATGTAGCAAGTATGATAAGATAAAGCACATTAGGACTATGCGAAGTTTAAGTATCAATGCTATAGTGATAGCATAAATATTAGTGATATCATAATGATTAAACTTAATTGAATAACCACAATCAAAAACATAGTTTTGATTTTGGCAACCCGATTAAATTTAAGATAGAAAGCTCATATCACTAATATGTAAACCAAAAGGCACATATCACCAAAGGTATAAGTATAAGTAGAAATGCTATAGCGATAGTATAAAGATTAGTGATAATGAAATGCTAAACTTAACATATTAACCATATTCAAAAACATGATACAATCATTGGGCTAACAATCTCCCCCTTTTTGATTATGGCAAATCGGTTAAGTTTAGTATGGACACAATGGATGCATGTATCACTAATATACAAAAGACATAAGCAATATCACTAATAGCATACTACTTAGATTACTTATAAAAGCATACTTAAACTTACTACTTCTCCCCCTTTGACATGATCAAAAATAGGCTCCCCCGTACTAAGAGATAAAATGAAATCAATCTCAAGCATAGAAATCAGAGCATGGGAAAGTCATAGACAATCATGATTAAGATATACTAATGAAAAACAATGGGAGAAGTGTGTAACGACAAGTGTATAAAACTACATACCAAATGTAGAGTACTAAAGAAAATTGCTTGTCAAAACACAATATGGTTGGTAAAACTTTAAAAGAATTTGAAAAAAATGAAATAAGTAGTTTACCAACTTGAAATCCAAGGAATAAATCCAAAACACAATAGGATATAAAATATAGCTCTAGTTTTGGAAGAGAACTATGAAATAAAGGATTTCAAACAAGAGCCATGAGGAATAGATAATTGCAACTAATAGATACCAATAGAGATATGACATTAAATAAACTTGATACCAATGGAAAAGATGTAAACTTGAAACATTGATCAAAGAAACCATTAATAATCATAATTGTCCACAAATAAATAGTGGAACAAAATAAAAGAATAATCAATGTAAAATATTGCAATTGATATAAAGTAATCTCATTATTTGCAAAATCTATATGCTTATCCAAGTTCATGCATTTGAACTCAATTACCTTATCATGCTATATGAATACCCTTTAGATAAACATGAAGGTAAAAGAGAAAAATACTTGAGAAAGAGAAATTCAGTCGACTTGAATGCTCCCCCTCAAAGTACTACCAAAGGTGATAAAAATCATGAATTTTGGATAAGTCCTCAACAAGGAAAGCCAAATCAATTAATCATAAAAGAAAAGCCAAACTAACGAAAGCACAATAGTCATCAAGATACTATATGAAAGTTAATATTTAAGAAGATGACTTATTTAATCCATATAAAAGAGAGATAAAAGATAAAGACAATAGCATATACTCTCATAAACCCTTCACAAATAAAAGTATCATGACCTCATTCACTAAGATATGAAAAAGAAGAAGGTATGGGTCCATGATGAACTAGGTATACGACATATTTAAGGGTATAAATGAATTGAATCAATTAATTTGCTCCCCCTCAAAATATGCGTATCTAGTTCCAAAGCACTTATAGCATAAGATAGATAATTACAAGATCTAGGGGTAAATCAACTATGGATTTCTCCCCCTTGCTCGATGCATATAAGGCTACAATATCGTCAAAAGACGAATAAAATCATCTTTAATCAAGAAGAGATAACCAATTAATAGCCACTAAAGATGAGAAATAAAAAAAAAATTCCAATAAAGCACATATAATCAAAAGATGGCATACATTAGTCTATATAGAAGAATCTCATATTTAAATATGATAGATCAATGTATGTAATCCTTTGAGAAAATGTCATCATGAAAAAGAATAAAGTCAATTAAGAACAATCATGATGATAGACATAATATAGCTCAAAAATAAAATAAAAATAAAACTCAAACATCATGTCCATGATTATCTAATTGAGAAATAATCAACCAATTTATTGCTTTGCATGGACTAGATATGTTTTATCACAAGTGTACCCAACAACCGGGTAACATCCAAACTTTGCTACTTTTAAAAGAAAGACCAATAAAGTTCAAATAGCAAAGGTCATATGTGATAAACCATGAGTAGTCAAAATAGAGCAATAAATTAACTTGACATTTATAAAATTAGATAGTTTAGGACTACTCAATCATTAGGATCATTCATAAAGAAAACAAATGAATAAATATGATCTAATGAATCTCATCAAGAGAAAATCACAAATCCAAGAAAAATCTCACAAATTAACATGGGAAAGAGTCAATCTCATTTAAATAATTACAAACATAATAAAGAAGAGATGTAAATGATAATACGATGAAATCATGACTCAAGAAGTGAGAGAAATTTAAGAGAGACTTGCTAATGACTAGTTATGGAAGAGAGTTAAAACAAGGAATTACAAACCTCTAAGAGAAAACAAGATTTAATAAAGAATTTGTAAAACTAGTTTAAGAGATTAAACATATCACAAATCTTGTTTTTGTAAACTAGCATATCATATATAGATTGAAGTATAGGAATATAGCTAGATGTGTGAAAGTGAGCCAAAATTATATAGCTTAATAATATATCACAAATAAGCAAACTATATAATCCAAATAAGATTAATGAGAGAAGCCATTAACAAGATAAATGTGCTCATTAATTCTTAAGTCACTAACACAAAAAAAAATACTTGCTTAAGCATAGAGTTCACAATTAAGGGAATACATTTTGAATGATCAAAATAATTTAGAAACTCTTTACTAAGCAAGGATAAGAGCATAAGATGATAAATAAATGAATTAGACTCTTATCAAGTAAAGGACAAAAGAGATGTTCATGAAAACACAATAAAATAAATCTCTTTGCCAAGTATTGAGATTAACCCAAGATAATGAAATGATAGATCAATCTAGAGAATGCAAAATACTATAGCCACATTAAAATAAGTGTATTCTCTAGAAGTGGAAAAATCTCAACACAAAAGCTCAAACCATAGTAGCTAAATTCATGAGAAATATGATGTAACAATTACAAGTATTCTCATGTGCTACAAAAACATCATTGGGCAACAATAATTCAAAAGGAAGCATAATCCAAGGAATGAGCAAAGAAAGATCATTAAGATCAAGAAAGCTAAATGCTAAGGATAGTAAAAATCATTTTCAAAAACTTTCATAGTGCACAATAGAAATATATAGATGATATAGATTTGAAAATGTGCACTAAAAATGGAGGTTAATTATAAAAACAAGACAAAACACAAAACCTTGTGATTCTTAAAAGAACTTCCATAAATAGTCAAGTGCAATACATAAACAAATATTTTCTCTCACCATCCCAACTTAAAGATATAAAACAAATAAATATCAAAAGCTAGGAATCATTTATATATATGAAACTATATATATATCACGAATAGGCATACACGAAAAGATCAAAAATCAATTAAGAGCATGTATCCCTAAAGTCAACCAAAAAGCTAAAAAGACATCATTAAAAGAAAGCTTCAAGGAAGAAGCATATTGATTCAAAAAGAGATACACAAATTTGATCAAAAGAAACAATAGCTAGAGTATGAGTTAAGCACGAGTCTATAAGTAACAAGTATGAATACATACTCTTCAAGTTAATATAAAACTTTAGATTAACTCATATGCCTACATAAAGGTATTTAAACAAAAATAGATATCAATATAAGAGATACATGAACTATAAGTAAATGAAACTTTTAATGAATATAGTCATGTATCCTTAATGAATATTTGAGAAATTATCAAAAATTCAAAAGCATGTATAAATAAGCTATATTAGGCAAAGACATAATTGATTCTGAAGAAGATAATCAAGATAAAGTATGAGAATCAATAATGAATATATTATGTAAGCACAAGATTAAAATGGAAGAAGTGTATACTTGTCAAGTGGTAAAAAGCTTGTGCTAAACATATATATTCACAAATACCGATTTAAAGTAAATGCTACATATTAAATACAAACCGGCAAGAAGTAACTATTTCAAAAACTTTAAAGACGGAGAGTTAAAATCATATTAACTCAAATCAAAATCAAGCTCCTATGGACTAGAGTGATATGCAAGCTTCATAATATAGAGATTAAGAACAACAAGCATGCATAAATCAAATGTGCCACACTTAATAGAAAATGAGTGATAAACTACATAGTGTGAACTAATCATTTAAGCCGAGTAACTAGTCATGCTAGATAAAAGAATTAATAAGAAAATAAACTAAGCATGCTAGTATTAAATCTCACATTGATTTATATAAGAGGCAACTAAAATATATCAATGAGAGCTAGTAGCAAGTTGTCAAAGGAAACATGCTAGATTCTACAAATATAAATTATTTAAAGAGAATCGTTTAGCATGTTACCAAAGTGGCTCTAGTGGCCACACTTGTGTTGGTGCAATTGCTTAGAAGATGACCTTTGAGCTTTGCAACCACCAACACGCTCCTTGGTGCTATGTCCCGATATAAGAAGCTCCACCTACAACATTAGGCGAAGACTTTGGTATCCAAATAAACTTGGATCCACATTTGTTAGTTTTAGGGACCCATATACTATTTACTCTAGCATTGGTAGAAAAACTCCTACGAATAGGACAAGTGAAGCTCATGTGACCAATACGAGAGCAATAGAAGCACCTAATACTAGTGCGTGCACATGTATCAGAATGAGCATGGTTATGAACATGTGACATACTAGAATGATGAATATCTCTAGAATGAGCATGAGAAGATTTGGTTTTAAGAATATTATGTTCTAATATCAAATCATCATGCATACAAGTAAGAGAATCAAATTTAACATTTAAAGCATTATTCTCTTTTTCAAATAAAACAATTCTAGAAATAAAATCATCATTTTGTTTCTTTAAAGAGTCAATAGAAGAATCATGCAAATGATTTAACTCATGAGTTTGCCTCTTAAGATCTTCTATTGATGAGGAAAGAGATTTGATTTTCAAAATTAAAGCCTCATTCAAACTCTTTAAAGAAACACAAGATGAGTTTTGAGAATCAAGTCTAGATAATAAAACATTGTTTTCATTTCTCAAAAACTCATTTGCTTCTTCTAAATGAATAACCTTTTTAGAAAGTTCTTCATTTGTAGAATGAAGGTTGTCAAGAATCTCTAAGGATTGTTTAGCCATGGCTTTCCACTTAGAGCATTTCTTGCATTTAGAAGAAACATGATTGTCTATGCTACTAGAAATAAAACCCTCTTTATCGGAGGATGAGGAATAGGTTGCCATAGAAAAATAACAAGGATCTACTCTAAGGATGTTAAGCCTAACAATAGAGTCCTTGCTCTGATACCAATTGTAGGAACCCTAGAGGGGGGGTGAATAGGGTCAAGCTAACTAATCAAGCACTTAGCACAAGCTAATTGGCAATTAAAAAATATAAGTGCAAGAGAAGAAGCAAACACAATACCGACACCCGATATATCCTGGTATCCTCCTAAGAGGCAGTCCAGTCCCGGAACTCTCTCCGGCTTTAATCCACTATTTGAGCAAATAGTTACACACGAGTTTGGATCCGAAGAACTCGCCAACTTCTTACACAAGAGCTTTAATCCGAAGGGCTCTCCGACTTCAACCGAGAGTTTGGATACGAAGACTCTCCAACTTCAACCGAGAGTTTGGATACGAAGACTCTCCAACTTCAACCTTTCACAAAAGGTTTTGATCTCCTTACAATAGGATGAAGATCTTTCTTTTCAACTCAATAACTCTAACACAATTTGTGGATGGCAAATGAAAGCTTTGTAGAGTTGTATGTGGATAAGCTTTGGTGGTTTGGAAATTTTTAGGCTCAAAGCATCAACCTTGAATGAAGGGGTTCAAGGCTATTTATAACCAAAGCTTGAAAAGAAGCCAAAGGCAACTTTTCAGTCACGAACCGGCATACCGCCGGTATGATCCGGCATACCGGCGGTATACCGGTCTGGAATTGCAACGGCTAGAAATAGAGCCGTTGGGATCATTAATTGCTGGAAATCCGACCGTTGGAATTTCAACGTTTCGGAAGCGGTATACCGTCGGTATGATCCGGTATGCCGTCGGTATGCCGGTTTTGTAAACAGAAACTTTCTGTGAACAAAAACCGGTATACCGTCGGTATACTCCGGTATACCGTCGGTATGCCGCTTATCCACCAAAAATGATCCTGGGCTTATTTCTGCCCTAGCTTTCGATTTTGCCATCCATTTTTTTGTGTTTACAATTATTCCTAAGACTCATTACAGACTCCAGATATACTTAGACAGGTGCAGGCTTCTTCAGAGTCTTGAATTGATGATGGCATGGCTTGGCTTCTTCCTTTGAAAGGTACTGGCTTTTCCCTTGGCGGCAGCTGTCCAAAGATATCCAGTTTGTAAAAACTGAATACCTTTCGGGGGCTTCGCCCCCGAACCCCCGATGAGGGGCGCTGCCCCCTCGACCCCCGTCCGCTGACCGGGCAGCGGAACCCCCGGTGCGTGGCTCCAGAGATGTCGTCGGGTGGTTCAGAGAAATCTTGTGGGATCCGTCGTCTTTGGCCCACCATGATTTCTTCATAGCATATGTCCACATTTGATCGTGCAAATTGCTTTTCTGCAAATACATGTTAGGCGAACAAAGCAATATACATGTAGCAAGTATGATAAGATAAAGCACATTAGGACTATGCGAAGTTTAAGTATCAATGCTATAGTGATAGCATAAATATTAGTGATATCATAATGATTAAACTTAATTGAATAACCACAATCAAAAACATAGTTTTGATTTTGGCAACCCGATTAAATTTAAGATAGAAAGCTCATATCACTAATATGTAAACCAAAAGGCACATATCACCAAAGGTATAAGTATAAGTAGAAATGCTATAGCGATAGTATAAAGATTAGTGATAATGAAATGCTAAACTTAACATATTAACCATATTCAAAAACATGATACAATCATTGGGCTAACAGGTATGAGTTAACGTTGTCGTTGCAAGCACGAGATGGTCTAGAGACACAAAATAGCCAAGGCGTCGGTCCTAAAATAATCCTAAAGGCAAGACTAGAAAGACAATTGATAAGAAGTGACTATGTTGCACAAAGTAAATCAAATGTGTTGGGTTTGTATGGGTGGACGAGGAGCTCATTCCACCAGTACAGTTGAGTACTGACACCCACATAGTTTACATGTGCAGGCACAGGTAGAAGCTCGTGGCGCGGAGCTCGCTTGGATGCGTCGAGGCACGGAGTTTTCTTGGCGATTCGATGCGCGCGGCCGCATGAAGGAAAGACTTATACGGGACATAATGTATGGACGTCGCCTTACGAAGCTTCCGCTGGATCAAGACTTGTATTGAGAGATACGAGAGAGCTGAGTGACTTGTAATATGAGCTTGAGTGAGCTTGAGAGACTTGTAATATTGGCCTTGCGCCCATTGTAATCTTTGTATCAATATCAATAAAGAGCTTTCTGTTGAATAACTTATGTTTGTTCTAAATTTTTGCTGCATGTTCAATGTCTCTGCATGGGACTTCTGTGCGACTACCCCGTCGCAGCCGCTGAAATCGGCCGTTATGGAACCCGCCTTGCATGAGCGCAATCTAGGCTCGTGCGGCATCACGCCTTAGCGAGGATGATCGCTCCTACGGGAGCGGGGCGTGACATTATGCCCTTACAATTATTTACATAAATGAATTTTAAGAATAATAATAAACTCAGGTGAATCCTGAACGCCGGGAAGCAGTCCATTCAGCAGGCCGAAGCCCTGCACCAAAAATACTAGCAGCAGTACCCATTCTAAAAAATAATAATTATAAATTAAAGATAATAATTAAATGTGTCTCAGACTTGGTTCAAAATATCATTTTTTGCTAATGCCTCAACGTCCGGGTAAAACCGGTTTGGTTTGCATTTCGCTAGGGCTCACGGACCGGTACGGTCGTTGCCCAAAAATTCAATTAATAAATATTCCCAAAAATTCATTTATAAAATTATATAAAAATTTGGGCAGCATTTCCTCTATATTCGGGATAACCCAAAACTGAAAAATTTGCCAACAACACACAAATATATCCCAAACCAGGGAAAATCTAGTTTTTTTATACAAAAATAAACCATAAACATATTTCCGAAACGTAATCGGAAAACCCGAATTAGAAAAATAATCCAAAAATAATTCCAGAAGCTATTTCCGAAGGATTCTCGAAAATTTCGAATCCATATCCATAGAAAACAAAATAAGTCCAGAACATCCCGAAAATTCGAAATAAACAAGTTCCAGTAATTTTTCGGAAAGATTCTCGAAAATTTCGAGAATGAAATCACAGAAAGC
The DNA here is from genome assembly GCA_029216955.1 of Iris pallida. Lineage (NCBI taxonomy): Eukaryota > Viridiplantae > Streptophyta > Magnoliopsida > Asparagales > Iridaceae > Iris > Iris pallida. The sequence goes on along the minus strand of JANAVB010032616.1, from coordinate 18,779,873 downwards.
ATTTCGGAAAATTCGAAAATGTTACGTCTACAAATACCGAATTCCCGGGGGAAAATCGGGGACCAAAAATCATCATAGACATCACGACGAGAGGGACGAACTACTGTGTTTACACAGAAATTACCAAAAGCTTGATGACGGAATCCGAAGGGTAGCCTCGGACTCGGGACGACGCCTCGCCGGGGTACGGCTGCGCAATCCACACACGAGCACGGAGCACCAGCGGACAGGGAGGCCACGCGGGGAGGACGCCGGCTGGATGCGGCCGGGGGCGACGCGCGGGAGGCGGCGTCGGCTGGTCGGCCGGCGCGGGAATGGCGCGCGGGAGGGCGTCGGGATCGGCGGAGGCCGCCGGAGGTGGGGCTCGGGCGCTGGAGTCGGCCGGAGTTGGCCGGGCGCGGTGGCTTGGGCGGATCTCTGGAGAGAAGAAAAGGGGTTTGGGAGTTGGGGGGAAAATGAAGAAGTGAGATGGGAATAGGGTGCTGGTGTTGTGATCCCTTTAAGGAAGATGAGGGGAAAGAGTAGAGAGAAAGAAGGAGGATAGAGAGAGTGGAGTGAATTGGGGAGGGAAAAGTGGAGAAGAAGGAGAGGGGGTCGTGAGGAGTTGCTGGTCCAGCGGCTGGACCAGCTCGTGGGAGGAAAAAGTTGTAATGCCTGTGGTTCGTATTACGTATCTTGGTATACGTGTACGTATTTTGACTTGTATTGCATATCTCCCTGCTTAGTTTATTTGGCATTTTCATTGCTTGGTTCACCTTGGGATTGGTTCGGCTAGGCTTGGATTTGCTTATTTGGTTCATCATGAACCAAGTGGAGAACCCCTATCTACCACCACCATCTCCATTTATTAACCCCAACCACCTTTCTCTCTCTTCATTCAATTTCTCATTACTACTCTTCCTCTTCTTCTTCCTCACCGAACCCCCACCGTAGGCAAGTGTAACTTGCTTCATGAAGGAACTCCCCTTTTATTGTTCCATTTTCTTCTCCACAAGATTCTAAGCCTCTTTAGTATTTAGTGTTTTCAAATTCCATGGCTCCTCCCTTGTAGATCTGAGTTTCTAGTATTTTCGATCTTCTTAGTTTTGATCTACTAAAATAGCTTGTTTTCGAAAACTAGGAGTTCCATGTGGTAGGCCTCGTGACTTTGCACAAGTTTGGTTTTGGGATGGCCGGATTTCTCCAAGTCCTGACCGAGATGGAGTTTTCTCGAGTTCCGGAGCTTTTACGCATGTTTGACCTTGCCATATGGAGAAGATATAGTTTTACGCACACGTATTTCGTCCCAGCGTATTGTTCAGCCTTTTACGCTCACGTCTTAACGTGTTCGCGTAGTGCCCCTTTACGCTCACGCATCGCGTGCCAAGCGTACTCGTTTTACGCTGAACTAATCGATTTTACGCTCGGGACTCTCCCGCTCGCGTAAAATCGAGCTAGCGTAAAATCCCTAGCTCAAGCCGGCTCTCACGAGGGTAGAGCTTGCCGACTGTTCCTCGCGTAAAGCTTCCCTCGCGTAAAGCTTTGATCGAGACTTGGCGAGCGTAAAAACCCGGCGAGCGTAAAACCCGGCTAGCGTAAAATCCCACCCACATGTATCCTTGCTCGAGCCACTTTACGCTTAAGGCCCCTCGGTCTAGCGTAGTAATACGCGCGTAGAGACTTGAGTCCCTATGGCGTACACCTTTATTTATATATATATATATATATATATATATATATATATATATATATATATATATATATATATATATATATATATATAATATATATAATATATATATATATTTTACGCCCATTTTATATCCTTACGCCTTTTTGTCATGAACTTGATGATCACGAATTTATTTAATATGTTTGGAAATGATAATTGAACATGGCATGGTATGACAAGTATACTTGACATAATTATCTCGAATTGCTGTTGCGACGGCTAACATGACATGACATGACCTAACAAGAATGATTGACCTGGACACCGTGGACGATTGTGTTTGTACAAATAAATCAGTATTGTCTTGCATCATGTCTAGGACAGGGACCCCTGAATACCACGGTCAGGGGCTCCTACTGAAATTGACTAAGGCTAATTAACTATAATAATTCAGTAGACATGAAGAGATTCCCAGCTACAGGCAATCTCGTTATCTGGGTGCATTCAGTGGACTTGTAGCCTACCGACGAGTAGGACACATTTCCAGCACACAGTCACGTGTTGTATTCTTCATAAACGGACATTCGACCTGGATAACTGGATGGTCTGCAGGGCTTGTGGTTGTTGGAATAATCTCATTGTATCTTGCTAGTAACTAGGCCTGTGATAACCCTAGCTAGTTAAAAGTATCAAGCCGTACTCATTGCTTGGCCGTGATTGATTGGATGTAATTTATCCCGGCTTAGTCTTGCCTCGATCCTGTAAAAGATTGTTACATGACGGAATTATTTATGCTTACCTTGACAATAATGATCAGGGGCCAGTTCTGTTCAGGCGAAGGGTTACAACTCCGGTCCTTGTTTGGTTTAAGAGTTGTAACCTGGCTCCCGGAGCAGTTCTGTGTCCTCTCTTCGTTTTATTGTCCTATCGCAACCCCATGCCACGTTCGCCATATTTTAACTTACCTTAATACCATGACTATTTATGCTTACCTTTACAATAACGATCGAGGGTCCAGTTCTGTTCAGGCGAAGGGTTACAACTCCGGTCCTTATTTGGTTTAAGAGTTGTAACCTGGCTCCCAGAGCAGTTCTGTGTCTTCTCCTCGTTGTTGTCCTATTTGCATCCCGTGTCATGCTCGTCCTGTTTTATAAGAATATGACATGACATGGTTACCTATGATTGCCTTAACAATAAAGATTAGGGGCAAGGTTCTGTTCAGGCGAAGGGTTACAACTCCGGTCCTTGTTTGGTTTAAGAGTTGTAACCTGGCTTCCGGAGCAGTTCCTTATCCTCTCTTCGTTTATTGTCTTATTTTTACCCTATGCCAAGACTAATCATATTTTGCTTACCAATAGTATTTGAGACGGGTTTCTATTCAGGTGAAGGGCTGCAACCCCGGTCCTTGTTTGGTTTAGGGATTGTGACCTGGCTACTTGAATGGTTTCTTCGTACTCAGTTTACTGTTGTTATCTCTATTATTATCAATTCTTTATTATTATTTATCTTTAATACTTTATTGTGATATGCTGGTTTTAGTTCCTAAGTGAAGCCTCCTTTGTGGCATGGTCTGACCCAGCTGGTTTTGTATGGCCAGATATCGGAGCAGCTCCAGAGGATCTACCTGTCTTCCAGCCAGATGGTGGCCACCAGGCGTAACCCTGGCAACGAGTGGGTTCTTTTGTCCTCCCACGTATTTGTAAAATTATTTTTTTGAGGCGTTTAGCCGACGAGCACGTGTTAGCTCGTATTGCACCTTATTTACTGTCTGCCTACGGGCTGTAACATGATTGACGGATCCTAGGGTTGATCATGTATGACTAAACTCTTGCTAGTCCTGACATTTTGTAACGACTAGCTTCATGATCAGCTGAATATGTAATGTTTGGGACGCCTTACTATTGTATATTTGGTGATCTTACATCTTGTAACACTTACTTACTTGCTTGTGATTGAGACACTAGGCTTGTTCATGACCATAAGAGACTGTTAGCTTGTAGTTAAACCCTCATGTATCTAGACATCCGTGACCGTATAACGAGGTGGGTTGCACTTCAATATACGTAGCTGGCTATGTACGCCCCCGCTCTCCAGTATTCTGGTTCTGGGGCGTTACAAAAGTTTGTTTTATTATTATTATTTTTTTCTTTTGTAGTAAAACCATTATATATATATATATATATATATATATATATATATATATATATATATATATATATATATATATATATATATATATATATGGGCAAATACCACTTTTGGTCACCCAAAGTTTCAAAAGTTCAACATTTAGTCACTCTCCATCTATATTTTTGGGCATGGAGTGACTAAAAGTTGAACTTTTGAAACTTTGGGTGACCAAAAGTGGTATTTGCCCATATATATATATATATATATATATATATATATATATATATATATATATATATATATATGTCACCCAAAGTGGTATTTGCCCATATATATATATATATATATATATATATATATATATATATATATATATAAAGGGATTAAGAATGGGTTCAGAAAACGGAATTGGGTTTCGGGAAATCGTACCGGGTTCGAACTCGGATTCGGAGTCCGGACTCGGGATCGGGACAGGACCGCAATCAAAAATCAACGATATTTTTTTAAAATAATATTTTTTCCTAAATCCGACTAATAAATAATAATAATAATAGAAATAATAATAATAATAAATAACTAAACTAATATTACACTACAAATCCATTAATCCTAAAATCTGGGTTTCACAGAAAGAAAGAGGGAGACAATCTCTGAATGCGTCAGAGATTTCTCAGTTACCACCTGAGTTCCCACTCTATCCAAACAAAGAAACTCAAAATTTTAACCACAATGCAGTTTCTGCTATCCAAACAGACCCTTAGTGACTAATGTTGATGTACTACTTCTAAGTACAATATTAACAGTTTCTAAAATTAATGAAGTTAATGAAGGGTGGTGTTATTGACATTCATAAAATGTCGTCATGCATTTTTTTAAATTTTCTATCATTCAAATCTACTCATGCATTAAATATGACATTAATTTGTGCATACGTGAAGAAAGGAATACAGGATAACATTTTAGGAGTATCAATAATGATAATACAGAGACATATTTGGATTTGAATGATATACAAATAATGAGAAGTGTAAGATGATATTTTAGAGTGCTAATAACGACATCCTTTATCAATATTTGCGACTAGTGTTGATGTACTACTACACGTGTCTCTAATTGCATACAACCATTATAAACACTAGTAAATGTATGTGCTTTGTACGTATAATAATGTATAATAATAACATTATTCAATTATAATCAAATATGTTTTCTAACTCATGTGGTTAAGGTGGGAAGTATTCTTTTTGTTTGATTGAATTCGATTCTCCACGTTGAATATATATAACAATTCTAAACTTTTCAATATTTGTTTACGTAATTTTTTTTTAAAATAAAATGGACCATAATATAATAATCCTTAAACGGTTTATTTTTAAATCGTTTTAAAGTCTCATTATATAATGAAAGATATTAAACTATTAAACATATACAACTTGACAATTCAACAAAACTCGACAATGCGACCTTACTAAGCAACTAATTGAAAATATGCATTCCACCTAACTTGGGTTGCGTGGCACCTATACTCGATAGTGACAAATGGGGCCAAATTGATTTACATGATTACATCTATTATTTTGGAAGTGAAAGCTACTTCCATAAGCCGTACCTGCATAAAAATCAAGAGAGCTTCCTACTGTCAGCAAAAAGACAATTTTGACCAAATGGATCATACAAACATTACTAATTAAATGATGCCTACTACAAGAAAGAACAGACGAACATTCCTAACATCCCGTCGAAGTACATGACAGAGCTTCCTTTTTTGACGATTCCGAAAATAACCCCAGTTTTACCTTCCACAAATAGCTCCATGGCCACGTGTCCCGGATCTGCAAAGAGTCGATGGATGCAGTGGGAGTAAAACTTTGATACCGAAGAGGGTATCAAAATTTTGATACCCCTTATATATAACAAATGGACCCTCCCTCGAATATATGTATATATATGTTTACACATTTTATGAAGAGGGAGGGAGCCCACATGTCATACATAGAGATATTAAAACTTTGATACCCCCTTCGGTATCAAAGTTTTCTCCATGCAGTGACGGAACCACAGTAGGGGTTGGCCCCACTCCAATTATATATATATATATATATATATATATATATATATATATATATATATATATATATATATATATATTGGAACCAGGTAAATAGTTTCTGGAATCGCTCCCACAGAAATTAGAACTCCTGACCGTCGGACCGCATGCATCTCTCTTAACCACTAGGCTAGAGTTCATTTGCTCTATATATATATATATATATATATATATATATATATATATATATATATATATATATATATATATATATATATATATATATATAGAGAGAGAGAGAGAGAGAGAGAGGAGGGATATTGCACCAAGGCTTATTGCACCATTATTGTACCATTTAATCTCAACCGTACAATCAATGTGATCATGTGGTTATAAAGCATGATGACATCATGGTGACATGACAACCACTTTTAGGACATATGTCACCATGATGTCATCATGCTTTATGACCACATGATCACATGGATTGTACGGTTGAGATTAAATGGTGCAACAATGGTGTAATAGGCCTTGGTGCAATATCCCTCATATATATATATATATATATATATATATATATATATATATATATATATATATATATATATAATCAGTCTATACTTTTAGCCTATTTATCCCACTTCAATTCAATTGAATTTCTGATTTCGGTCTTGCATGGATGGTTAAAAAAAACAGAGAATAAAAATAATTATGGGGTTCAGAAGATTTGAGGGACTTTTATCTCATATTTATTAGGAATATTTTAGTAAAGTGGAAATTGCTGAGAAGCCCAATTTCGGGGTGGGCTTTTATGAAATGCCCACCCGCTGGATTATTTTTATGAAATATCCAGAATTAAGTTTTTACACGTTAAATATTTCAAGATTCTCTCTAGTTGCTATGTATTTACAAAATTTGCCATTATCATAATTCCAAAAATATTCCTTCGCGTAAATTGGACATCTATATATAATTATGAATTCGCAAACTCAGATTTGGATTGAGAAATTCGTATTCTTCTTCTTCTTCACGAGAAATTTGAAATCCATTGATATAATCTTTATTAGAGATCGCAGAATCGTTCGTAGTTCACTGTGGTTTTCATCAGTCGAACGTCGATCATCCTTCGTCATCATCGATCATCATCATCATCAACATCATCTTCGTGGTTTCCGGCGATTAGGTCAATTGTGGATAGAAGATCTTCTTCTTTTCTTTTTATAGATCTTAAAACAAGGTGAGAGTTCAGATCTGTAAAAATTCATCCATCAGCTTCGTATATCTCGAAATTTATGCTGAATTTGATTTTGTTATGAAGATTATTAACTTAGAAAATGTTAATGAGATATTTAATCTTGTTATTTTATGCGAATAACCTTCTCCGTTATATTTTAAAGGAGAATGACAATTACTTCTTATAAAGATCATTATCCGTATGTTTTTAGGACGGAGAATGCCATTCTCCGTCTTAATTAGGACGGAGAATGCCATTCTCCGTCTTAATTTGAACGGAGAATGACATTATCTGTCTTAGTTAGGACGGAGAATGACATTCTCCGTCTTAATTAGGACGGAGAATGACATTCTCCGTTTACTTTAGACGGAGAATGATCATTATAAGTTAGTTCCAACTGAGGATATTTATTCTCCGTTATTTTTAGACGGAGAATAATCATTATTAGATGAGAATTTTATTGTTCTATTTGTGGCCTCTTATGTTTTTATGTTATCAGGGGGGAAGATATGGAATCAAGTTGTTTAGTTAACATTTGTTTCAAGGGAGACATAGTTTCCTGCCGTGTCACACATGAAAGTACCGTGAATTTTTTAAAGAATAAAGTGTGCGATCGATGGACTTCTTTGGATCCACTTTCCTTCCGTTTCAGGTTTTTGCACTCTGATGGGACTGAACTGTATGTTGAAAGTGATTTTTGGCTTCGCTCATTGGTTGGTGGTTTTAACGGTACTCATGATGTGAGTTTTGATCTATATGTGGAGCAAATACACTCTCCATGTTCTTCATCAACATCTTTTTCTTGTCAAAGCTTTCACATGAGACCTTCGTCTTCCTTTTCTAGTTCTTTGAGTAGATGTTCTCCTACTGTAAAGGACAACGAGTAGTACAATTTTATGAGGGCTCAACTGAGACAGTGAAGAAGAGGAAATCGGATATGTGGCCTGGATCAATTACTGGTGTTGGTCAGATTTTTCTAAATGGTGTTGAAGAAGTTAGGAATGCTGTTAGAAGGTATGTTTTGAATCTCGTCATCCATTCCACATTTTGAAATCTGAGCCGGGGAGGTATACTGTTTGTTGCAAGAATTACAAGACCATGTTTGTTTGTGGAGCTTCCATGCTATATCTATTTCGAAAGATAATCAAATTTTTGAGGTGAGGAGGTATGTGGAAGAACATAATTGTGGAGCTGGCTATATGGATAAAGGTAATCTGGTTGTTCCAACAAAGTTTTGTGAAAAGTTTGGTTAGTGACATTGTTCGGATGCATCCTAAAAGTCCGCAAAATCTGTTGTCGATGATTTTAAGGTCGACTACGGCTTATCTGTTACATATGGACAGGCATACCACGGAATTAGGCTGGTGCACCAGGAAATGTACGGAGATGATGTTAGATCTTACAGTGACTGTGTTGGTATGTGAACAAGGTAAAGGAAACCAATAATGGTTCCGTTATCGACTTCCAGAAAGATGATTCATCAATGAGGTTTGAGCGGCTTTTTCTTCATATGGGGCTTGCGTAGAAGGCTTTCAATATTGTCGTCCGATGCTATATTTGGATGCCACTTTCCTTACAGGGAGGTTTAGAGGATGTTTGATGTCTGCTACAGCGAAGATGGTAACCAACAGTTCTACCCTATTGCATACGGTATAGTCTCAGATGAAGATGGGATAATTGGGAATGGTTCCTTAGAAATCTAAAGAATATTGTTGGATGTAGTAGGCGTATTGTTTTTCTTTCGGATCAAGCACCGGTCTAGTTTCTGAAGTCCCTAAAGTGTTTCCTAATGATTATCATAGCTATTGCTATTATCACATGAAGAATAACATACCGCTGAAAGAAGGAAATGAAAGAGTGTATCCGCATGTACTTGTACTTGAGCTTGGAGGCAAGCAGTATATGCTCTAACTCCAGTGTGTTAATGAGACAGTATATGCACATTTTCTATGCATTTACCATTAATTTAACAAGGAAAAGACCATTCTCCGCGTCAGTAAGACAGAGAATAGTCATTCTCCGTGTGTTTTAAAACGGAGAATGGCCTTCTCCGTCCTGCATAGAACGGAGAATGTCATTCTCCGTTAGCTTTTGAACGGAGAATGACTATTCTCTGTCTTGCATAGAACGGAGAATATCATTCTCCGTTAGCTTTTGAACGGAGAATGACTATTATCCTTATGAGAATGCACTTATTTTTTTAATTTTGTGAATTGACCTAATTCTTTATTACTTATTTGTTTTTCTGTATAAAGTGGGTATAGACAAGCAATCAAGAAGATTTATGATCTGAATTGTGGTCATGGTGTGAATTGGATGAATAACAAAAACCTGAACACTGGTCAAACGCATTCTTCCCGGGATGTAGATACGGTGAGGTTGCTTCTAGTTGTGCAGAGTCATTCAATGCATGGATAAAGGCTGAGAAGAAATTGTTATATCAGCAATTGTAAATAGCATCCGTTGAAGATGATGAAGATGATTTCGGATCGCCACAAGGATGCAATTGGTTTGAATAGCAAATTGACTCCATACGCTGAGGATATGCTGAAGCAGCTTACAGATGATGGCATGTTTTATAGGGTATATCGGTCCGGTGATTTCAAATTTGAGGTGATCGCAGACTTCCTCCCATATGGTGAATCTTCTTGATTGTCATTGTAGTTGTTGTATGGAAGGTATATGGATTCCCATGCAGCCATGCAATACAATGCATCAGAGTTGGTTCAGATAAATCTGTTTACGACTTTGTGGAGCAGTATTGGACATCAGATTATTACCAGAAGTATATTCATGTGCCATTCGTCTAGTTTCAGATTGCGAAAATAGTTTGAAAATCCCACTGTGTTCTACCCCCTGTTCCGAAACGGGGTCCTGACGACCAAAAGCGGACCGTTACAAGAGCAAATATAAGAACAAGGAAAAAGAGAAGAGAAAGATAAGGCCAGAATTGTTTTGAATTATGCAATCACAATCGCAGCACTTGTTCTCTGCCTCCACATGCTGCTACGGTGGTCAAGGGGCAGCGCCCCCTCGTTAATACATACACATATATTCCTTCTTTTATATAACTGGAAATTGTTTTTTGAATACATATCTTACATTTTTTGATATCAATGGTAATAGTTTGAATTCTGCATATTTGATGTTTCACATATATATTAACAGCATAAGAACTTATTCTCCTTTATACTCTCTGACTTTATAATGTATTGAATGACCATTCTCCGTGTGTTTAACACGGAGAATAATCATTCTCCGTTTTAGATACACGGAGAATGTTCCTTTCTAAGTCAAAATACATGGAGAATACATTCTCCACGTGTTTTAAAACGGAGATGCCATTCTCCGCATCAGTAAGACAGAGAATGCTCATTCCCTAGGTCAAAATACAAGGAGAATGGCATTCTCCGTCTCTTTTGACCCGAGAATGACATTTCCGTCTATTTTGACACGGAAATGGCATTCTCCGCGTCCCTAAGACGGATAATGTTCCTTTCTAGGTCAAAAATACAAAGAATAATCATTCTCCGCGTGTTTTAAAACGGAGAATGCCATTCTCCGCGTCAGTAAGACGGAGAATGCTCATCTCTAGGTCAAAATACAAGGAGAATGGCATTCTCCGTCTCTTTTGACCCGGAGAATGACATTCTCCGTCTCATACGAAACGGAGAATGGCCATGTCTTCGCGTCACTAAGACGGACAATGTTCCTTTCTAAGTCAAAATACAAAGAATAATCATTCTCCGCGTGTTTTAAAACGGAGAATGCCATTCTCCGCATCAGTAAGACGGAGAATGCTCATTCCCTATCAAATACAAGGAGAATGGCATTCTTCGTCTCTTTTGACCCGAGAATCATTCTCCGTCTATTTGACACGGAGAATGGCATTCTCCGCGTCCCTAAGACGGATAATATTCCTTTCTAGGTCAAAAATACAAAGAATAATCATTCTCCGCGTGTTTAAAACGGAGAATGCCATTCTCCGCGTCAGAACGGAGAATGCTCATTCTCTAGTCAAAATACAAGGAGAAGCATTCTCCGTCTCTTTTGACCCGGAGAATGACATTCTCCGTCTATTTTGACACGGAGATGGCCATTCTCCGCGTCACTAACGGATAATGTTCCTTTCTAAGTCAAAAATACAAGAATAATCATTCTCCGCGGTTTTAAAATGGAGAATGTCATTCTTCGCATCATAAGACGGAGAATGCTCATTCTCTAGGTCAAAATACAAGGAGAATGGCATTATCCGTCTCTTTTTGACCCTAGAATGACATTCTCCGTCTATTTGACACGGAGAATGTCCATTCTCCGCGTCACTACGATATAATGTTCCTTTCTAGTCAAAAATACAAAGAATAATCATTCTCCGCGTGTTTTTAAAACAGAGAATGCCATTCTCCGCATCAGTAAGACGGAGAATGCTCATTCCTAGGTCAAAATACAAGGAGAATGGCATTCTCCGTCTCTTTTGACCCGGAGAATGACATTCTCCGTCTATTTTGACACGGAATGGCCATTTCTAAGTTTCAAATGCACACATTATAGGTTTGTATTAACACAGATAATGACATTATAGGTTTAAATCAAACAACAGAACTTTAACAAAACATATTTACATATATAGAACAATGTAAATTAGTCGAAAAATTGAATTTCATTACAAAGGAAACAAATACATTACAAAGAAACCTGACAAACGAATATATACAAGGAATTTGTTAGCCAATTTACATTGTCATTTTCTTTTATTGTACAAAAGGAACTGCACATTCACTCATAAGCAAAGCCTTAGCCAAATTTAGCCTTCCTTTACAATAGTATTGTGAACTTCTTTATTTGTTTTCTTCTGTAAATCAAATGAGCTCTCGACAACTTTTCAATATAATATGAAACATACAGCAGGCAGCTGGGTGATAGTTGCTGTGGCATTCTTTTGCAAACCTTGAGCTCTGTTGTTTCGTATTCCTGATTGCTGGGCTTTTATTTCCTCATCATGCAATCTTATTTATTATAATGGCTCGATTTATTCTTCATGTATTTTGCATCCTGGATTCCCTTAGCGCCCGTATTTTTCCGCAATGAGTTGTAGTGCGTCCAAACATAGGAGCTGGAAGTTGAATGCCAGCAGCGTATAGTTGTTTATTCTCCTCGCGGAAGAGTGACACGAATAGCCATTCAATGTCATCTTCCAGCTCCATGATAAATCTTCTATATCA